>OZ018315.1:15541720-15821145 GCA_963969455.1 Arge pagana | reverse complement strand
GTATGTATATGCGTGTGCGCAGACGCGCGTACACAGACGCGCGTAAGCGTACGCGCGTCTGTGCACGGGCGCGCGTGCCTTTCCTTGTTTACATAGTAGTTTGTTTTTATGCACTTATCGTTTACCTTCTGTGCGACTGCAGGTTTTGATTTTGAGGGGATGTTCGCCGGATTTCATCCCGATCGCCTCGAGTCTCGCGTCGCTCGGAGTAAATTCGGGCGATTCGATTTGTTTACGCTATTATCGGTTTTTTGTTTGTTTGTTTGTTTTGTTTGTTTTCGTTTGTTTGTTTTTTCATCGTATGTTTTCTCCCGCGAGTCTGATTTCTATTGTTGATCGCTGTTGGATATGATACATTTATACCTCTGCACGACTCGCAAATAGCCGTGCAAAGTTGTGTGTCTCGCGTCGTCGCGGTCGCGACACGCCTGTCTTTTGCTTACTGTATTTGTTTGACCGGTTTTTTTCGTTTTCGTTTTCTTTTTTTTTTGCGTGCTATTGCGCGCCGGGACGAGTATGCAGCCCGCGGCGTTCTCGTATGTATATTTGATATATTTGTTGCTGGTTCGCGTTTTATTTTATTCGGCGAGTCGTCGTCGTCGTCCGCCCTCGCATCGCGTCGGATCGAACGAGTTCCGTCGGAGCTTTTTGAACATTCGTCTAAGACGTGATAATTTCGTGGTTGATATGTGATTTGTCATTGGTCGTTTTTCGCTCGTCGCAATCGCTAAAAGTTGATTCTCGCGAAGTTGATCGCGTTCGAATCAGCTGCGCAGCCGGACGACGAGACGTTGCTTACGTTGAACTGTACGGAATCGATTGAGTTTCGGAAGCTGCGAACGACTCTCCGTGGAGAGAGCTCGAGAGCAGATGTGTGGTACACGAACGACTGATCGTGTGCGCGTACGTATTTCCATGGGAGGGGCGGAGAAGGGAATCGGAGTGTAGTCAGCAGGCGCGTGTGTGTGAGTGTGTCTGTGTGTGTGAGAGTGTGCGTGCGCGCGTGTGTATTTGCGGTGTCGGTGATTATTTTTCAATTGGATAGAAGTGGCTGGTGATTCGAGGGTCCGGTTTTTGCAGTATCTATCATACTTCAGGTATTATAATATAATTCATTCGTCGTATAATATATGTCATAACGTATGTATAAATAGTATGCAATGTATAGGAGACCGTTAACTTGCCGTCCGACTGAGATGAGGTATCGCGAGATTTTTCCGATTTTTTCTTTTCGTTTTTTTTTTCCTTTCTTCTCTTGCCGAGACCCATCACGAACGGTTGATCGATGAGAACGTGATACGACTTCGCGTCAAGTAGGTACGCGCGTCACGTCGCACGTGCGTTGATACATACGCACAAATATCCGCACGTACGCGTATACGTGCCCGTTGCATCGAAGCGCGTGCGATGCAACATTGCCCTACTCGATTTTTCACGAGAAACGAAATGGTAACGCTCGGTTGGTTTTCCCGCTCCCCTGCCTGATCTCACTGGTTTGGGTCGCCTGATCACCGAAGAGAAACGAATGAAAAAGGAATCGCGAGTAATCCTAGTGCTTCTCCTTTCTTTTTCGTACATCTATACATGCATATCTGTGTGTATATACATACATACATACATACATACGTATGTATGTATGTATGTATATTGAATTTTCATTCCATTTCTCCGCGTTCCGTAGCATTTCGAGCGAACTGTACCGCAGAACATGGTGGAAACAACGAAAGCGTCTCTCTAAGAACTGAACACTGCGAAATCGGCACTGGGTTGCATCGTAATCGAACAGAATAGGCGTTTCCGACCAATCTAACGCGGCGTCAGCTACGCGAGAGTCCGACCTTCGGGCATTTTTGTCGCGGCTTTGTCCAGTCGTCTGACGCTCGCTTCCGATTTTTTCCCAAAGTTTCCCGAAAGTTGGTCCCGTCTGAGTTATTCGCGACAGAAGCGACCGTGAGTCTGGTCGCGCTGCTGTTTTCGCGTTCGAAATGCGTCTGTCATTTTACGACAGGTACGCACTTCCGCGCAGACTCGATCGTTTGATTCTCGTCGCGTAGCGTGACCACGAATGCGAACTAATTGTATAATACTTGTTTCCTTTCGGTTTAATTTAATTTAAGTTAATTTAATTTAATTTAAGTTAATTTAATTTAATTTAATTTAATTTAATGTAATTTAAGTTAATTTTAGAGTCATTGCATGACTAGATCCTAGGTATTATATACGTTTAAAGCCAATGGGAAGGTACCGAGATTTCAATCAATCAATCATCGTCGAAAATTATTAATCATCATCGATAACATCGAGTTCCGTTCTTTTTTTAAATGAACCAACGGAGTTAAAAGTATATGGACGGGGTTGAACGGAGAACGCGATGGAAAACAATGCACCGTACACGGTGCTCGGGAAACCCTTCGGACCACCTTCGGCTTTCGGATTCCTCGATCGAGAAATTCGAAGCTACGGATCTTCCCAGCCGTAACGCGGAACGTTGTGACCCGAAGGGATTTTGCAGCGAGGTGGAACGAGAAAGAAACTCGGACGAAACGGACGCGCGTTTCTCGTTCTTTCTCGTCGCATTTCCCTCTCCGATCTCGCGAATGATGAGCCTGCGTTCGATGACCACGAAAATCCCAAGATTCGCCTACCGATATGAAAATAATGAGACCAAAAAAGCGCGATTCCGCGAACGTGTTTCAATGATCGTTGGAAATGACTGTAGCATCTTTCGTATTGCTGTTGTCGTTTTTTTTGTGTTGCTTGTTGTTGTTGTTGTTGTTGTGGTTGTGTCGTATTAACTGCGTGTAGTATGACTTTCGTTGATATTCCTCTGCTCGTAGTTTTTTGTTCTCGCTCACCGGAACGGTGATTTATCTTATACCCAGACGCGCTCGTGCGAACCTCACCTAATTGCACTTATATTCGACGAAATGTAAAACTGAAAAGTATCGAACGCAAGATGGCGGCCGAGTGGCCCTGGAACGTGTATAGAGGTACATTTTTTCAACTAAACGTTTGTCTTTTTTTTGTCTTTTATTATCGTTCAACGTTCGTTCTATTGTTTTTAAGAAACGTTACTTTTAAACTTAGGCACAATTTGGAACTGCTTAGACCATTTCCTCCCGACTCGTCTCTCGCGTTCCGATCCCTTTCCCGCGTCTCCTCTCTGCCGTTCGCCGGCGCGAGGAGAGGGACCGGAGCCGAACGCCGAGCCGGCGACATATACGTGAACCATCCCAAACATGACGATGCTGCGTGAGGTAGCTGACTTTGAGCAGTTTCAGGACCAATCAGGCTTCGCGTACGTTGGCGTTGATTTTTTCCTCCTCCCGCCCCCCCGCGTATCCGGACGCCGCTGGTTTTCGAACGTCGTCGATTTCGTCGTCCGATCGAAGCTCGCCGATGATCTCGAACGAATCGAAACGTCGGGAATCGCGGTGTCAAATTTGAGCGGAAAATCATACGACGCGACCGAACGACGATCACGACCACGCGGACGCGCGACGTCGGTTTGTCGGGAAAGGTAAAAGGCGTGCGACCCCGAATACCGAGGCCGGACTCCAACCAACGCGAACCCCGCCATCTTGGTTTCGTCTGACCACCGGCGCGGCGTGGACCCCGTCTCGTGATCGTTCACGTTTTTTTCCCTTTTCCTTAGTACTCGTCGTATGTATCCTCGTAATTTATATATCGTCGTTATTACGACATTATCGTAACCTTATACATATACGCTAGCTGATTACAATATTTGTGAAAAATATACATCAAAATTTTGTTATTTTTTTTTACATCACAGATATTTTAATATAATATATTTTGCATATAATCTTAATCTTCTTTAACTAACTCGATCCACTCGATCGCTTCGGGCTCGTCGATCGCGGGTGATCCTACGAACAATTCTATTCGGGAGAACCAAGGATTCGCGAATTTTCGGGGTCGGCCAAGCGAGGGAAACGAAAGAGAAACACGAACGAAAAAAAAACAAACGGAAACGAGGAAGCGAACGGGTTCGAAAAAAACCGTGAACAGAACTGGCGAACGAAATTCTATCGCGGATTCGGAAGCGACCAAGTGGCCAGTGACTAAGAGATCTCGAACGACGACTCTTCCGTCTCTCGCGTTTCCCCTCACTTATCGAACACGTACGCGAACTCTCCGGCGCTTCGTTATCGAATCGCCTCGTCCCTCCGTACCTACGGCTCACCGGTGTTCCTTGTATCGAGTTCTCGGTGAAACTCACCATTTGGGAACGGGTATCGGGTAATCTCAGGTATTCACGAGTCACGCGCCGCTAAAATCGACGCGACCCTCGCCCAACGATCCGCTTATCGATCCGAAATATCCAAAATTTATCACATTTTTCAAGCACCGTCGTTCCAAATCGAATTTATCCCCCGTCGAATCACTCTCCCCGCCAACATTTTGTTTCCTCTGTCCCAAATGAATTTTCAAAACCGTCGCGTTAGGCCGGACGTGTTTCGTTTCGTGTTACCCCTCGAGTATCTCCGAAAAAGCTACAAAACTCGCGTAATCCTACCGCCGATATTCCGGATCGCTCGGCGAATCGGTCGCCTGGCGCGTGTCTCGTTTGCTAATTGTCGTATGCACGCAAAAGATACGAAAACTAACGACGAAAATGCATTAGACCTTGTTTCGCGTTGATGATAGGCTGGTTAAATGGCATGACTCTCTCTTTCTCACTCTCTCTCTCTCTCTCTCACGCACACTTTTTCTCTCGCTCGCTCTCTTTTTTCCGTGTCTCTGTTGTGTGTCGCGCGTGTCTCGCCGGGGATACTTATTTTCATCCGCATCGTTACCCCCGCACCTATCAGGTTACGTCCCGTTTGTTCGTTTGCTCGCGTGTTTTTCATTCTCTGTTTGCCGTTTTCCCATATTCCTCGCCGAGATTTTCCCGAACGAATTACGGTTCGGCGATTGCTCTTCCTTCGTTCGCAACACGAACGCACGGACAGGTTTTTCATATTCCTAATGCTACTTCGGTTGATCTCTCCCCTCCGATCGCATCTCCCGTCTCGATATCATTAGTATTATTATTATTATGAATATTGGATAATTTACTTCTGCTTCGATACACAACTGTTATTAGTAGTATTTTTTTTTTCAATTTTTCACATCTAACGATAAGTTTTTTTTCCGAAGGGCGAAACGGTACGATATTTTTGTCTTATTACGTGTTTATTTTTTTCTTACGTTTTCCTGAACATTTAGAATGAAGATCAAGAGTTTATGAGATAAGAAGTTAGATACACCGAATGACGTTTTTCTTTATGATTAGCGTACACACAATCACGATTATTTTTTGCTCTATACGTGCCTTCTCTCCCAACTTCGCAATTGTTATCATTTGTTATGATTATTTTTGTTTATCCTAAACCTTAAATTTTAATAACTGTTTTTTTTTTTTTTACCTTACATCTCGTTTAATTTAATTTAGATCCAAAACACCAAGAGAATAGTTTCCGTATGTAGCGTGGTCTTATTTTTGTTGGTTTTTTTTTTTGTTGTATTTTCTCGCATTTTCTCTTCGTTTGTCGTTTATTAGTAAAATTTGCGTTTTTTTCATTTCTTCAGAGAATTTTCAACACCGAACATACATGCCTTACGTGTATACAGCCTAGAATTCAGTCGTATAGAGTCTTATAGTGGTGGTCGATCGCGCGATGCCACGATCTCCGCGACTTTCTTTTGGCCTCGAGTTCTCGCACCCCGGGAAATCGCGTTCTCCCCGCCTTCGTCAATTTTTACGGATTGATCGCAACGACGGATCCGAAATCCGCGATTTTTCCAAATCGTATCGATCGATGACGCGGACAGTAGGTTTTTGTCCTTCTCAATAATTCACGGACGTCTTATCCGTCGAGCCGGAGCGATGGGCAAGACGCGATTTTCCGGCAGCGCGACGCTCGAGGCGCGAGATGGGACTCGGAGCAGTCGTGGAGCCGTGGGATTCGAAATGAACCGCGAAAAGGTGAAAACAAAAACGTGGGGAATCGGAAAAAACGTCCGAAGAATGTATCTCCGAGAAAATTGGGGAATTCGATTTTCCCAGTTGAAAAACCGGAGAAGCGGCGTACGCGCGCGTAGGCGCGTCCGCGTGCACCTTCGTGTGTTCCCTCTCTCCCCCTCTCTCTCTCTTCCTCTCTCTCTATGTGTGTGTGTGTGTGTGTGAGTGAGTGTGCGAAGAATGAGGTCGACGAGTGTTTGCGTACGTGTGTGATCGTGTATCTTAGTTTCGTTTGCTTGTATTCCTTAACAACTTCATCGTATTATTCATGGTCGTTCGTAGATTTCTAATACGCATTTCTATTACTTCGATATATCATTATATTTGTCTAAATAATTTCTCATTTATCGTTCTGGTCAACGTATTTTGTTTATTTCATTTTTTTTTTCTCGTTTTCTAACTTTTGGTCCAACGGAAATAAATTATCCCACCCGAAAATGTTCGCGCGACATCCGATGCCTGGCCGAGAGCAGGTCGACGATACCGGACGAAAAAACGCCTGGCTTTTCCGAAATCGTTTTCGAAAGGCTACGAGAAGCCGATTTCGACCGCCGAAGAGACGCGCGATTGCTCGATCTCTTCCTCTTCCCCTTCCCCTTCCCCTTCCTCCTTTCGTCCCCTCATCCTCTTTCTTCTCCTCCTCTTAATCTTATTCTGCTTTTTTTATTTTTCTTCCTCCTCTATTGGTTTCTCGTATAAAAATCGACAAGTTTTCGAATAAGTTTACAAAATACATCGTCTCAGGTCTCGGACGTTTTTCCGCGGTCGCGAGCCGTAACGACGAGGCGAAACACCCAATCGCCTTCCGTCTCTCGTTCTCCACCCCGAAGACGCGTGAGCCAAAAAAACTCCGACGTTCGTAAAAAGTCGCGCGTGCCTTCCTCGCCGCGCCTATTTCCGGTCCCGAACCCTGCTCCCCCCCTCCCCCTCCCCCTTTCCCCAAACTTCGACCCCCTCCTCCTGGCAAAAAACGCGTGCCTTGCTACTCGTTAATTTCGACGTTCCGTTTCCAATTTTTTGCGTTCCGAGCGTCGAGAAAAGATCGAAGCGTCACTTCGAGTCCCTCGGTCGCCTCGCGTGTTCCCCCTTGTACCCTAGTTTACGTTTCGATGCGAGAGCTTTGCTCGCGCCTCGTTCCCGTTCTTTCGTGTTTCGACGGTGAAAAATCTACGCGGGGTCGAGTTATATCTAACCTACGGTTCTTTTCCTACGGTAGAAAACTACGATCGTATAAAAAGGCAGGTTAGGTCAGTTCGGGCGATGAGGCTCCAGGGTCGTCGTTACGTCTCAAGGGACTCGAATGAAGGATCTTCGCTGACCGACGTGCTTTTCGCGCGCTACGCGAGCTCGATCGTGCGCGTGATACGTCTCACCGGCGCACTCCCGAAATCGATCCCGTTCGTCGTTACGTTTCTCCTCGATCGCGAATCGATTTGGTATCCGATATCAATTTCTTCAGTACGCACCGACTCGTCGGTCCTTTAGGCCGAATTTTTTTTCCCACTTCAAGGTTCACCGCCTCGATATTCGATCCCTCGCCTCGGTCGCGCGCCCTTTAATTTCCAAGTATTTCCGTTCGAAAGAGGAGTCGCGTCGAAATATTCGCGATCGCGCGAGGAATCCGTCTTTCGTTTCACAATTCGTCTGTCCGTCCGTCGTCCGATCGGAATCGAACGGGTGAACCTTGGTTTTCCAAAACGCTTCGGTATCCAAACGAAAATCGCTGGATCGTAGTTTGCGCGAATCGTAACGACATTCGTAAAAAAATTCGCAACAGCATCGATTTCACGGTCGAACGAATCGTAGAGCTACGTACGCGCGCGTACACGGCATCGAGAATCATACTCGCCAACGCGCACCGGCCTGAACCGAGTCGGATAATATTGTCGTCGTAGTTGAAAAACAACGGCTCTTCAAACGTTTGAAATGCCAAAAAAGCTTTGGCTGCTCGTCATTTAATGACCAAAAATATATATTATCATTCTTATGTAATAATATGTTGCTTCTTACGCTTAAGTATACAATAATAAGTATATTATTAGGTAGTTTTACATCGATAGAGAAAAAATACGTTGTGTTCATTTGTTTTTTTTTTTGTTTGTTTGTTTGCTTGTTTTTCATTTGAAAATATTTAGTAGGAAGTTTGTGTGGTAATTTGATAGTTGCTGATGGTGGTGGTGGTGGTGGTGGTGGGGGGTAGTAGGTAGTGGGTCGTGGGTAGTAGTGGGTGGCGGGTGGCGGGGGCGGTGAGTTGGGGGTAGTGATCGGTGTTTGCTGTGTCTACGTGTAGATTCGTTCGTTTTTTGCTTATTTAGTGTTCATTTTACTCGTCAGTTCGCCGTAATCGAAAGGATCGCATCGCAGCTAGGCTTCGCTCGTCGCCTCTTTCGCCCACCATCGCCGCTCCTGTTTCGCAGGAGAGCGATCGGAGGCGAGCAAAGATTGGAAAAACGAACGAGGAAACGCAAAGGAAAAAAACCGAAGAGAAAGGAAAAAACGAGAGAAAAAAAAACTGAGAAACGAGCCATCTGCTCGCGATGCTGCGTTTCGTCATCGGTGAAGTGTCTCACCGGAGGCGCGCGTTTCTTTTCGGTATGATCCGGATCCGCGTTGGTAATTCGCGCACCGCGCGGGCGCGTCGGATCGTCGGATCGTAATACGTGTGCGATGATAACGTACCTCGCTAAATCGCTGTGGCTGCTTTGCTCGTTGCGGCGACGGGTGAAAACGACGCGTCGTTCGTTCTCAAACCGCGCCTCGGTTCGTGTCGTGTTATCACGTGCGTCGTTCCGTGATATTCGTTATCCGCGCGACGGCGATCGCGTCGTCGGCATTTCCTTTCATTTTCTATTTCGGGCAGGGAGACGTTTTCGGGCGTTTGGGAAAGTTACCGCGGTAACCGCAAGTGTCTTACGTCTTATAATACGATGAGAACCGTTACCGACTGTTATTTCTACTGCTCTACCGAGTCCTCCTCCATTTTGAGTACGGTGGGGCGTTCGCGTTGATGGTTATTCTGTGGCTGCTCACCTGTTCTCGGAGCGAGACTATAACCCCTCGGCATCGGCGCGACGGGACCTCCGCCGAGAACCGTCCCGTACTCCTTCGCTTGTTGCTGCTGCGCCTGCTGCTGCTGCTGCGCCTGCTGCTGCTGCTGCTGCTGCTGCTGCTGCTGCGGCTGCTGCTGCGGACCCTTCTGACTCGACTGTTCTACTATAAGTTTACTATCACAGGCACTTTTGTCAGTTGTCGCGGCATACATGTCGCGTAAGTCCGGATAAAGCTTGAGCTGTTGCAGCGCCAAAGCCTTCGCTCGTTCCCTGTCCTTCTCCTTTTCCCGATCCCGATCCCGATCTCGATCCCTATCCCTGTCGCGATCGTCCAGCCCGTTGTACATATCCGACCGATCCCTGCTGTTCCCGTCGATCCTCGAGTCGCGGGTTTCCTCGTCCCGTATGCTACCCGCGTGCGAGATCGACGACGGTGTCGGGGGCGACGTCAGCCTGTCGCTGCCTTCGTCGGTTCGCCCCCGTTCCGAGGGAGAGGGGCTCAGGTCGACGGTCGGCACTCGTTCCGGTCGTTCCGGGTGCATCCGCGCCTGGATGCGGTAATGGTCGTCCTCGTTTCCGTCGTGGGGAATCCTCGTGACCGGCGTTCTCCTCGAGTTCCGGCAGAGCTGGTCGATCAACGCCTTGTTGCCCACGCCGTCCGCGTGACGCTGTTGCTGTTGCTGTTGCTGTTGCTGCTGATGATGGTTCCTCGCCTCTGCCAGGGCTTTCGAATCCCTCGGCAACCCCGTCTCCAGGCTGGATCTGATCAGGTTGTCCAAGAAACTTCCGTTTGTTCCCGTACCGTCGTACAAGCTCTCGGCTATCTCCCTCGTACTCTTGCCGAGCGGCACGCTCGCCGCGTTCGCATTCCGAGGATTCGACGACGTACCGGGCTCCAACGGCGCCGTCCCGATACCGCTACCGTCCCTGTCCCGTTGCGGTTGCTGCTGCTGCTGCTGTTGATGCTGCTGCTGCTGCTGCTGATGTTGCTGTTGATGCTGCTGCTGCTGCTGCTGTTGCTGTTGAGCCATGACGGTTCTTTGCTGTTCCTGTAGGCCTCTCATCCTGTGAGTGGCAAAGTATTGTTCCGGCAGCATCGCGGGTACGTTGGGAGAACCCGTCATGAACGGCGACGAGATGAAGGGCGACGGATTCCAGAAATTGAAGTGATGCGGAAACGGCAAATGGGCCATTCCTTCGATGAACGGCGGCATCTTGATGCCGTTTGGTCCGGTACCGATCGGCCCCGGTGGCGTGAACGTCTTCTGCGGCTTCAGCTGCGGCTTCTGGTCTGGACCGACCTGTCGCAGGGACACGGCGGCCACCGCCGCGGCCTCCTTCGCTTTCTCGTCCGTCGGTTTCTGATCCCTCTTTCTCGGTCGCATCAGGTGACGCTCCTTCACCTTGTACTCGAGGGTCGAGTGCGGCACGCCGTAGTAGCTCCCGGCCCTGTGAACGCTCATCTCGCCCCGTTGGACGGCGCGAACAGCTTCCACCAGGCTATCGCGATCGTAATTCCTGTACTTGCCCCTTTTCGGTCTCGTTCCCTTTCCGCCCGTTCCAGGCTTTGCTTTGTTGTCCTGCGCGGCCTTCGACGCTACCACGTGCGGGTGCTGCGGCGACTGAAGCTGTTGGTTGTGCTGCTGCTGCTGTTGCTGCTGCTGCTGGTGCTGGTTGTGCTGCTGCTGCTGCTGCTGCGGATGCTGATGCTGATGTTGGTTGTGCTGCTGCGGCATGGGCTGGGGCGGGGTGTATCTGCCGCGCTTGAACGGATTCGGCTCGCTCATCATCGGCGCGCCCTGCTGCGGCAACGGTTCCTGAAACTTGTCGCTTATACTCTTCGCGATGACGTTGCGGAAGTTGACGCTCTTCCCGACCAGCGAGTTCGTGGGGCTGCTGGTCCCGGAGAACGCCGGACTCGAGCGGTCCATCATCCCCGGACTGCCGGCGACCACGCTCGCCCCCAATCCTCCGACCCCGAAGCTTTGGCCGAACGGCTGCGACGATGGCTCGCCGTTTTTACTCGGGCCGGGCGTGTTCGCAGGCTTGTAGGACGGAATTTTCAGAATTGCTCGGCTCTGCGCGCTGTCGTTGGCGTCGTCTTCGATGCTCGGGTGGAAATCGTCGTTGGTTATCGCGTCGTGTTGCTGTTCGCCGTTCATGTACTTGCTCAGCCGGTTGTCCTCGTTCATCAGCCGTCTCATGATACTGTACTCCGGGCTCCCCGTGTCTGAAACGTTGCGACGAAAACGCGTCAGTTTTCGACGGAAGCTCGAAAGCGAATCGCAGCCGGACGTAAGACTTCGGGAATCGATAAGGAAGCCCGTCCGGCTGCCCGACACGAATCAGTTACGCGAGCATCGAGCGACCGAACGTCGTCGCAACGAGCGACGAGACGCGAGCGGGTGGAACGAGATCGATCGACCGATCGACCGATCGACCGGTCGGTCGGGGGACGAGAATACCGTACCTTTGAACGGCCTCGCGGCGCCGAGCATCTTCTGGATGTAGGGTGCGATCGCTTGCTGCTCGAGTCCCGGCCATTCGGTGCCAGCTTCGGGTCCTCGCTGCAGCAACGCCCTCAGCGAATCGCCGCTGCCACCTTCGAGGGTCGAAAATCTGACGAGATCCTCGAGCGAGAGGAGCGGTTTCCGCAGAGCTTTCTCCACCTCCTTCTCTTCCTCGGCACCGGATAACTCCTTGTCGACACCCTGCGAAACGTCGACGATCGTTTTGTCGTTACTCTCTCTCTCTCTCTCTCTCTCTCTCTCTCTCTCTCTCTCTCTCTCCATCCCTCTCTCCCTCCCTCCCTCCCCCTCCCGGTTCTCTCTCGCTCGTCCTCGTTAGCTCGGACGTCCGTTTTCACGCAACCGCGCGGACGTAACGACGGAACGAGCGAAAGGAAGGACAAGACCACGACGCATCGCGATTCTGGAAGATTGCCAACGCGGTGCGGCGATATGTAGTTCAAGGTCGCGCGGGCGGAAAGCATTTCCCTGGAAACGAGCAGCGATGCTTTCCAACTTCGGATTCCCGCGACGTTTTATTTGCGGAATTCCGCCGAGGCGTTTATCCGACGTACGGATATGCGACTCATCTCGATTCAAGGCTAGGCTATTTCCGAGTCGGTCGAAAGTGTCCTCCGGAATTCTATCGGCGCGATCTTTGTTTGATTGAGAGAGCGAGGAGAGGGAGAGAGAGGTGCGTGACTTTAAATTCAAGGTTTCGAGCTCCGACGCGACGCAAGAGTAGAGCGATGAAGTTGCAGTGCTTTGCGGCCATACGGATCTTACACGGTGAAAAAATGTCCATCGTTGTGTAAAGTGTAACATTTTTTCAGCAGAATATTGAACATTTTAGTGTGTTGATTCAACGTAATCGTTGGTCTTTGTTCTCACAGTCCGTTTTTCATCACGCAAAAATGTTGAACTGATACTTTTTAAATGTTACGCTAACATAGAGCTGCGCTAACCAGTAACACCAATTTTGTGCAAAACAAGTTGTTTACACAAAATTTGTGTTAAATTTGACGCAATTTTTTTACCGTCTACGCGAGCGAAAGGAGAAGTAAGTTGTAGCAGAAAAACCCATCAAGCGAAACCCCTTCTAACGAACGAATATATTTTTTCAGGAAGCGATCGCGAAGATACCATTTGGATCGTTGTTCGTTGATGGATATGGGAAAATTTCTCCGCGAGGGCGAAGAAACTTGCACCGCGAGGTAAGTGCGAACGAACAAACATTGCACTTCCGCGTGCTCGCACCGTTCTTCTTCATTTTTTTCCGATACTCACCTCGTCCACGTCTTCCATCGGGTACGGCTAATCGTAAACGAGGATTCGGCGACTCGGATACCGCGATCTACGACCTCGCGACGTGGCAAGGAGAAGATTTCCGTGTCACCAGCGTGCGGGGAAGAGAGACGTTTGCCCCCGAAGACGTTTCCGGTCCGCGGTCCTAGAGGATTCCGCTTCGATCGATCGGCGCGTGAAAATTGTGGAGCCCCGACGCGCTAGTGACACGCGTCTTCCTCCTACCGCTCGAGTACGAAGGGGCTCGCGACGAATCCCAAATAAGAACGAGCGATAATAAGAACGACCCGGAGACGAAAACGGAGATGCGAAGCATCGAGGAGAAGCACGACGGACGATGGATGACGATGGAAAAGAATGGAATTCGACGACTCTCGCGTCACACGCGGTGGGAGGACCGGGGAAAATTCGTCGCGCGTGGACACCTGCAAATTTGGAAAGCTCAAGTTCATTCTCGAACGCGTGTCGATCCGCCGAATCGCCGCATCGACGCGCGTTCTCGTCGTTCTGGGCCAAAAACTGAAGATGCGAGGGATAGAAAAAGCGGAGGATCATCGTCGCGGAAAGACTGAAACGCGGCAACGGGCCTACGCGTACATGCGCGTGTACGAGATACGTGCGTGCGGAGGTCGCGAAACGTGAGACTGGACGAAGAAATTCAGGGTACAGGACAAGTAGTGCGATGGGAATATATATAGAGAGAGAGGATGGGGACACAGAGCGACGGAGCATTTGAGATGAAAAGACCGAGGAGAGTACCGAGAGAACGGCTTTGATTCGCGAAACGATTTGTCGAGTACTACGACGAGGAAGCAGTGAAAGAGGAATCGGAGTAAACAGAGTGTGGGAGTGATAGAGAAAAAAAGAGCCAGGGAGAGAGAAATAGCTAGATAGATAGGTGGATAGATATATAGATAGGTAGGTAGATAGATAGATAGATAGATAGATAGATAGATAGGTAGGTAGGTAGGTAGGTAGGTAGATGGATAGATAGATAGATAGATAGATAGACAGATAGATAGATAGGTAGATAGATAGATAGATAGATGGGTAAAGAAAGAGAAGTAAATCGACAGTTACAACGATTATTCTACAGGCAGTAGCGAAGGCTTGATAAAACTACGTGTCTGTATGCGAGTTTTTCGCTTGCCGTGGTAGAGGTATGTTTTGGGGAAGCTTCTTTCGTTCCACCTAACCAAAACCACTCAACGATACACGTCCATCTCCGAGGCTTTCGGGATCTTCGTTCGTTTTCACGTTACGCTTCCGGTTTCGATCGACGAGCGCCGGGCGAACGTCGAGCCCGTTCTCTCCCGCATCGAACGTCGCGACGAAAGATAGATGGATAGATAGATAGTGAGAAGGATAGAAGTCGGTAGAGAGCGAGGGAAGAAACGAGAAAGAAGATGGACACGAAATGATATATAGATGGAGAAATAATCCAAGATGCTGGGGTAAAGAAAGAAGAGGCAGAGAGAAACTTGAAGGGATACGGAGAGAGAAAGAGAAAGAGAGAGAGAGAGAGAGAGCGAGAGATACGAAAGGATGGATAGACGGTCCGAGATGTGTGAGAGGAGAGAGAGAAAGAGAGAGAGAGAGAGAGAGAGAGGAAGAGAAAGAGAAAGAGAAAGAGAAAGAGAAAGTGAGATAAGAGAGCGCGCTCGCGAGAGAGGGCGAACGTGATCGTCGTTCTCCTCCGGCGCGTGAGATCGCTTCGCAATTCGAGACTCGTCCCCAAAACCTACCTCGTCCGGTTGTGTCGGTGACGGGGTAGCAGCCAGGCAGACGGATGCGGAGACAGAGGTAGAGGCGCATGGAGTTTCGTTAGGTTGTGTAGTACAGGGTACAACGATCGTCTGGTCATGGTGTGGGGTATGCGAGGGCGGGATCGAAGACGTCTCGCGATCCCGTTCCGTCGCTAGCTTGTAGACCTTGTTTCGTAGGGTGCTCCTCGGTATCCCGTAGATAACGGCAGCTCTCCGGGTCCCGAGTTTCCCGCTCATTATGTCGCGCAGGGCGGCCTGGAGCTCGTCCTCGGTGTACGTCCGACGACTACCGCCACCGCCGCCACCGCCGCCGCCGGCACCGTGAACGCTGCCGTGAACGCTGCCGACCCCCGCGGGACCCGTCATACGTGGCTTCGCCCGATAAGACGAGCTGAAACAGAAATCGGATCATCTACCATCGTCGGCGCGGGACGCGTTCTCGGAACGGCGATAAATTTTGCCAGGTAGCGGAAACATCTTTCTTTCGCGAACGACGAGGATGGTCGCGCCAAAATTCCGGCACGACGTCGCAGCGGCGCGTACGCTCTCGTATTTTTTCAGGAGCGATCGTCGGCTCGTCGCGGACGCGCTATCATCGGGCTCCTGATATCCGCGCTGCGTCTGACAATCGCAATTTCCGTTCGCCGGTCGCCGCCGAGTCTCGGGATGCGTTTGTGCAACGAATATCGCGCGATACCCGGAGTTGGACCGCGAAGGTCGCGCCGTTGCGTCGCTCTCTCGCGAGTCATCCGCTCTTCTCGCCCGTCCGATTCTCGTAATCGCGACAGAGAGGAAAGAAGCTCTACTTCGGCGGTGTTCTCGGATATCGCGTCTTCGAAAAGTTTCTTAACTCTCGTTTTTCGGCTACTTTCGCTCGCGTCGCGGATACGCGAAACTCGCGGATGCACGTGCCAACGGCGATATTTCGCTCGCTCCGCACGGTTCGTTGCTCCCCGCGTCTCTCTCGTCACTCGCGACGCCCGTACGAGAGACGCGTACGACGGCGTCACGCGTGCCGATCGGCGACGCACCGGAGAGACGGGGCTCCCTATCAATTTTCGCGCCAGGTCCGAGTCGTCGACTCCGCGACCCACCGACCTACGTACGCGAAATCGATCGATCCGGATCGCTCGGGCGCCGCGTCCGGGGAGGAAATGCACCCGCGCGAACGGATGCACGGGAGGGAGAGAGAGAGAGAGAGAACGAGCGAGAGACGAAGATTCGTTCGCGCGCTCTTGCAATTCGTCGCGGGCGATAAGATGAAAAATAAGAAGCGTGAAATGTATCGTCAACGCGTCGCTCGCTCCGCTCCTCTTCTCTCCTCCACCCCTTTTTCTCTCTCACCCCTGCGGAACCTAACGCGCCGCGATTCCCCTCGGCGCCCTCCTTGCCGACGCCCGTACGCCTCGGTCCATAATCGGGGCCAACGACCTCCGCTGCTCGGACGGAATCCCAGATAAAAGTGCATTTTGTGTACGTACGCACTCGCGAACTGCCCGCGAAACGAGCGCGCAGGCGCGACGAAGACGACGACGACGACGACGACACGCGATCGCGTCGTCAGTGCCGAACCTAAATCTACCGCTGCCACCTGATTGCCCGATACCGGTGCGATGGGAAATGCATAGATCCGTATCTCGAACGTATTTTGCCGCTAGAACGTTTCGAATCTGTCCTTTCATCGCTCTCCGTTGTCCGAACACGAATCACCGCGGTTACGCGACACGAGTATACAATACGTTGCGAACGATCGCGCGAGCCTCTCGCCTTTTATTCGCTGTAAACAACGCGAACGTCGCTTGATTTTTTCGTCGACGACGGGTATCTTGCAATTTTACAATTTCCTTATCGATTCCTCGCGACGCGTGACGTTCCGTTCTCGATGGATTATACCCAATATTATATTACAGCCTCGGCGTTCTCGCCAACGATTCTCGCTGTTTTTTCCGTCGCTTTCTAGGTGTTCCCGGTTCAGAAATTCCTCCGTTCTCGTATCTCGACTCGAATTCGAGAGAGAATGTTCCGCGCGGAACGTCCAATCGTTGAATTAGTTTGCGATTTTCGATGCCAGGGATACGTTTCGCGTTCGGAGCGCTTCGAAGATATACGACGGAGACCGAGCGAGATGTCGCGTGGAAAAATGTGGCATCGCTAGATCGCGTCTACGACGACGAGGAACGTCGCACGTATCGCGACACCGATCGATGCAGCGGCGAATCGCGAAGGAGCGGGGGACGGACGTCCGAGAGTTCGGCGATCGGGCTCGTTCGCGGCGAAAATTCGAAAATTCGAAAATACTCGCGTGCTCGAATGGAGAGGAGAGCGTTCTCGTGTCGGTATCTTATCGAGGAAGGATGAGTTTCAGCGAGCCAGCATCGCGCGCGGTCGATTCGCGGTGCCACGATGCGATCTCTCGTCGCCGCGCTCGCTTCGACCGCCGTCGCCGTCGCCGCCGCCGCCGCCGCCGCTTCGGCGATAGACTAATAATAAACGTAGATAATAAAAATGAAACGCGCAAAATGTTTGAGAGAGACGCGGCGTTGTGCACGTATCGTTGTAAAATTGATAAAGAGGCGGTTGACGCGAACGAAAACACAGGGGGAAAGGAAAACAAAAGGGCATCGATCCGGCGCCGCGTTCCCCTCGCCGCTCGCCGAGTCCGCGAAACCTGGCCGCGGGTCACGACGAACGATCTTTTCGCCGTTTTCCAACGTTTTTCAACGTTTTCTCGAAGATTACCGGCCGGACAAACAGAGAGAGAGAGAGAGAGAGAGGGCGAGTTTTTGAATTGAATTGCATTTCATTCGAAAGACCAAGTCCTCGAGGTTCCGTTTGGTCCAGATAATTTACGTAAATAGGGGGAAAAAGCGACAGAGAGAGAGGTGCGAAACGCGATCGAGCAACGACGAAACCTTCTTATCTCGCGAATCGAGGTCAGAAAAATGTGTTGGAAAACGATGAAACGTGATTGATAATAATCTCGGATTGATCATCCGCGACACCACCTCCTCCTTCCTCCCGCTTCCCGTGCAGCCGGTTCGTCGCCTCGTCTTATCACCGCGACACTATCGCCTTTATTCGCGCCTCGCGAAATTACACTCCCAACGTCGAGCGATGAGCGGCGTTTGTTACACGCCGATGAAAATTTACGATCGATCCGCTTCTACGCCCGACCGCCGTTCCGCCGACGTTTCCACGCGGGTCTCGGCCCGTCGACGGGTAGAGAGAGGAGGCAGCAGCACAGCGGCGAAGTATCGGAACCCGTGAAAATCGGAGGGTGAACGGAGGAGAGATCGTTCGGAAAATCTTACGGGTACTCGAAGACGATCGAGGACGTAGGCGCGAGTCGCGTATGTTTGTACATACCGAGTCTATACGCGCGATAGGATTGGAATTTGAAAGTTTCGCGAGAGAAGGCGGCGGACGAGCGCGATTGCGTTTTATCGCGACGCGTCGATCGGTGATTCAGAAATCTTTCCGACGATTTATTTCGAGACTCTGTTATTTGCATCGTCGATGGGGCTTATCTTTGAAAGGTGCGCGCGGCAACGATCGTATCGTTAACGCGGGGGACGCGGCGAGAGACAGACGGGGAAACGGTTGTCCGCTCGTTCGTCACGGATATAAATTTAGAACCGCGTCGAGGTTCCATCGCCTCCCCCTCGCGTTGTTTTGTCCGCTACCGATCGGCGTCGTCGCTGTTCTGTCCGAAAGGGGAGAACTCTGAAAACGCTCGCGGAGCAGGGAACGCTAAAGAAAAACTCACTTGAAGATGCTCTTCGGGTCGATTCCGCCCGCCATCCTCAGAGGTATCTGCTGCTGCTCCAGCAACGATTTGCCGCTCTCCTGCGAACAAAAAAAAAACAACGTGATTTCTTTACCCCTCGACCTCCGCATTCGCGTCGCGCGTCGCGCGCGAGCGTCCCCCCTTTACCTGAGAGTTTCGAGGTTTCGCCGACAGGTCCAAGGGCTGGTCCACCGCCGAGGCGTTGTCCCGATGCGTCGTCGACGCGGCGTGCCCCGGCAATTCTCGCGGTGGCAAACACCACTGGGGCAACAGCGTCGGGTAGCCGCCGGCGACTCCGGTGGCCTCGCTCAACGCCGCGACGGCCGCCAGCGACGCGGCCATCGTCGTCGGGTCGACCTGCACCGACATCGGGGACTCCGCCGATCTCGAGCTGCTGCTGCTGTCGCTCCGGGGACTCTGAGGACACGAACGAGCGGGATTCTGAGCCACGCCACGGAACGGGACTCGTCATCGCGAGCGAATCGATCGACGATCGACGAAGGGAAAGAACAAACGACGGAGGGAGAGAAAAAAACAATACAAAACGTAACGAAACGAAACGAAAAGAAAACTCGAGGGAGGCGATAAAATGAGAAAATGAGAAAGATCGCGGGCGCGCGAGAGACGTACGAGGGGTGGCTGCTGCTCGTCGTGCGGCAGCTTGCCATCGAGGCAGAGGCAACACTTGGCGAACGGTTTCCAATCCTCGGGCGGCGGACTGGATCGACGGTTCGTCGTCCCGATGCCGAGGTACGGCGCGGCCCTGACGTTGTTCTCCACCCCGAAGCCGGAGGCTTCCGGTTCCTCGACGCTCGCTCCCAGTCTGACGATACCCTCCTCGTTACCGGTCCTGGTCGGCAGCTCCTGGAGCTCCTCCTCCTTCTTCACCCTCAACAGTCCTCGAGTCCCCGTTATCCGCTCCAACGCGAATCCTTCTCTTCGTTCCTGCGAAACGAGAAAACCAACAACGGTCCCGTCATACGACTCGGGCTAGCCGCGATCCGGCACCCGCGAATTTATCTCGCTCACCGTGGTGGTGTTGTTGTTGTTGTTGGTGGTGTTGATGGTGGTGTTGATGATCGTGTTGATGGCGGTGGTGTTGGTGGTGGTGGTGGTGGTGGTGGTGGTGGTGGTGGTGGTGGTAGTGGGGGTGTCGGTGGTGGTTGTGGCAGTAGCGGTCGTGCCTTCCGCGTCCGCGATGCTCGTCGCGTTCGCTCCCGTCGACGAGGACGCGTTCGATATCCTTCTCGTCGGACTCGACGTTTTCTTGTTCGTCACCTCCTCCTCCTCCTCCTCCTCCTCCTCCTCCTCCTCTTCCTCGTCCTCCTCCTCGTTCTCGTCCTCCTCCGTCGCCGTCGCCGCCGCCGTAGTCGCCACCTCCTCCGTCGCGAGGTCCTCCTCCTCCTCCTCCTCCTCCTCCTCCTCCTCCTCCTCTCCGTCCTCCTCCCGGTCCTGGTCCCTCTCGACCTTCACCCGATCCGAGGACGACGCGTCCTCGTCTCGCGCGTCCACCGCGGCGATTTTCTGCCGCGTCGTCGTCTCGTGGTTCTCCGAAGAGACTTCTCCGACGAAATTTGTTTCCTCCTTTATCCCCGGTCGACCACCGATCGATGCTTGCGTCGAGGCGGTCTGCCGATGGCTCTGTGGCTGCTGACTCGCGTGTTCCTGGTGAAGAATCGCGGAGGACGGCGGCGGGGGCTGGTGATTGTGTTGTGGTTGGTGTTGGTGTTGGTGTTGGTGTTGGTTCTGTTGGTTTTGGTGATGGTGATGGTGGCGTGGTTCCGTTAGCGATGCACCGCGACTGTTGTTGCTGTACAAAGTGTCTTGGTAAAGCTTCCATCTCTTACGGCCCATCAATTCTTCGGCTACCCGTTCTAGACCTAAAACAGCAGCAACGCTACATCAAACAACGATGAGCGTTTAACTTGGACCGGAAACGTGCATTGCTCTTTCATCGAACAGAGAAACGGGGAAGGGGAATTCGCTTTCTATTCTTCTCCGTTCGTCTCTCTCTTTTTTTCCTCTCTTTTTTTCTCTCTTTTTTTCTCTTTTTTTCTCTCTTTTTTTCTCTCTTTTTTTCTCTCTCTGTTTTTGGTATCGCGGTATTCGCGCGCGTTTCCTCGAGTCCGGGACGCGAAAACTCGTCCCGGGAAAAGTTTGACCAATCGTGTCGCGCGACCAATTACGTCGCGAGCAACGCGACCCCTTCCGCCGGAAGTCTTCAATTACGGTCGGGAAAAGCGCGGGGAAAAAAGGCGAAACCTTGGAAATCTTCGCTCCGTGGTCGCGATTCGCTTCTAGCAATGGCCAACGGAAAACGCAATGTCCGCTGCACTCGTGATAAGCGCTAAACTATTCGGCCTTTGGACAAGGATATGGAGAGAAAAAAACGTCTCTTATCGTTGTTTTCAGCGCGAACCACGTCAAGTGCAGCGATGCATGGGCGTGGCCTGACTCTCGAAGCCTCGGCAACGCTCCCGCGTCGCGTTAGACATTCGTCGCGTTGTATATATTCGCGACGTCGGGATCGCACGGGCAACCAAACGACGCCTAACCCCCCGCGAGGAAAGGGTGCCCGGGCGCCGCGCCGATTCGGGAAAAAACGGGGATTGAAAAGAAAAAATCGCCGAAACCGAATTACCGGCTCGCTACCGAAATGCGTCAGGTTCGAGGTCGCGGAGAATCGGGCGATTGTTCGCGAACGAATTTTCCTCCGAGCGAGTCGGGATCCAAATTTTTCCGCCCCTCCCCCAAACGTTCGCCGATTCCCTCGGCATTCTCGTTCTCCTCGCGAAAATCACGTTCGAATTACTCAGCGACGCGTAGGTATGGTGCAACAACGAACGTTCGAGTCTTTCTCCAACGTGGACTCTGATCCGCGAACCATCGTTGATAACGACCTTGAACGCGTCATCGTCAACGAATTTGTTTTGGAAAACGTACGCATCGTCGCGATGCGTTTCATTATTGTTTTTTTTTCTATCGATAACGCCGACGGTTCGTTGCATGCTGGTCCGAGCTCCCCCCCTCGTCCCCGCTCTATTTCTCCTCCGATCGTCGCTTCGTTATTCGATCGGGTTTTCGGAACAATTTCCTTCCCCTCTCTCTCTCTCTCTCGAGCGTCGAGCACGGAGAAAATTCGGAAAATCGAAACTCCCATCGACAACGTGAGAATTTTTCCCGCCCATCGACAACGTCTCGACCAGAGTTCGCGTTCGTGTTCGACTACCCTAGCGGCTATGCGAATAAACATCGTTTCGCGGCGACCATGCGAGAGCCGATTTGCCCGCTACCCGTAGACGCGTGTCGTTCGTATTTCGAAAAACGATGATCGTCGCGTGACGCCGGACGGCGCGAGGCAACGAGATTCGCGAGTAACTGCCGACATGCGAGTATTATTCGGGTCGCATCGCGCGTAACATCGAGGCTCCCGAGTTGCGTAACCTCGATCGCTGCTCTTCCGTGGTGCGCTTTTCAGATTTTCGGCTGCGATTCGAATAACTTTGCGATTCCACGATCATCGAAACGTAGAAAGAGGCAATCGATTCGAAGAACGCGCGAGGAGAGACGCGACAATCGAAACGAATAGAAAAACTCGGGGAAACGATGATGGAACGCGGTGGAGTTTTGGAGAGATCGGGCGTCGAATCTCGCGGCGTACGCGCGGTAAATATTTACGAAGCTCGCACCGCGGAGCAGATACCGAGGAACGTATCCGCTCCGGTATCTCCGCCAATAAATACAAATTATTTCTCCGACCGGCCCTGATCGTCCCCGGGTCTTTAAACCCCTTGAAAAACACTTTCCGCGCTATCGGCGCGCGTTATCCGCTTATCAGCGGAGCGGTTTCGCTCGCGCGCTAATTTTTTCTTCGACGGATAACCCGACGCTTCTTTCCGTCGTTTCTTCAGAAAATTTTTCCAGCTTTTCGAACGAGGCGAAATTATCTCGTCGAGAGAATAATCGCGTCGACGAGACCCCGATACCGGCGGCGCGTAGAAAAATTGTCGATTCTTTGTCCCCGTCCAGCCGAGATAGGTCGAATACGATCGCCGTTCGTCGTCCGCGCGATACCTCGACCTCGACTTCTGCTCGTCTTCTGCCGAAAACAAACGAACCGCGTTCGTACGATCGAGCGCGGAAAATAACTCGGTGGGACAACGAGCGTGAAACGCGCGGCGCTCGCGCGAGTGCTGGTCGCGCGATAATCGCGACTGACGGTGTAAGTCGAAGAGGAGACGAAAATGGCGCCGGCTCGAGGAAACGATCGCCGATGCAGAGATCCCGCGGATGATTGGTCTTTGGCGGTGCTTCTTTCGCGACAGACCTCGGGGAAGAATCGCGCGACGAGCGAGCGAGAGGGACAACGAGAGAACGCGACGGCAACGGCGGGGCGGGGGGAACGGAGAAAAAGAAGGAGAAAAGCGGTGTTCCACGGTGGAACAGCCGCGCGGTGTTTGCCGTCGTGCAGGCATCGCGTTTCCCGTGGCGCATCGATGCGCGCCCCAGATAGCGAAATTGATCGATACATCGGAAACTACGCGGCCATTTTCGCGGACTCGCGTTTCCAGTGCACGCGCGTCGATGATTTTCGACGTACTCGGACTCTCGAGGCCTCGCGTTTGACGCTGGGAAAAATGCAGCGAAACGTCGAATCCGGAGGCGAATCTTGGAATCGGTTCTTCTAGGTTCTCGCGAGCGTTACGAGCCGTGTGCTGTCGACTCGTCGCCCTCCTCGCAATCAAGACGCGCGACGTATTCGCGAGCGACGTTGCACGATAGTCCCCGAGATAAGGTTCGATTGCCACCGGTTTTGTTTCACGCGGCGATCGACCACGCGGCGGTGTCTCCATCTAGGGGGGGCAGCGACGATAGTCGGCTGACGTCGCGACGGAGCGGAAAAGAAATTCGGAATATCCAGTCGGACGCTGAATAACCGTGGAAACTCGGATGCGCGGAGGTCCTTCGAAAGTTGGAGAAAAAGCGCGAAAACGTTGGAGCTCGCGTCTGCCCTCGCCTGTACCGATCGATCGGAAAGCTGAAACGATTCAGCAGAAAAATACGCGACATCGAGGCGCGCGATGAATTATGTAACGGTATTTGCCTCTCTGCGTCGAGGGATTTCGAAACGATTGTTTTCTGGTATCCAATTTCCGCGGTGACGCTCGTCGATCCAAAGTTCGAATCTCGTTCCGCAAATCCGTGATTCACTTTGATTCTTCTTCTCGAAACGCTTCGAAATGCAAATTTCCGCGAACAAGTCGAAGCGGAAATCTTGTTCTTTTCAACGCCGTTCGTTCGGCTCGGGGAAAAAAATGCTGCTCTCGACGTAGCTCGCGCTGGGCGTAGATTTTTTATTGCATCGCGCGACACGTGATTATTACGACGATCGCGACCCGCGGGGAAAGGATGAAACGGCGGAACTGGGGCGAAGAAGAAGATAAAAGGCAGAAGAACAAGAACAAGAACAAGAACAAGAACAAGAACAAGAAAAAGAAGGAGAAGACGAAGAAGCAGAGGAGGAGGAGGAGGATCAGACGCGGAGGACTCTTTTTCTTTCTCTCTCGGCAGTCACAGCAGCAACAGCAGCAACCTTAGCACCGACGTCGCTGGCTAGTCGTTCCAATTAATTCGTCACGTGACGCGTCACGTGCATCGGGAAACAAAAAGTAGGCACACGACTATGAATAATTGAAGCGTCGCGCGCGCTATCTCTAAATGATCGCGCGGAAACACGTCGCCGCGACCCTAATAATATAAGAAACAACGGAACGGCGCATCGCGGCGCGCGACGATACACCATTTCTGCACGTGCAAAACATCT
This sequence comes from Arge pagana, assembly GCA_963969455.1. Lineage (NCBI taxonomy): Eukaryota > Metazoa > Arthropoda > Insecta > Hymenoptera > Argidae > Arge > Arge pagana. Next base: position 15,796,881 of record OZ018315.1, on the reverse strand, counting down.
GAATAAATGATAATCCGGCTGTTTGTCGAATGTTTCGACTAATCGAACGATACGAGCGCCGCGCTCGCGTTTGCCGGGGAGGAGAACGCGACCGACCGATCCGCCGCGCGACCCGCTGCACCTTTCCGTCGTGCCAAAGCAGGAGACGCGCTCCCGTCGGAGAGGACCGGCAGATCTTCGAGATTTCTCGGGCGCCGAGGCAGATCGGCGAATTATTTCCCGACCATGTGGATTGTCGCAGGTGGGAAACGAACGATTATTCCGACGATGCCGAGCGCGCGCAACGGAGAGCGGCGAGCGCAGACGAACGCGAGCTATTCTCGTTTCGCGCCGCGGATCGGGGACGATTTTCAATCCGTTTCCGGAGGAATCTATTTATTTTTTCTCATCCGTAATTCGTGCGAAACGTCTCGCGTACGAGCGTATCGTATTACCGCGACTCGTTATCGAATTACTGAAACGCGGCTTTCAAAGTATTTTACGCAATTAAATTGAATTATATGGAACGCCGTAATTACGGAACGTAATAAACACGTTATCGTTCAAGAATTTCTCGACCCGGTTTCCTGCGACGGCGGAACGATAGATAAATAGACGGATTGCGCGCGTTAAACGTCATCTACCAGATTTTCTTATTTCAACCGAGTTGCGCAAATCTCGTTCAACGAAACGCCAATTTTCGTCGATTTTCGGAACTGCAAATTGTTTCGTTGGCGCGGAGCTCTCCGCGGCGTGCAACGAGATAGAGGTGAAGAAATCGGAAAAATCCGAGATACTCGTCACTCGGTACGCGCCGATGACTGGTGAACTATAATTACCTCGAAGTGAGAACGCGTTTGTTCAATCGCGCGGAACTCCGTCGCCAACGATTCCCCGCTCTTTCCCTCGATCCGAATCCCTCGGAATGAAAAACGTGCCGGTTGCGGAGGAAAACGCATCGACGGCAAATGGGAGACGCGAATTTCGGAAGGGGGAGCATCGCGACACCCACAGCGACCTCGCGAGTGATAACGCGCCGTCGGAGCGTGGTCAAGCGTATCGCGACCATGACACCTGCCACGACGTATCGAACGAGCGCTGCTATCGGCGATCGGGCATAATCGCGCGCGGACCGTAGGAATTGCGAACGAAAGGGATTGACGAAAATCGAGTTCGAGATTCGACCACCTCGCCGAGCCGCGATGAAAATCGACTCGTAGGTATCCTCGATAAGGAGCAAAAACATCCATCGTCGTCGCCGATCGTTCGCGCGGACTCGAATTCTTTCGTTTCATCGCGCAGCCAACAAAACGAACGCGAGAAAACACTCGTAAAGCGCGTGGAATCGATAGCGCGGTTACCAAAGAAACCTCGAAGCAGCGTTGAATCGATCGTTAATCGGAGTGGCGATATATCACTGGGAAACCGGAAGAAAAATGAACCGCGTCGGATCGTTGAGCAGATGGAAACGAGTGAGGAAAAAACTTCGATGACTCGATCGTCGTTTCTGATCCGCTTCGATGGAGTGCAAGAAACGAATCGTTCGAGATCGGATATCGTTGAATTGTATTCCTATTACGTCAACGGAATCGGAGAAATATTACCCCGTTCTCGTTACTCCGCCGATCGCACCCGAACCCGATTATCTTGGCCGCGATCGCGAGAAAGGGACGAAATGAGCGAAAAAACGCGCGCTCGTACCGATCGGATTCCCATTTCCGCGCCGAAACCGCTCGACGAGTCGTCGAATCAATTCCCATCCGTTTCGACGCGAACGTCGATCGAACGATTCCGTCGGTTGTTGTGCCGCGAACTCGTCGAATAAACGAATCGCGGAGCGCGTAAACGAGCAAACCGACCGATGGTGGAGTTTGAAAAGGCAAAAAAACAACAACGACAAAAACCAGAAAAAAAAACCCGAGGAAACGCGACGAATATGCGAAGGAAGCTTCCGCGTTCCCGTACGACGTCGTCCATCTCGCTCCGACCTTTTCGCCTACTTCCCGTGGGAACGGGACTCGCGCGTCGCCGAGGATGCGATAAAACTTTCTCGCAGGTGGGGCATCGCGGACGGGGGGGGGGGGGGGGGGGGATTCGAAACGATCGTTTCGGAGATGATCGCGCGGCGCGAGATCGAGAAATCCGAACGATTTCTTTCGTCGTTACGTCGTCGAGTAAATTACGTATTTATATGGAAATGAGAGTTTACGCTGCGCGCTCGTTCCCGCGCGCCCCTCGCGCGCGCGTATGACACACGATCGACGCGCGACGCGTGCGAGTGAACGTGATCGCGCTTGGCCTTGGCATACGCCTCCTCGAACGTATATTACATTCGTTCTTGACGCGCGCGAGACACCGCGTATCGCCTCGTTTCGGCGATCGGACAAAGAAGCCGACGCGCTTTTCGATCGGAAAAATTGTTTACGCGCGCGAAAACCCGAACCGGAAGTTTGAAAACGGAAAACGAGCGCAAACTCGCCACCGTCGTCGTTGCAGGCGCGAAATTGGTGGAACAAATTGGTGGAAGAAACGGAAGGAGAGAGGGTGAAACGCGAGGCGCGATAGAAGAGGGGAAAAATCTTTCCGAGAAACCGTTCGGACGATTTCGATACGGCAGTCGTCGATTTCGCAGTCGCATTAGGAAAACCGGTTCTAAATCGTGTCGAGTTCTCGCGATCCGCGAGCGTGTTTCGTCGCGGCGAACGGAGTTTGGCGTCGATTTGGGACAAAGGATAACCTTGCGCCTCGCGAGTGGTCGATCAGCGTCGTCGTCGTCGTCGTCGTCGTCGCCGCCGCCGCCACCGTCGCCGAAGCGTCGGGCACCAGGGCAGCGGGGCAGCGGGACAGCGCTGCTTCGAAAGCCCCCCTTCGACCTTTTTTCTCTCTCTCGCTCTCTCGTCCCCCTCCCGCCGACGGGTGCCGCGTTCGAGAACGTTCCACGGGCGCCTAAGTCGCGTCGCGATTGGCCGAGGTCAGATTAGAATCCTTCGTTTGCCGCGTAGCGTCAGCCCGGGCGAATGAATGGGACTAAAATCGCTGCCATTTCATTGGACGGTTTGGAGGCCATTCGGTTATGGATTAGAAAATGGTGTGGCGTTAAGCAGCGAGCGGTGACGGCGGCCACATTCTCTTTCCTACGCGACGCGCGGCGGCGGAAGAGCCGACGGAGAGGGGAGATGCGATCGCGTTTCGAGCGACGAGAATTCGATTCGCCTCGAAATTTCGACGAATCGTTCCGCGAGGATCGGCGATCCGTTGTCTCGAGTTTTTACACGGTTCCACCGACCCGCGCGGAGGGACGAGCGAATTTTGACTCCGCGTCGCGTCTCTGAAACTCGATCCCCTTTCGTTGCTCGAATTGCTCTGTTTTCCCGATTGTTGGAACGTCGAAAACTCGATTGTTTCGCGTCATTCGCGAGCTAGTTTCGCGACACGAATTGTTCGCGATTCGACGGTAATTTTGGAAACAAAAAAACACAGTGGCGAGCCGGAACCGGATCAATTTTCAACTCGAGACATTTTACGGTGCGCGCGTGTGCCGCTCGCAGCTGTTCGTGAAATCAGCTTTTCCATTCGAGCGAGGATGACGAAATTTTAAAAATGTATCTGCCTCGATCGTACGAGCTGGATTCTTTTGTTCCCGCATTCGGGAGAGACTACCAATTATCTCGTTGTTATCATCGTCGTATAACTGATTGCGAGAGCGCGAACGCCACGGACGCATCGTATTCGACGACTCCGATTTTTGAAAGCCTCGGTTCTCGTGTTTCGTCGAAACCCCCCCCCCCCCCCCCCCCGATCGTAACGCGAGTTACATTTGGACGCTTCCAGAAGAACAACGTAAATAAAACCATCCTCGATCCACTCGCGAGCATCGTTATCATCGTTGTTGGATCTTGCTTTCCATCAAAGTTTCACGAATCACGACGATTCGTTTTACTCGCGACAGCAGGCGATCGAAGCGTTCTACTCGCCCCGCCGTACCGACCGCGACGTTCTCCGATTATTCGTCTCCGAGGCAGGCAAATATTCGTTTCTCGCGTTTCTAAACGAGGCCGCGTAACTCGTACCGCGATGAAAAATCTCCGGCTGACCGTCGGAGTTTGACACGAATTCGCCGGGAGTACGGGTACGTTCGCGAATTGATCGGTGCTAAATTAGAGAGAAAGCGTACGTACGTCCCTCCATCGTCGCGGAAGGAGACTGCGAGAGCCACGAAGCTCGGAGAGCTAATACGCGCGTCATTTGCCGTCAAGAAAATAAGTCGCATCGATGGATCCGATTCCCTCCTCGAATTACGTGCGAAGTTGTCGCTAATTATAGGCGAGAATTAAGCGAATCGAATCGATCGAGCGCGGAGGAGAGACCGACGTAGTCTCGCGATGCGTCGCTCTTTTTTCCGCGCGCAGCCGAAGAAAAATTCCCGACTACCGAAAAGAAATTTCGACGAGGATCGAATCGTCGAGGAACAATCGTGTCGCGAATCGCGCGAGATTCGCGGTACTAGCCGCGTACACCGAGCGACCGCGATGCAAATATCCGTGCGTAAGCCTTATCAAGGTCTCGTTGTCAGCTGTTGTCGCGAATATGCAGCCAGAGCCGCGGACTAGCTGCCGCGCTCGTTGACCGTACCGATTTGAAAATCTCTTTCGGATCGCGTTGCGCGAAACGCGAGGCGAATCCGATCTCCTCCGTCCACCTATCCCCGTTAGGTAGATACACCTAGAGGTATACCTCGTCGACCGTCGCCGCGTTCCGCTCGAGGAACTCGGTGCCCGGCAACCGCGTGGGCGCCTGACTCGGGCGTCATCGCGCTCGATTGATGCACGATGCGCGTGCCTCTCCTCTCGTTTCTTTGTTCGCCGCGCTCCGTGGCGCGACGAGATTTTCGGGTCGTTTCGAGCGCAACGGAGAGAGAGAGAGGTACGAATCTCGGGTCGCTCCCCGCCGAACGCAACCGTCGCATCGCCTCGGCGAAGGGGGAAGATTCGACCGGGTTGAAACGAATGTTCCGAGGAGAGAGTCGCTGCTGATCTTCTCCGGTCCGCATTACAGGTGGTTGCGTTGCCGCCGCTGCTGCATGGTCGTCGCCCGCGGCACGCACGCCGACGACGCGGCCCGAGTGCGCGCGCGCGCTCGCGCGCGTGTGCGTGCGTCGAGCAGGCATCGCCGATGCAACGGCACCGCGCAGGCCTACCCCAACGCGTGACGCGTGACGTCACCGGCCGACTCGAACCTACCGTCGCTCCTGAAAACATTCGTCCGACCCGTCGCGAGGTGTGCTCCACTTTCGCTATCGCGAGCATTCCGAATATCGTGCCCGCGTTACGTATCTCGTCGTGCGTGGCCGAGGATGCGTTCGTCTTCCTCGTCGGGACGAGCGCGCGTACCTGCGATCTCGTTTCGCGACGTTGAAAAAACACCGTAGGAGAAGATGAATCTAGGTACTCGTCGTTTGCCTACTTTGCCTACTTTTCCTCGCCTTTCGCTCGTGTTCGCTCCTCGCGAAAAGAGCAAGCTCTTCTCTCGTTTGCTTTTTTGGCGACTGCACTCGCGCTGATCGATCGAGTCTCGAGGGGATAAGAGTCGATGACGACCGAAAGAGAAAAAACGAAGAGAACGGGAAGGAGGAGAGAAGATCGGAAAAATGAAACGACGACCATGCGAAACGCGGAGGAACGGGGGAAGACTATGGATCGAACGAGAAAACGAAGCGCAGCTGGACGGATGGAATCGCGTAATAAGGCGAAAGAATCGGTCGTAGCTTATCGCGAATCGCGATCCGCGTATGTTCAATGGCAAAAGTTTCGTTCCGCGCTTCACCTCGCGAACTCGGCGGCGCGTACGTGTTTCTCGTATGTAGATGATATTCGAGGTTGGCGTCGAGGCGCGCGAGTATCTCGGCTCGAACCGAGTTTGCTCGACAATTATACGAATAAACGAGTGAATAAAAAATAATAACAGTCCCATGCACAGTTTCGCATCGCATTACGAACAATAATTGATGCTCGCTATTAATTAGCGCGTCGTAACTTTTAATTAGACCGAGTAATCTCGCGCCTGTTTGCTATGGAACGAGGAAAGAAACTGCACGGTGCATCGTCGTCGCCGGTGTCGACCGATTGATAACGGATAAGACGATCGATTCCGCCTTCTTCGCCCCCCTCGAACTCGCGTCGAGGAATTCTCTTCACCGAGTGTCAAATTCGACTTCGGGAAACTCGATGGACTCGTCGACGCCTCGTGCAATGATCGTTGGAAAAATGGCGCCTGTAATTATTTACCGCTCGGCAGGTGAACGATTTTGCGGATGGATAAACGCTGTTATTTTTCACTCCCATCTCCCGCATCGTGGTCGTGGATGACGCGATGAGAGAGAGAGAGAGAGAGAGAGAGAGAGAGAGAGAGAGAGAGAGAGAGAGAGAGAGAGAGAGAGAGAGAGAGAGAGAGACAGAGAGAGAGAGAGAGAGAGAGAGAGAGACAAAAAGAGCGAAACGGCAAAAAGCAAAAAATGGGGGGGGGGGGAGAAAACGAGGAGGGATATAATTGAAACGAGCGTATCGAGTAGTTGGAATTGCGTCGATTCGCGCGAAAATTCCATCCGGATAATCCGCGAACGCGCGCGTGTTGGTCCCCGGCGCGCGAGGTGGCCGGTGGGAACAGGGGCGACGTTCGCAAACAATACGGGGCGACACGCGCGACGTTCCTTCGCGCGACGTACCTGCAACGGCTATTGAAAAATGCATAACGATATTTGTACACCGGACAAATTACGCGAGCATTTCTAATACGCGGCGTTGATTCGCGGCAAGAACGACGAGAACGACGCTGTTATCGTGCCCGCAATTATCTCATTCCCAGGAGCGAGAAACCAACGACGCGTACACCCTGCATTTTTCGCGTTTCCGCGAATATGTTTTAGTTTTTTTTTCCTCTTTGTTTTTCCATCGATAAACGTTCGTTCGACGTGCTTCCGGTTCCTCGTCGTCGTCGGGCTTTGAAACGGACGCGTCGTTCGACTCTCTCGTCGCCGGTGAATCAGAATTCGGAGTGGAAATGGAATTGGCGTTGAAACTCGAACTGGAAGTCGAATTAAAGGACGCGGATCGGAAGACGGCGATACGACCGCGGGCGAATCGCGTCGCGGAGGAACGCGAACCTTCGAGGGAGAGGCGAACGTCGCCCTCTCCCTTCCTCGAACGTCGATATATTTTCTCGAAATCCGATTGCGAATTAGAATCGTGGAGCGAAGAAGCGTGAAAAAAAATGAAAATAAAATCCAACGAATCGAACGGATTCGATACGGCGATTGGCTCGCTCGGGCATCGTCGACTCGTCGTCGTCGTCGTCGTCGTCGTCGATCGATCGGACAAGGGAAAATAGGAGAAAGAACAGGAAAAAAACGGCAGCCGGCGCGAGCGAGAGGCGGTGGGTGTTTTATCATCGGCGAGGGGCAACAACTACGGTGCTAGTCGGGCGTTTTGAAAATCGCGGGGCAGCCACTGGAATCGGTCCCGTGCAACTTGTTGATATTATTCCCATACAGGCGCAAATCTCGCGGCGTGTGACCGAGGCACGTACGTTGGTTGATAAACTTCTCTCGCGCGTATGTACGAAGCTCGCAGCGAGGTGCGCGCGCGAACACGGACACGCGACGCACGGACACGGATCAACCCTTGCGCTCGCCCCCGGTCACACCGCGTCCCAAATCCAATGAAGCTCTCGCGTATTTCCACCTCGTCGATCGGGAATTCCCGAAAAATTGAATGGAAAACGAAAATGAATCCTCCACTCCACGTTTTTGCAACGATATTCCCGACCTCTCCCCCGTTGCATTCGCGCTCGTCGCTCTCGCTGCTACTAAATTTCATTACTCACACGTGAATTTCATTCGAACGTCATCGATTTCCCAACGCGGATCACAAATACCTTTCGCGCACTTTTAAAATCGCACGTTAATTATCTGTCGGATTTCGCTCGTACGTTTTTTTCCTCCGCCATCGCGTTACTCGCGAGGAATCGTGAATTTACTTTTTTTTTTTTTGTTTTTTTCCAACGAACACCCACGAGTTTCACGTTCGCAGCTTCGTTTTATCGCACTTCGAACAGTTTATCCCGGGATGTATCGTTTTACGTTTTACGTTTTACGTTTTACGTCTATCGAAGCTCGGAGAAATCATACTTTATATCTTCGCGAACATTTTTTTTTCATCTCACTCTTATCCACCATCTTCGTAGAATTCATTCGCGCTTCGTTAGGTATACGAAAAATGATCGTTCGAGGATCCGATTATTCGATCATCATCGTTATTATTATTGTTATTTTCTCAAACTCGCGTCGCTCCACGTATTTGTATCACTCTGGATTTTCTCGTCGACGTATCACTCGCCACGCGACCCGGGATCTCGTTTCGAAAGCTTCGATTCGCGCACTTGCGGGGGAAACGGCGATATTTGTCGAAAATAAATTCTTCCCCCTCGCGTATCGCGTTGCATTTTTCCGGACAACTCCCGCGCCCCCCGCCGCTGCCCCCCTCCGAGTCGATCGCCTATCGTCGTCGTCCCGGTGCACGGTGCTAGCTCATCTATGCCGAATCTCGACGGACATCGTCGTCGGGGTGACGACGATGGGGTGACGTCGACGGACGAACGGACGAAAGTTCTTTGACGGTTTTTAGGAAGCGATTTTCAAGGCGTTGCATCGGGAAGGAAGACGCGTCATTTTCGTCAATTTAGCGAGAACTCTCCCACCCCGACGACGCGCGTCCCACCCTCCGCGGCGAGGATCCCCTCCGACCCCGACGACGGCGACGACGACGACGACGCCGGAGAACGCGAACCCCTTCCGCGCTCTCGATCCCCTCCGACCGTCGCGAGGTCAGTCGACTCCGCGGCGCGGCGAAGGGGTCGCGAGGAAGACGAAGGAGACCTCCCGCCGCCCCTGCCCCGCGCTCGGTCCGCATCCCCACCCGAAAATCGTTTCATTACGCAACGGGGCACCCCCGCCGCGCGTCGCCCTCTGCCCTGCCGCCCCTCGCGATCCCTCCCGCGCCGCGAGCGCCGACAGCCGAACTCGACTCGTTCGGGGGCGATGCGACCGAAGAAACGCGAGGACCGACGAAATCTCATTGTTGCTGCTATTTTCCACGCTTTTGCCAGGCGGCGCGTGCAACGGGGAAGGGGAACGACGACGACGACGACGACGACGACGACGCCGCCGACGACGGAACCGTCCCCTCTCCGCCATTCCTCGATGCACTTTTTTCACATTTTGTTTCATACCATTTTTCCCCTCCGCCGAGCATTTTGCTTCGATCTGCCATTTTTTCCTTCCCTCTGCTCCTCGCGTACACCATTTTTAGTCGGTCCCGACGCGAATACGATCGAATCGAAGCGAAAAACAACGCGCGGAAAAACGACATTTCTCCCCGAATTTCTCGTCGTTCGAGCCACTTGCTAATCTTTCCCGTTCGTCTCGCTGCTTTCTCGAAACGACGCGCTATTAGAAACGGTCACGGAGATGCGGCCGGAAATTTTTCGCGGTACCCGTTCGCGTTTACGTACCGTGATTCGGTTTACGCCCGAGCCTTCGCCGTTCTCGTTGTCTCGCCGAGAGTTTTTCTACCCCGTGTCGGCATTTTTCCGTCATCCGACCTAATTTTTTCACCCCACGCACTTCCCTGTCCACGTTTTCGCGAGTTGTTTCATTTCGTTGCTCGAGGTTCGTTCTGTTTTTTTCGTCTCGCCGTTCGCTTTCATTTCCTCGCTCTCGTCCTCCTCGAGATCATTTTGCCCGCGCGGTGACGTTCTCTCGTCATTATTTTCCCCCGTATCGATCTCTTTCCCCGGCTCCCGTTCCCGCGTCGCCGCTCTCTCTCTCTCTCTCTCTCTCTATTCGGTGCAATCGAATTCCATATCCCACCGTTCCTCGCCTGTGGCGTTACGCGATCGTCCCTCCTCGATTTCCCATCGTCGTCGTTGCTCGCGATTCCTTCGGCGATCGAACGGCGTCGCGGTTGATCCTCGTCGTTTTTCCGTCGCGAATCGCCGGCCAATTCGGCGACATCGAAACGTCGGGGCGGCCGGTGGAAAGGTCACGGCGATGCACTCTTCGCCGACGCGACGAGACTTCACCCGCGCACAAGGGAAACTAGCGCGCACGCGTCGACCGTTTCGGTTACTCGATCACTCGCGCTCGCACGCGGCGGTCGGCGGGCAACGAAGACGCCAACTACGGCGACGACGACCACGACGACGACGACGACGACGACGACGACGACGACGTCGACGGAGCGAGAGCGAAGGAGAGAAGCAGGAAGCGACGGGCAAGGAGAACCCTCGGCGTCGGCTGCCGAACGTCGCGCGTACCGTTCCGGTTGTCTGTGGTCAAGGCGCGCAGCCCGTGCGGTACTCGGCGCTCCGACGCCCGTCGCGACGCCTAACGTCGCGACGCGGGACAGGGGAGTTTACCTCCCGCGCGTCTCTCTCTCTCTCTCTCACCGTCGCGATACGCCGACGTGCGCGTGTGCCCGCGTGTCCACGCGCCTCTCCGTTTCCCCTCGCGAAAACTTCGTCCGAATCTTTCGCGATTTCCGCACCGTTTCCCCGCATCTCGCGCTCGCGTTCTCGAACGAAGAAATCGAGATTGAAATCGAAGTTGAAATTGATAAAAGAGGACTCGGTTTACCGATCGATCGCGATAGTCGGTGGCAATCGACGACGAAACACGAGGAGAGAGAGAGCGGAGAAAAAAGCTGGCGGTCGACGGGGGGTGTGTTTTCCCGAAAACACGTTCGCCGGGTTTTCCGCAAACCAATTGGCACGTTGCCGGGTCGAAGATCGACTTCGTTCGCCGGTGAAACGCGCGTGGTACGTTCTCGGAAAAGCATGGCTCGTTTGTCCGAGGGTTCGCCTCGCCAGGTGAACCACCGCGAAACTCGAGGCGCGTAGAATCGCGTGATTTCTTGCGCCAGGTGTCCGCGCGCCAACACCGCTCCAACATTTTCGATCGCAACAGGTCGCGAGCGACATCGCGGAGCCGCGAGAGGGGGGTGGGTACACCCGTGGATCACGGTCGATCCGGCGAACGGGGACGCGCGTGATATTCCGGGGTTCGCGAACGGCACACGGGAACGATCGCGGTCCGAGCGAGATTGCCGGGAGGGTGGGGGGTAGGGAGTACGCTCTCCCCGCGTTCGGACACGCGACGACCCGCGACCTCGTCGCCTACTTCCTCGCGGAAGTTGGCTAGATCGCGCGTTCTCCGATCGCGCGCGTGTAGAGAAGAAAGCAACGAGACGAACGGCAGAGAGCAAGAATGCGTACGCGTGCGCGTTTGCCAAAGAGAGGGAGGCGGGGGGGGGGGGGGGGGGGGGGTCGAGTTCGAATTTGAAACGAGACCTAAGATTCTGTTCGGTTCCGGCAATTTTCGTGAAAACGAAAAGAAAGAACAGCGTGTTGCGACGCGTTACGGTACGATACGGACGGAGGCATAGGTAACACGATTAGAAAAAAAAAGCTAGCGCAGTCGTCGGTAGAAGAGAAAAACATTTATGCAATATCGCGAGGGATCGGCCTATTCCAAGTATCGCCTATAAGAATCGCCGAAAACGAGGGTGCACGTTGGTTTTGCGGATTTCGTGATCGACGCTATTCCACAAACAGATTTTGCACAAGTTTCAGTAGAAGCTAGGCTAGAGAAAGTGAAACATTTGGTGAGATATGAGAGAGACAGGTAGATAGATAGAAAGAGAGAGAGAGAGAGAGAGAGAGAGAGAGAGAGAGAGAGAGAAAAGAGAGCGAGCGAGAGAGCGGGATAAAGGGGAAAAGTTTACTCACCAACGACGTAAACCATATTCTTCGTCCATCGCAGTAGCTCGCGTCGAATGCGTCGCCGTTCCTGTATGCAACGGGCATAGGAGCAATCCGCCATTTTTGAAATCACATCTTAGGATGCGTGTGTTCTCTTGGTGCGCTTGTCCCTCTCGTGCACGCTGTCGCGTGCGTGCAAGGGGAAATGCACCGTTGGCAGTAGCGGGACGAGATCGACGGCGACGGCGACGAGGACCGCGACGATGACGACGACGACGACGACGGCGACGACGACGACGGGGACGAGGAGGAGCGTCGTCGAGGTGGTTTCCGCGGCGGCGGGATCGACGCCGGGGATAGCGCGTGTGCCCGTGACGTCACGGCGTGACGTATACCCTCGTCCGGGTGGGGATGGATGCAGCGACGTCGCTCGTGGGAGCAGCGTTGCGACGAGGGGGGATCCGTTCGATGTTGCGTGATGCCGCGATGTGGTGGGGAAACTCGGAAAGTGAGGTGGCGAGGTTGTTGTTGGGTGGGAATATGTCGTTGGATCCCGGTGAGAAAGGGGAGGAAGAGACGACGACGCGCCGCAACGAGGAGGTTGCGGCGGCGGCGGCAGCAGCAGCAGCAGCAGCGATAGGGAAGGAGGCGAGAAATCTCGCTCGTTTCCGAAAACGGAGGGAAATATGTCGGTCTACGCTCCCTTCCTTTTTCCTTCTCCTTCTCCTCTTCTTCTTCTTCCTCCTTTTCTCTTCCGTTTCTTTCCTCTCGCTCGTGGATTCGGGACTTGTCGCAGAAGACGCGTCGAGAATCGCTGCCACCGCACCACCTGAAAAATACGAAACGAAAGAAACGTTGTACGCTCGTGTGTATCATCGTCGTCGTCGTCGTCGTCGTCGTAGGGGTTCGATGCACGGTGCTACCCCGGACCCCGCCCGAAAGTTTCTCGGGACTCGCTTCTTCGCGAAATGAAACGTTGTTCGTAAGAAGCAGGGTCGTCGGCGAGCGGGGAGAGGCGAGTAGCACTACGGGACTCTGGAGGGGCGGCGGCGGCGGCGACGGCGGCGGGGCGAGTTCGGGTAGGGGGGCACCGGGACGGCGGAGGGAGGGAAAACGCGTCGACGGTACTTCGAACCGATGGCGGAGGTGGAGGCGTAAGGGACCCACGGGCAGAGAACCAATAGGGTAGTAGCTGGTAACCATCGTTTCATCCTAGGTTGCCGCGCTTCTCGTCGTCTTCCAACTCTCCTCACCCAGCGAACTTGCCCAACTCCGGACCACCACCACCACCACCCCGACGCATACGCCGACGCATCCCAAGTTCATTCTAACGCTATCTACCTCCTTTCATTCTCCACGTATCGGTCCGTCCGTCCGTCTGTCCGGCTTTACGCGTTTCTCTCGCAAAACCATTCGTTACCTATGATCGTCTCTCCCGCCCCGATTCCTCGACGATTCGGCGAGATCGAGAGTCCTCGCGCGAGGAGTAAACGAAGAGGGGGAGGGAGAAAGAAAAAACGATCGTCCGTTTTCGGAGGAAAAAACGCGTCGTTCCGGTGGAGAGAAGAAAAACGCGCGTTCGCTCGTCGTCGCGCTTATTACGCAACGCCGATTCGTTATCGCCCCTCGCGACAGTCGCGCGACACACGTGTCTCCGTCGAGCAAAAAATCCACCAGCTACGTTCGCATCAGCGGTTCGTCGATCCGAGGAGCGCGAGGCGCGACATCCAGACACGCGAGGCTGGACCGCTGTAGATTGCAAAACGAAGAAAAACCTACAGCCTCGACGTCCGTCGTCGACGCAGCCGGCGACGACGCAACGGCGAAAAAACAGCGCGCAACGTGCGCCTCGAGACACACGGAAATCTGTTGTTCTTCCCCCGATATCTAGGCCATGTCTGGAGAGTCGGATTTTTTTCCCTCTCTCTCTCTCTCTCTCTCGTTCGCGACGCGCGAGGAACGCGTTCGGGGTCGCGGAAAACGAGAGACGACGCGCGATCCGAGACGATACACGTCCCCGCATACGCGATAGCGCGTCTCTGATACGTTATTTTCTACGTTTCCAGAATCGAGCCTCCGATCGCTGCCGAGTCTCTCTCTCTCTCTCTCTCTCTCTCTCTCTCTCTCTCTCTCTCTCTCGTTTCGAGGAGGGCGAGGAGGAGAGAGAGAGCTACAGGTCCAAGGTCGTCGACCTCTTCGCCATTGACGAAGCTTCGCTCCCCAGCTGCGCGTACGTACGGAGGAGAGAATTCTCCTTTTCCCCCGGGTGGACCGACTCGGATAGCGTTCGGCGATGCGTTCAGCGGCGAAAAATGGACGCGCGCGCCGGCGAGCAGCGCCGTGTTCCGCGTTCCCGTTATTTCCGGGGGGGTCGGTCGGCGTAGAGCGGAGCGACTCCTAGGTACGACGTCGGACGAATTTCGGGTGGAGTCGAGATCCCCGAAGATTCTTTTCGAGCCGTTGGTCCCGGTCGCCGCCGCCGCCGCCGCCGCCGCCGCCGGCGTCGGGACACCCGAGTCCCCCGAACCACCCGGGACGGGGGTGCGGGGGGTGAGCGAGTTTTGGAACGATGGCGTCGTCGACGGGGTGGCACGGAGGTGCAAGAACACCGCCGCACCGGGAGAAACGGGCCGAGAGGGTCGACCGTGCACCCGTCGTCGGCGTGTCCCCCCCTGCATCGTCGAGGCACGGGGCAAGGCAAGGCAAGGCGAGGGTGCGTCAGATTCGGTTACTCGCGCCCCCACCTCGCGCCTCGTTCCCCTTCCTGCGTCGGTGCACCGGTACTCCCGCCGGATCACGGCTACTCGCACCGCGTGGCGTGCCCCCCGGTGCTTTTTTCCCCGAATACTACCTCTCTTTTCGCATCCTCGCCCTCTCCGCTACGCCCGTTCTCGCGCTCGCGAGCGCGATCTCCGCCACCCTCCTTCCCCCGTTTCCGCCTCCCCCTCCCCCACCTCGTCCTCCCGGGGGCGCTGGTTCGTTTTTTGTTCCAACTTTTTCTTGCCATTTTCCTTTTATTCTTTAACGAAGGATCCGCTCGATACCTCGCCTGTCATAACTTCGTACCTCGTTTCGTCCCCCCCCCGCACCCCCGCAGCCCCGCAGCCCCGCAGCCGCGCACCTTCGCGTTGCACCCCGCACCGTCGGCTGCACCCCTCGCCGGGTTGAAACTCGTCCTCTCCTCCCCCGCGTAACGCCGCCGCGGCGCTACCTACCTCGGCGAGCTTTTACCAGTTTTTTAACGTTACGTTCGACGTTCCCGTCCGCCGCGCTCTCCCCCCTCGGTGCACCGGCCGGGGTGAAAACCCACGGCGAAGGGGACGGAAGCGAGGGTACATTTTCTCGTTACTTTGTTTTACGGCAACCCCTACAGCGCGCCGCACCGACGAAAGTCGATGCTGTACCCGCGCCGTACTCTTTTCTCGCTCCGCGTGCAGCCTGCAACGACGACCCGGGTACAATCGAACGGAACTCGATCCCCTCTCTGCCGGGACGCACCTTTTTTTTCTCCTTTTATTTTTCGTCTTCTCTTCCTCTCGTCCTCTCGCTCCCTCTCGCTCTCTCTCTCTCTCTCTCTCTCTCTCTCTCTCTCTCTCTCTCTCTCTCTCTCTCTCTCTCTCTCGATTTCCGACTCTCTCGCCTACCGTCGAATCCGAACGATTTTTCATACGTCTGGTGGACGTTCCCAGTAAATCACAACCGAATTATTATCTCGTCGTACGATTCGAATTTGTTCCTCAACGTTTTCCCCGATGCAAAGTGCGGCGGGGAACGTTGAAACCCTCTCTCCGCCGCGACGCTACTTTTCGCATCTTTTCATTCGGTTGAACGTCGCGAAATCACGCGGACGAGAGAACGACGTCTCGCGTGTCGGACGGGGTGGGGGTGGGGGTCGAGTTTTCGCGCCGAGGCGAAGCTCGCCGAATTTCGCGTTCGTTGGATCCTCGTCGCGTTGGCTTCGTCTCGAGACGTCGCGAAGAATTCGCTTACGTGTCTCGCGAACGCGACGCCGCGCTCGCCAGACAATCGCGCGCGCGGGCGCACCGTCTCTCCAGGTAGGTACGTGCATCGCGAGCGCAATGGGAAAAGATCGTCCGCGATGCGTGGAATAGTGCCAACAGGTCTATGCTAACGGGCAGCGGCGAGCTTCCGCGGTCGCACCGACCCGCGGCACGGATCCAGACTTCGCGCGAGAGGAGGCGGCGGCGGGGGCGAGATCGCCGGGGTGGGGGGAAAGAGCGCGAGGAACGGCACCGTCGACCCGTCGCTGCTGCCGGAGACGCACCGTCGTCGTAACACTGACACCGGCCCTCGGTGGGTCAACCACCACGGACGATGGGAACCCAGGCTACGTAGCAGTCTAGCCTAGGCTCGTTGTCGCCGCTGCCGGTCGGTGCATCCCACGGCGCCGTAGGCTCGACAGAAGGAGGAAGCCGCGGGGGGCGTAGGTGTTTCCCGATCGCCGCGACCTTCGCCAACGCATCCTTCCCTCCTTTCCCTGCGATTTCTCTCTCTCTCTCTCTCTCTCTCTCTCTCTCTCTCTCTCTCTCTCTCTCTCTCTCTCTCTCTCTCTCTCTCTCTCTCTCTCTCTCTCTCTCTCTCTCTCTCTCTCTCTCTCTCGGTGCAACGGAAATGGGAGCTGCGTTGATCTCGCGAGCGACCGTACGAATCGTACGACTCGCTGGCCGTTTTCGAGATTCGCCGATACGTTCGAAATTGGCGCGTCCAAACGCCTCTATTGTCGCGAGGAGGAAGAGGGAGACGAACGGCAGCAGCAGCAGCAGCAGCAGCGCGTCAGGATCCTATCGAGAAGCAACAGTTCGCTCTCTCACCCTCCCCGTCGCCGTGTTCCCTTCCGCGTTGCCTCCTGGTCGCGCACCGTCGCCGCCTCGCTCTCTCTCTCTCGCTCCGTCGTTTCGCCCGTCTCTTTCTCTCCGTCGCTCCGACTCGTCGTCTATCGCGCGCTCCCACCAAACGAACCCTGAAACCGCGCTACCGCCGCTGCCAAAGCAAAACGTTTCACTCAACGGCACAACGATGCGACTACAGCTCCGACTCCGCACCGGATACCTACTCTACCTTCTCGCCGGATAAAAGACCGTCTTTCACCTACGTCCGCCCGCTTCTACGTGTACATGCATGCAAACAGACTCCGCTCGGTTATAGATACCTACGGGCAGAGGGGAGAGAGAGAGCGAGAGACGCGAGCGACGAGGACACGAGGAGACGAGGAGATCCGCGATTCTCTTTCGCCGTGCAACGTCTGCTACTTTGACTCTGACCTATAAAGGGGATGTATACCGATAACTTTGCCCCGCGCGTACGCCTTTCGCTACGTATTCCTCCGGCCTTGAACGCCGAGTCGTGCTCGAGCCACGGAGACGGAGAAACGGATAGATAAATACGAACTTTTTTCCAATCGATCGGAGAAGAAAGTCGACGACGCGCGAGGAAACGAGGGGAGCCCGCGGAAACGTACCGGAGCCTGAGATTTTGGTGGAAAGCTCGTCGACTTTTTACAGAAGTTCGAGGAAGAGTGTCGGAGTTTAGAGTTGAGCGTTTACGCTCGGAGGAGGACGGGGAGAGAGAGAGAGAGAGAGAGAGAGAGAGAGAGAGAGAGAGAGAGAGAGAGAGAGAGAGAGAGAGAGAGAGAGAGAGAGAGAGAGAGAGAGAGAGAGAGAGAGAGAGAGAGAGAGAGAGAGAGAGAGAGAGAGAGAGAGAGAGAGAGAGAGAGAGAGAGAGAGAGAGAGAGAGAGAGAGAGAGAGAGAGAGAGAGAGAGAGAGAGAGAGAGAGAGAGAGAGAGAGAGAGAGAGAGAGAGAGAGAGAGAGGAGGGGAGGCGGTGGACGCTGCTCCGTGGAAATCGCGCGATTGTACGAGAATGACCGACTATTCTCTGCCGCGGGTAAAAAAGCTGGACTATTCTTGGCGTCAGAGATCCGTGACGTTGGACGAGCGTTCGCATCGAGGAAACGAAATGGAAATCAATCGCGACAACCTTGACCGAAACGATCGAGGCTGCTGCATAACTAGTCGCGATCGCGCCGACCTCGGTGCGCCGGCGATACGACGACGCGATGCGAGGAGATGGGAGAAAAGGCTTCCCGTCTTCCGGAAAACGTCTCCCCGGACGCTCGAGGATTCAACGTTTTTTCCTCGCAATGCCGCGGCTGTGGCGCGATTTTCGGTCGAAAGTTTGCTTAGCCCGGCATAATTGATGGCCCATTCCAAGTTTTAGGAAATTCCTTTCGCGCTCGCGCTCAACTTGGTCTCTCGCTAGCCGGGCAAATCGCAATTAAACGTCCAATTAACGGATACGACGGCAACATTCTTTCCTCGCGCGCCGGGTAGTAGCGAACGCGACGAGGTTCGGTCGGTGGGTGGCGGATGAAACGTATCTGCGAACGAAAACCTGGCTCTCGAGGGGCGAGGAGCCTCGTCGACGCTCGCGGATTCCATCGCTTCGAAAATGCAATTAGGCGAAAGGAGGGAGAGAGAGAGAGAGAGACGGAGGGAGGGAGGGAGGGAGGGAGAGGGAGATGGAGAGGGAGATGTGAAAAGTTTTGGGTCGTTGGTCGAAAAACGTGGCGACGGACTCGTCGTGCCGCTGTTCCGGCAGCCCAATGCGACGCGGCAGACGTCGCGTATCGCTCCCGTCGCCGAAAAAATGATATCGATCCCACGCTTGTGTCTCAATTACGGAACGCTTCAGAACCGCGCGAGTCCCGAGTCTCGACCCGGCAACTCCTCCGCCCCATCCGCGCCGCGTCGCTCCGTTTTTCGCCCTCCGTCTAGCTCGCGTTCTCTTTCTCCTTCCGCGACGGCTACGCGTGAAAAAAATGCACGCGAACGCGGGATCGCGCGGGTGGCGGGTGGGACGGGGGACGGGGCTGTTTTGTCTCTTCCCCCGACGGGTTCTTCTCGCCGCGCGAGACCCCATTTTTTAATTTTGACGTCTCAGCGAAGTGCTGCTCCTGCCTCCTCGGTCCTTCTCTTCTCGTCTCTCGGCTCGCCGAGCCCTCGTAATTTAGCAAGTAGGGTCGTTTGGCGAGCGGAAAGAAGAGACGAAGCCGAAAATCGCGCCAACACGGAACGAGCAGACGGCGTGGCGGTGACGAATCGGGCACACCCTCGAGTTTTACTCGGCTTAACGCTCGAGCGTGGAAATAATTGCGAGCGCGGAAGTCGCGCCGGTAAATTAATTACAACGCGCGATACTTCCATTAGGAAAATTGAGCATCGGGAACGATTTTCAAAAAAACGAAGGACGCGAGCGAAGCCGAGCATATCGCGCGATCGTTGGATCGAATTCGCCGTAGTTGTTGGGGTCGTCGATGAGCCTCCAAATCCGAATCTACCCCGTTCTCAACGTCGGTCGAATTTCTCCTCCGACCCGCGAATTCTCTCGACCTCGCGCCGGGTCCGGATCGAACGTCCAATTTTTTCTCGTTTCCGCCGATCGATATTTCCACGGGGGAGGAAGTTGCGTGGGAAAATTCGCGTCTCGTCGGGACGCCCGTTCCCCCCCTCAGATCCGTTTCCCAGCCGGTCAAAGACACGCGTTCCTCTATCATCCGGCGGACGAACGAGCGACGATCGCTCTTCGTCGCGAACTCGCGATGCAGCGCCGCGACGTGCATCCTCCCCTCGATTTTCCCAACGCGGCCCTCTATTGATCCGATATTCAAAAATTATTCAGAAAAATAGCCGAGGGTGGGGTTTCTTTCTCTCTCGCGCGGGGAGAGGCGACGATGCACGGGGCTCGGGGACGCGGACGCGGACGACGGCTACGACGACGACGACGACGACGACGACAACGCCGAGGAGGAGAAGGAGAAGGACGACGGCGAAGGCGAAGGCGAAGGCGAAGGGGAAGCTGCAAACGGCAGCAGCCAAGGTGCATGGAACGCGGGGGGTCGGTCGGCGGTGGGGGAGCGAGCATCCCTCCCCTGCCCCGTGACGCCCGCGCTGCAAGATACGATAGGTTTTTATTTCTCTGATCCTTTTTTATATCCCTCTCCTCCGAACGTCTCCCACCAACCGCTTTCCGCTCAGACTCTCGTCGTTACCCCGCCACCGTTGCGCGCCACCTGCACCCTCTTCGCTGTCCTAAAATACGAGTTCGATATTACCTTCCCTCCTTCTCCGCCTCCGCCCCCTCGCGGTCCCCCGGCACCCCGTCCCTCCGCGCCTCGTCGCTTCGTTTTCTCGCGCGCGATGCATTTAATTGCTAGGAATTTATTAAAAGTATCGACACCCGCTTTTATTTACGATTTTTCGAGCCAACGCGACGTTTCGCCCACCAATCTCGATTCCGCGTCGTTCCACCCTCTCCCCTCCGTTCCTCGCGCGAACTGTTTTTCATCGGCGTCGCCGCCAGACCCTCGCCTCGCCACGGATTTCCGAAATTCGCCGATGTCGCGAGATAACCACGGTTTGTTACCCCAACTTGAAAGATCCATCGCGGCTTTTTCAGGTTTTCGTCGCGCGAGATTCCTCTCCGTTCGCGGATCTACCCTAACTCGCGAGGATCGAGCTCTGATCCCCGATCGGCGTCGACGTCGCGATTCCCCCCGTATCCTCGCCGTCCGAAAAACCGGTGGGAAAACGAATCGCGGACTTTCTTACGCGGGACCCGCGGAGCGTCACGCTCGATCAACGAGCCCGTCGAGCGTGGAGTCGCTCGGCGTGATCCGTGACGATGGCCGTGGAACGCGACTCGGCCAAGTTCCGACGCTGCAACAAAAATCCAACGCCCCCGCGCGAGGACCCGAATCCCTGCGATTCGCAAAAATGGTGGATCGTCGAGAGAGAAATTTTCAACGAGTCGCGAAACGCGCGATACGAGACGTCGCCGTTGCAAAATGCGTCGGCGTTCGACGTGCGAAAACGAATCTCATTCGCGATGCCGCGTCGAGGATCGGCGTAATGCCGAGTCTCTGGACGATAATTAAACGCCGGAGAGTTAATCTGTCGTGCGTTGCAGCGACGAGACACGAAGGCTTAGCCGACGGTCTGCGTCGCGAAAACGCGACGAGAGACGTCGCTTCCCTTCCACGCGCGGGCACGAAGCCGCGAGCCGAGGAAAATTCGCGGCGAAAGTACGGAAATCGAAGCGAGAGGCGAGAAGCGAGAAGCGATCGAAATAAACGATAACGCGGAAAACGGAAAATAAAAAAGTCGACGCTATTGTCCGTGCGCGCGCGACGACTTCGTTCCGCTCGCGAGAGGGCCGAGCGGGACGGCGAATGTTTTCGGGTCCGTTGATACGGGGTGCGCATAGGTGTGTTGCACGTAGAGGAGCGCGTCGACACACCGCGCCGCGGAGGGAAACGCGACGACGACGACGACGACGACGACGGCGGCGGCGGCGGCGGCGGCGGCGGCGGCGGCGGACGAGGTGTGCGTGTACTCGCATTGGTAGCGAATGTCCTCGTTCCTAGGTAACGTTCGTACGTACGAACGTACGAACACCTCTCCGCTCTCCGCTCTCCGCTCTCCGCTCTCCGCTCTCCCGCCCGCGTACTTTGTTTCTAGTTCGCGTCCGTACGCGCGGACCTCCCGACTTTTGTGACTTTTGTTCGCGTCGACCCGCGTAATCGCGCGGAATTTCGCGATACCGATGCACGTGCACGCGCACGGCTACCCCGCGCGATTCGCTGCCGTATCTCGAACGGCGCTCGCCTTATCAACGGGAACGAGAATCCCGTTGCTGCGCGGCGAGTAGTTGCGTTGATTCGCCGATAGTTTCGTCCCCGTTGCGTTTTTTCGGCCCGACGAAGGGTAAAACGGACGCGCGCGCGCGCGTATCCGGACGGCGATTCGTCCGGACCACGACGACGAGGACGATGATTTCTCGGGCCGTTGAAAAGCAAAGTGCATTTCTCGGGCGAACGGTCGTTCTCTTATCGGTCGCCTCGAAAAATAAGTCACCGCGCGTTTCCGGCTGCGACGAATGCGAGCAGCGTTGGTGGTCGACCGACGTCGGATGCAGTTTCGTAATTGCGATGGAAAAATCGCGGGGAAGAAACACGATCGTTAGCCTGGCCGAGAATCTGTCGAGCGACGACAGGTCTGCTTTTGGTTTCCGTGCGAACGTTGCGCGTCGCGACGCCGGACGCGTCGAATACCACTCGCGAGACAACGAATCAAAAACGAACGAGCGAGACGCGACGAAAATTAAATCGCGAAGGCGAAGAGAAGCGAGGAGAGAGGAGAGACTGGAATTTTCCCCGGAAACAAATGGAGATGGCGCAAAGAAAAGGAGGAAAATCGCGGCAGGTGGGTGGTGGTGAAACGGAATAAAACTCGGCATCGAACGTCGCCGTAAATTCTCCGCAACGAGCGATCGCGAGGAGAGGAGAAAAATGTGAAAAAATAAACGGAAAAACGGCGAGGAAAGAGAGAGGGAACGGAGAGGATGGGGGAACGGAAAGCGGAAGTTGGTAATATCGCCGAAATTACATCGCTCCTCCTCGTTCGATGAAACGTTCGACAACTCCATTTCATTTCTCGTTGCTATTTCTGTCGCGCGAACGAATGTCACGCTCGCGTACGCGTGTGGGAGGAGAATTTCATTGGTAACAAGAGTCGCGCCAACGTTTTCGTCGACCCCGCTCGGCGTACGGCGTGCGGCGTACCGCGTTACGTAAGTCTAAATCTGACGGCCATTTTGCGAGTGTCTAGCGTCTAGTTCGACGTGGTTCCCCCGCCGCCGCCGTGAAAACTTTTCTGCCTCTTCCGCGTGTCCTGCACGAATCTTGAACGCACCGTCGCCGATGGCCGCGCCCCGCGCTCACGCCGCCGACGCGCGAATACTCCTCTACGCGACCGAGAGAGAGAGAGAGAGAGAGAGAGAGAGAGAGAGAGAGAGAGGAGAGAGAGAGAGAACCAGCCACGAAACTGCAGCGAAAAATCCGCGCAATCCGAACTCCGCATCCGAAGAGTCTCGCGAGACGGTCGAGCAGAGGCGTGAAAAAAAAGTCCACCGCGAAGAAGCTCGTCTGTTTTCGTCGTTCTGCTAAACGTTACACTCGCGTACGCGATTCCGTTGAAACGCGACGATGTCTCGTCGTCGTCGTCGTCGTCGTCCATGACGACGCCGGATCGAGTCTCGCTCGAATCCTCTACCTGCGCGTAACGAGGCGTAACGACGTCTCGGCGCTCGTACGTTTTTTTCGCACGATCGTCCAAAGTCCTACGCGCGAGTCGAAATAATCGAGGCGCTCGATGGCGCGCGCGAACGCTTCTTTGTTCTTTGTTCGGCGCCTAGAATTTCCGGCAACAAGTCGTTGCTACAGGTAGATATCATCGCGTGCACGCGTCCCTCCTCCTCCTCCTCCTCCTCCGCCACCCCTTCGAAACTCTCCCACCGTTCGGCTGGTGGTCCATAATCCTCTACCTCCTCCTCCCCCCCCCCCCCTCCATCCCCTGCCCCCCGGCTCGTAGAGTTTCTCCGTCTCTCGCCCTATCGTACCGATATAATACGCCAACAGATGTTCGCGTCTCTCTCTCTCTCTCTCTCTCTCTCTCTCTCTCTCTCTCTCTCTCTCTCTCTCTCTCTCTCTCTCTCTCTCTCTCTCGCTCCGTTGGTAGGCGACAGAGGACAGCCGAGGAATCACGTAGCGCGCTACTCGCGCCAAGTCCGACTACACAACGAATTAATCACGAACGACTATGTACTCCATAGCCGCGTCGCAACCGCGTTACGCGTCATTTGTTACAATAATCATCGGTTGGTATCCTAGAAAAACGCGATCGGCGATTTCGCGTCGACTCCGAGCGTCGGCACGTTATTGTCGCGTTTCTTCTTCTCCCGACGTGCTCGTCATATTTCGCGAAAAAACCGGTCGGTGTTTTACTTATCGCCGTTCGCGGGTAACGAATACCTCGTTCTTCGAGCTCGAGGAGTACGAATCACGCGTACGAACGTGTATTCGAACCTGTACGCGTGCGTAACCGACGAGGGAATTATTTTACGCGCGGTTACCGCATCTTCGATCGTTCCTCGCGACAAATGAAAATGACGGCGCGTATCGTCGCGAGGATTCGCAACGTCTTTCCTCGTCGCACCGAGTATCGGGAAGTCGAACGATCGTTCGTCGTTCGGCTGAAAATACGCTCCGGGAGTCGCGTTGTTCCCCGACGGATGGGCATTAGTATTGCCGTCCGCGTCAAACGGACGAGGAATTCGCGAAGAAACCGAGATTATCGACGATGCTCTCGCATCGGTGTGAAAATTATCGCGAGTGGTTTCTCCTCGCGAAGGAGGAAAAAGTTCCTCGTCGCGTTTCACGTGTGACGAGAAAAGTAGCACGATCCGCGTTGCGCGCCTCCGAATCTTTTCGTTTCTTCGCTTTTGTTTTTCGCCTCTTTCCCCGGATCCCCCCCCCCCCCCCCCCCCCCCCAATACGGATCGTCGTCGTCGGCGCCGCGAAAACTTCTCCGGCTAATGGTTTCTTTGTTTTCCCTCGCGCGACACGTTTCGTCCGTTGCATCTCGCGGTTCCAATTTATCCTGCTCGCCTGGTTTTAGAAAGCTAAATTTTCAGCGTACGAGTAGGTTAAAGTAGAAAATTTGGTTCGACCTCGATTCCGATGCAACGGTGCGAACGCCGACTCCGCGCCGAATAGAGAGAACTCGCTTCCTTCTGCCTCGCGCCACGCGACGCCATAGAGCTACCAACGCGAGTACCTGTGCTACGCAGAGGTACCACGCGCGTCTCGTTCGTCGTCGCTCCGTCCACACCTTTCTTGGAATTTCTATCACTCGTCGCCACCTCTCATCCCGCTTTTTCCTCGAATCTAGCTACCCCTCTCCCCCTCCCCGCGCGCACGCAACGATCGACAGTTTTTTTCCCAACGTTTCCACGGAACGCTTCGGTTCGATTCGCTCGAACGTGTCTTTCGAGTTCGTTTCGAAATTGTTCCTATTTTTCTTCGTCAAGTATTACGTATATAATTTGATCCGTGCCGTCTGGATCTCTGAAACGTTCCGTTTCTCGTTGCGAACGATTCTTTGATCGTTCGAGTTGGACGAGATAATTATTTCCATCTCGTCGTTCCGTCCGATTATCGAATCTTGTCCCGTTTTCGCTCCGTTCGCGTCTCTCGCGTCCGGTTCGTTTCCCTGTTTGTCCCTGTTTGTCCCTGTTACGCTTCGGGCAGTTCCACGTGTTCGCGGGTTTCGGTGATGTTTTCGCGAGGTTTGGCGAGAATTTCCGAGTTGGAACACGGGGTATCGGCAAGAGAAACGACGCGCGACGCGTGATTCGCCGGTCAGCGTCCGTCGTCGTTCGACTCGACGAGACGAACGTTCGGGTCGAAAGGATACGAAACGCGGAGTCGATTATCAGCGAACGTCGCGACGTACGAAAAAACGAGAACCGCCATTTTGTCGTGGACGGGCGCCGCCAGGCGCGTCGAACGTACTTTCGACTCCTCGAACGTTCTCCGCGCGTTTTCGACTGCTTTGGATTTCGGCGGATCCGAATTTATCCGCGAACGTGAGAATCGCGCGTAAAACTGCGCTCGACCAACGGCGAGGAGGAGAAAGGAGCCACCAGCCTTTGGAATCCCGCGACCTCGCGAATCGTAATCGGAAAAGAAGCGACGAAAGGGAAATTCGATTTGACGTCGCTGATCGCTCGCGAATAGAAAATCGTTGGTCGAAAAGTTTAGATAAGAAAATGGCGAGCCGCAAAGAATTCGATTCGCCAGCACCAAGGAGATGAGAAGCACATCGATCGATCCTCCCGACCTCTATTATCGCAATTTTACTCACGATAACGGCTAAACGGCCCGCGTTCGACTGATATTTCGCCCATTTTCCCAGTGGATTTCGCCGCCGGCGGCTATTTTTTTTTTACCTCTCGCGTCCCATTGTTATCATCGACGTCACCGCTGACCGTAGATCGCGAGAAAATAATGGAATTTCGTCGGTAATAGCCCGTTTACGAATCGCACGATCGCAGCGCTTCGCGCGTATGATCTCCGAAGCGACGGCCACTGCGTTCGCGTCAATCCCAGAAAATTGTCAACCGGGATAAAATTCCATCTCGTATATTCTCCCGAAACGTATCCCTTCGAAAATTAAGCCCCGCTCAACGCCTACCATTCGCGAGGTGGTCAAGTTCAATTCCCCCCCCCCCCCCCTCCTCCCCCCGTCTCCGTCTCCCCGAGTTCCACTCGTATCGCATCCCCGTTTTCGCGACAAATATTTCCGAAAATTCGCTTGCCCGTTCGGACCGTTCCGAATCTCGATCGCGCTCGCGGCAATTCCAGGCGATTCTCCCACGAAAAGAGAAGCGTAAGGAGGAACGAAAACCACATGGTACTCACTGTTTCAAGATAGATCCTTCGCCCTCGCCGTCAGATCATTCAAACTATTCACCCGCGACGAATTCACGAACATATTAACAATTAGAAAATAACCACACATTTGTTTTCCCAGGTTCGCCGCGTCGATCTTACATCGGCTCCATCGTTATCGCGACGATCGTTACGACGATCACGTGTTACTATCATTACGACTATCGTTCTACCGTTACTACGATTACCGTTACGATATCATCGTAACAATAGTCGTCGTCGTCGGTGTCGTCGTCGTCGTCGTCGTTGTCGTTGTCGGTGTCGTCGATGTTCCGCGACGTTTGTTGTTTTTCGTTGCGTTATCGTCGGTTCGTTCGAACTGGAACAGCGACGCGGATGATTCGCGGATGAAACGGGAATGAGGGCGCGATCGTGTTCGCGAAAAGAAAAGCGTGCGTGGAAAAACGAGAGAGAGAGAGAGAGAGAGAGAGGAGAGAGAGAGAGAGAGAGAGAGAGAGAGAGAGAGAGAGAGAGAGAGAGAGAGAGAGAGAGAGAGAGAGAGAGAGAGAGAGAGAGAGAGAGCGGGTGTTTGAGCTAAAAAGAGCGAGAGAAAGAAAGAAAGAGAGAAGGAGAGCGAGCGAGCGAGCGAGTAAGCGACGACGACGACGATGATGATGATGATGAAAAGGAGGAGGACGAGGTGGAGAGGGAGGAGGAGAAGGAGGAGGAGAAGGGAGCCGAGGAGAAGGAGGAGCACCAAAAGAAGAAGGAGGAGGAGGAGAGGAGGAGAAGAAAAAAAAGAGAAAAGCGTAAAACACTGCCGGAACTTGAACTACCGATAACAGTTGAAACGTCGACGACGCGCACGCAACCCCCAACTGTATTATACACGGAGGTAGAGTCGGACGATCGTGTCGCCCCCTCCCTCCCGCCACCCTGCCCGCCTCGCCACCCTGTCAACTACGTCCAAAGTAGAGAAGTAGAAGAAATTACACGTTATTTTTCCGCTTCTTCGACGAGGCCGCCTTCGTATCGTCGTCCCTCGAAGACTCGCTCCTCTCCCGCGATCCGTTCCCGTTGCCACAAAACTCCCTCCACTTTCACGCGCACGTCAAAATTCAAACTCCCTTGCACCACGAGCACGAATATCTCTCGATCCCGCACCGTGTACCCCGCGCGTGCCCCGCGCGATTCGACCTTTCGCGTTCGCGTGCACTATTTTCGCCAAACTCGTCGCGCGTCTCCTATCTCCTCTCCTGTTTTTCCTTTCCCTCTTCCTTTATCATCACCACTTTCCCCCACGATCGATGCACCAATATTCACCAAGTCCTCCACGTCGCGGTCGCGCACACTTCTCCCTCCTTCGCAACAACTTATCCGCGGTCGAGCAGCGGTCGCGTATTTTTTTATTCCTCTTTTCCTTCGTTCGCCTTTTCCGCTTTTTCCCCGATTATTGTCGGTGTTTTTTTTGTTGTTGTTGTTTTTTTCCTTTTTTTTTTTGAATTATCGTTTTTGCTCGAAATTCTGACGGTTCACTGTTTCCGTTGCGCGGAAAACGACGGGGATACTTTCGTTGGATTTCCTCGTTCTTTACCGTGGCGCTTTGTTGCTGCGTTGTCGTCGATGTCGTTGGATATTTTTGGTTGGTCGACGTTGTCGTTTTTCTTGCCGTTGTTGTTGTTGTTGTTGTTGTTTCTGTTGTCGTTGCCGTGGTCGTCGCCGTCGTCGTTTGAATCTTTTTTTGTTTTTTCTCGTTCGGTAACAGTGTTCCTCCTTACGTATCAACGGTGTCGACCGTATGCCGCCCGACGAGAGCTGCTGGTGTGTGTTGTCAGTTGCGACCGGCCGCGTTGCGCTAGCGTAACTGCATTGCTTGCCACGATCGTGTACATCGCGCCACCGGCGCAACGCGCTCCTCGTTCTCTCTCTCCGCCTCTCTCTCGCTCTCTCTCTCTCTCGCTCTCTCTCTCTCTCTCTCTCTCTCTCTCTCTCTATCTCTTTCCCTCTCTCACCCCACTCTCCGCGATTGCACACCGATACACGGACGCGGTGCAACGTATGGCGGCGCGATACACGAGCGTTGCATCGTGCTGCACCGACAGACCTTCTCCTCTTCGTCTCGTTCGCTTTGACCGTGGGTTTTCGTGCTCCTCGTCGTTGTCGGTGGTTCTGGTGATGGTGGTGGTGGTGGTGACGACGGTGGTGGTGGTGGTGGTGGTGGTGCTGGTGGTCGTAGCTGCGCGACGTCGTTACCCAACTTGAGAGAGGAGACGTCGGAGTGGGGAACGCGAGCGTGCGAAGGTGTTGGTCGCCTCGTAGCTCGTATCTACGAACCGGGCACGACGTGTGCGACGAGCTACGCTCTCGCTCTGTGTACTCCGTACGGTCCGTGCGATTGCACATTTTCTAACCGCGATGTACAGAACCCGTCAAAAGTAGACGCCGGCCGAGAAGCGAACGCCGTGCGAAAACTGCAACGACGACACCAAAAAATGCGTTATTCGTTGAAATTTTCGTTTCTCGCATCTCTCGTTTCGTTCGACGATACGAGCGCGTGGACCTCGTTGCTCGTTCGGGGGTACGGGCGAGAAAAATCCTCGCTCGGCATAGTTAGTTCCGATTATCCTGAAACGGGGGTCGAGGAAACCGACAAACGCGTCGTTTGTCTCCGAGTCCTCGATGTTTTTTCCGTCGATGGCTCCGGAAAAAAGACTTCTCTTCGCACCGAACGCGCTGCCGCCCGTTTCCTCCGTCGTCGGAGCAAAATCGGTCGTCGATTTGCCGCTCGTTCGAGATTCCCTAGCTCGCGAGGTTCGAGCAAGCGTTTGCTCGAAGGTGCAGAGTTATTTGAAAGTGAATTGTAACGAGATCGCGCTAAGCGAAAAGCGCACGCGTGTACGTGCATAGAGACGACGCGGTAGCGCGCATGCGCCGCGAGGAGGCTCGTCGGCGATCGCTCGACGGTCGCGTCGCGGTTGGAAAACGCGAGTTTCGCGAACGTTTCAGCAACGTTGTAGCCGACGACAGGATCGACGACTCGCCGCGGAGAGATCGGAGGGATGGATAAACGCGCCGAGGAGATTCGTCACTTTTCGGTCTCCCTCGAAGAAACCGATCCGGAGAAGAAGGAGCGGCGGCGGAGGAGCGGCGGCGAGGAGGCGGAGGGGGGAGGGTCGTTGCATCGGTGCGGTTCGCAGCGGTGCAAAGAGTTTGTCGGTCAAGGTCGCGAGACGGCTTGCGGGAAGCTGATGTAGCCGTAGCTGTAGCTGTAGCTGTAGCTCGCCGCTTCGCGCTTGCTCTCCGCGCACGACTCGCGCGTGCATCGTTCCTCGGTCCGTGCGCGACGCCTGGTCGTCGCATCGCGCGGTTTCCACGGCGAAGGGAGAAATTCGATCGACCCTCGACGCCGGTTCTCGATCGTCCGCGCGAGAACGAAGTCGAGGGAAGACGAGAATCTCGAGGAAACGAGGAATCATCGGCGAATCGGGCTATTCTACGCGGGCTCGCGCCGCCGACGAGGGAGTCGCTGGTACCGTTGCGCCGCTAATTGGAGCCCGATCGAGCGGAGGGTCATCCGTCCGCGAGAGAGCGAGAGAGAGAGAGAGAGAGAGAGAGAGAGGCAAACTTCCGACGGGCAAAGAAACGGGAACACGAGCGACGAATGGTACGGAAGGACACTTCGAGGCCGATGGACAATTCGGAACCGTGGACTGGGTTGACGGATAGGTTCCGTAAATAGTTCGACGCGACTCGTCAGGTGGAAATCTGTGCGTGTTGGAGGCGCGAACGGAGGGGGGGGGGGGGCGGCGTTCATTGTAAACGAAGAAGTCGTCATCGGAGATCCGGAACTCCGTCCCCGGAAGACGGGAGATCATCGGTCGGATCCCCGTAACGCAGCGGAGGCCGATACCGGACACGGTGTCGTTCTCTCGTCGAATCATCGGTGCTCGGCAATTGACAAAAGAAAAATTTTGTAACCTCGAATCGTTGTTAGCGCGCACTTTTCTGCCTTCTTATTCTTTTTTTGGCATCGGCCTTCGTTGCGAGTCCGCGACAGAAATCCGAGGCGCGACGTCACCTGGATCGGATCGCGCTCGGGTCGCGTTACGCAAGTCGAATGCATCGTTGCAACAAATTTACGTTCTAAACCCGCAATAAACAGAGATGAAAGTCCGCAGCAATAGAAATGCGATGTACCAATGGCTCGGATCGGCGATCGGATCGGCGATACGTTATATTTTTTCCCGCGGACGGATGCAATCGACTAATCCCGTTGCTCCGGTCAAATCTAACGACGCGTGACCAGATTCCGTTCCAGATTCGCGAACGAAACGTGCGTTCGCCGCGCGGAGGGGAACCGTAGTAACGCGCGAATTCTTCGCCTCGATCGGCTCGAATTCGTGCCTCGTAGTCGGCACGGAGGATCGGGGGCGGAGTAGGTAGGTATACCTCGCCGCAGCGCGACGTTCCCGCGCTCGATCCAGCGAGAGAGCCACGATCGTCGATGGAAGATCGTTGGAATTTGAGAAACGATCCATCATCGCGGCGTTCCTCGGGAGGAAGAACGAACGATCGATCGATCGCGAACGAAAGGGGAGCGCCCACCTCTCCCCTTGCCCCTCTCTCGTCCTCCTCGTCCTCCTCCTCCTTCTTCGCCTTCTCCTCCTTTCTTTCGTTCTCCGCGTCGCGAGTCATTGGTTGTCCTCGATGAAACCGAGAAACTTTTGTCGCCTTCCGAACAGCCGCGTGTCCCACCGCGGAGCGGCGGAGAGGAGGATAATATCGCGGCCCGTCGCGCGACGATTCGGCCATGACACTTTTAATAGAAGACAATTCGATGCAGCCGAGCCAGCGGCGAGATTTGAAATTTATACGAACGCGCGCCGAGCCGCGTTTCTTCGCGACCCGTTTGCTCGCGAGGAGGAGGGCTACCCCGAAACACGAACGCCGCTCCCCAGAGTCTCGAACGTCGCAGCGTGAAGGATTTCCGCGCGAAAACGGGAATCGGCACGTTTTTCGCGCGAGTAGACTAACGAACCAGCCTCCGATGCGATTGCGAGAAACGGTTGCGCAACTCTCGACGTCGCCGCGAGCTTTCGCAATCGGGCGCGAATGTCACGCTAGACGTTCGGGGGCAGAAAATCTAACGAGGTTCGCGCGTATCGCGGAGAGTCTCGGATATTCGCGTATAAAGAGTCGTATGAATTCAACCGAGTCGCGGCCGAGTATCCGCGACGGTTGACATTAAATTCCGTTGGCCTTCCAGCCTCCGAGATCTCGCGTGCGCCGCGAGAGATCGCCGCTCGACGAGAGAGCGAGCGCGAGAGAGATAGGCGAACGGAATCGGAGGGGACCCTGCCGCCGCCGCCGCCGCCGCCGCCGCCGCCGCTCGTCTCTCGGAACGCGATGGAACACGCGCGGCGGCCGGAGGGGCGGGAGGGCGATCGCCGGTTACCGGCTCTAGCCTTTGTAGCTGCCTTTCTCTTTTAAGCTAATGCGTCGGATCTCGGATCCGAAAAATATGGCGACCGTCTATCTCGTCGTCTTCGTCGCGCGGGCGCCGATCGCGAGCGGCCCGTCTCTCTACGCGAGCTCGTAGAGCGTAGGGATAAGTGGCCGGCGATCGTTGAAGCGAGAGAGATCGAGGTTACGTTTTGCCGCGCGTACGTACCGCGTACTTACCATAGCTCGTCTCACGTGTCTCGCCGTTCCGTTTTCGCGCGGAGCGCGCGTACCTACCCGCCGCGTGCCTCAGCCTCCTCGACCGATCGCCCGAATTCTCGCATCCGTTTCGCCCGATTTCCGGCAAACCGACGCAGGTATCCGGGGGAGATCGTAGATCGGAGATCGACGCTTCGACTCGATCGCGCACCGACCCTCTGGATCTCGCGACCCGTTTTCCCCGAATCTCGACTCTCGAGCCGTCCGACGTCGCTCGACAACGAGAAGAAGAAGAAAATCCCCCGATTATCGTACGATTTGGAATTTCGACGGACGCGTCGAGCGCGGCCTCGAGAGAGGGAGACGCGCGCCTCGCCGACCGCGGAAATCCGCGTCGCCGATGCGTTTCTCAAAATTTTCACGCGCTCGTCGTTCGCGATATTCGCTCGGTCGCGTAATCGTTTTACGTAACGCCTGCCCGTTGGACTGTCCATCCGTCGTCCGCCCCGCGTGCAGCGCGAACGCGTCGCGCGCCTCGCTCGTAGGTATGGGTGTGAATTCGCGCGCGGTCGCTACGTTCCACGCGCGAATTTTTTCGCAGCGTCGAGATTTCGTCGGAAATCTTTGCTCGCGCTCTCTTTCCTTCGCCTTCCTTCCACTTACTTCGTTACGCTATTTACCCGATAACGTGTGTTGGTAGGTACTCTCCCTGTTGTATTACTTTTGTGCTATCGGCAAGCATAACGAGCTGCAGCGTTGCATACGCTTTATCTCGGTGCTATCCGGTCATAATTTGACTTCGGCGCGACAAGCTACGGTTATCGATCGATCGATCGATCGATCGGCATCTCTCTATCTATCCGTTTATCCGTCGCCCTCTCGCCGCTTCCCCCCCCCCCCCCCCCCCACCTCGACGAGCTTGGGTGTCGATCGGAAGGGTGGAAAAACGGCGACGCGATTCCCTCGGTCGGAACGAGCGGATCGCTGCCGGAGGGTCCGCCCCCCATTTTCGCGGCACATCCGATCGCCTCGGCTCCCACGCGCATCGGCCGTTCGGCCTCGGGGCGTTCATTTTTTCGTCCATCGTCCGGGGCCTCGGCGAGCCGGGGCTCTCGCGACGTCTCTAAATTCGGTCGGCCATTTTGGCGCGCGATTCGTTTGCTTAGAACGGGTCGGACGGAGTCGGAGGCGGGGACTGCTTACGAAATAGCAGCGGATAGATTCCGCTGAAAACTCGTTTCGAAACGCCATCTCCGCTCGTCCGTCTTATACGGCGACGATGGATCGTCGTCGATGGAGCGGGCGAACGAGCAACGACGGAGAGACGCGAGGAGAGGGAGAATCGACTCGCGGCTCGGCGATGATCGAGCCGAGCGAAAGCGAGGAATTCGGAGGACCGGAACGCGCGATGCTCGTCCCTGACATTGTCGTCGTCGTCGCTGCCCGTGACTCGGTTACCGTGTCACCGCGGCGAACTCTGCAACCTGGATATCATCCCTGCGACCCTGCCGCCGCCCCCACCCCCCGCGCGCTGCCTCTCGTCGCGTTCGTAATCGCAAAGAACGGTGCGTTCGGGGAAATAATTGCGAATTGATCGCGTAACGAGGTTCCGCGAACGCTAAATATTTTGCCGATCGATACGTCTAATTATAGGTACTCGGTGGTGTCGCGCTTTCTTTCATCGCCGTCTCTCCCTCTTTCGTGCGTCGTCGTCGGTGCGATTTCGAGGTCGCGTCTATCGTTGGCTCGAAGAACGCACGGTTTTCGGAAATCGATGCTTCCCCCGAGTAATTACCAACGATACCTCGTTGTCAACTTCGCGTGGATCTCGTTGAGGGAAGAAAACTTTTCCGGGATGAAAGCTCGTCGCTCGTTCGAAAGCTCCTCGCAATCTCCGGATCATCGTCTCCCGGACGCGTTCCCGCGCCGGAGAACGACACGGATCTCGCAGGATTTTCGAACGGATCGGTTCGCGAATTACCGATCCGGCGTTACCGACCTTGACCGTTCGCGCGCGCTTATCGGTGCGGGGAAGCCGAGCGACGCGATCTGCCG
This sequence comes from Arge pagana, assembly GCA_963969455.1. NCBI lineage: Eukaryota > Metazoa > Arthropoda > Insecta > Hymenoptera > Argidae > Arge > Arge pagana. The sequence continues at coordinate 15,763,067 of OZ018315.1, read as the reverse complement.
CCCGGCAAATTCATGCGAGGTCATCCTCTCTCGTTAACCAGCGACGACGCCGCGGGGCGCGATCGAAATCGGCGAACGATTTTCTCCATCGTTTTTCGCGCTCCGTCGCTCTCTCCGAAATCGACGTCGTCGTCGCGCGAACGGGAAAGAATCGGTCGACGGTGACGAAGAGGCACGCGAGGTGGTGGGAAAATATTAAAAAAAAAATTGTCAGTCGGGAAAACATTCGCGACGACGACGCGCGAATACAAATTCGACGCCGGGGAAACGTCGCGCGGTTCGCGCGGACGATGTTTGTCAATTTGTCATCGCCGATCGAGCGTAAATTGAAAATATTTTCGATATCTTCGACGCGTTCCCGCGACACGTCGCGTTCGACGCGACGACGAGCGAGCGGAAATCACGCTCGCCACGGGACAACCGAGTATCCGATCAGCGGGATTAGGAAAATCATCGTCGTACGTTGGCTGCCCGCCGGAACTGGAGCTAGCTCGCCGCCGCAACGAACGGACTAAATCCAACCCTCCGTCGCGCGAACCGCGGCCGACTCTCACCCGGCACCTCCACTTGTTGCGCGCGGGACAATACGCGCCGCATTCTCTCGCAAATTTCGCAAAACCTCGACCGCGCGCGTGTCCGATTCTCTTAAAAATCGAATTTTCCCGCCCCTCGCGCGAGTTCGCCGTTCGCCGCGTTTGCTCCACCTAGAATGAATATCAGCCTCCGTGTTTCTTTCGCTTCCACTCAAAGATCGGGGAAGAACGTTCGTTCGGCGTCGTACGCGCGCCGCGAATTTCCTTCTCCTTCGTCGGTGTGGCCCCGTTCGGGAGCAGCCCGCGACGCGTTTTTCGAATGCCGAGCGAGAGATATAGCTGTAAAACGGCAGGAATACGTAATAAAATGTGTCATTAGAAAGTGAGACTGCAGGGAAGTGAAAATATTTGCCGAACAATCGAGGAATTGAAAAACACGGAGCGGCGGAGATAATACGTCGCGTTCTCCCGCATGGTCTTAAAAAATCTAGTGCATCGTCTTGTCACCAGAGCGCGCGGTGACGACGATGTCGTTTCGCGACGTCTGCGGCCACGTTTTCAGATATACCAAAAAATAATACAGCCGCGACAAATAATACAGCGCTTAAAAAAAACTCGCGAAGAGATGACTCTATTGAAAACATGTCAACGTTTGAAACGCGTCTTGTTTAATCCGGCAAAATTATAAAACACCTACGTACATACGATTCCGACGACGAGAATTCGTTGGCTTCTCCTTTCCGATGCTTCTCTTTATTATTTATTTCCCCCTCCCTCCCTCCCTCCCTCTCTTCGAGGGATCGCGGAGCAGCGGAGGAGGGACTGGGCAAGGGGGCGAGGAAGACGGAAGACGGAAGACGGAAGGAGAAACGAACGGAAAACGCAAAGAGCCTACGCCACGTTTCCGTGCCGCGCGTCGTCGATCGAACGAGCCGAGAAACACCTGCCAAATTTTACTCTCGAGCTGCATCGACGCGCGCGGTGGGCAGAGAGGGAAAGTGGCCCGCGGAAAGCGAGCGTGTTCCACATCGGGCAGCGGACGTGCATCGCCTCGCGCTGCAGCTTGCATGCGAACTTAACGCCGCGTCACGGTAATCCCTCGTTTTCGCGGTGCGCGCGAGTTTCCGATGTCCTCCGCGTTCGAAACGGACGCTGGACCTTTGTATTCCCGACGGAGAACACCGTTGCGTTCTCTATTTTACGGTCGATTTTTTCCGTTCGTAATTCTTCCCCTCCGCCCCTCCTCCTCCGAACAGTTCGTCTCTCTCGTACGAATCGTTTCGCTTTTCAAATTGTCAACCTTTCGAGTCCTGCGCGGTAAACAATTTCCCGTCAAATCTGACACAAAAATTTCCGTCAACGGCCAATCTTCACCCAAAATTAGTGCTATTTCGACGCACACCTCGTGTAGTGATTAAGTAACCCGAACCAATGGCAGAGTAACATCTGGAAAGTTCTACTTTAACAGTTTTGTCCGTTGAAAAACGGACTGTGAGCAGAACACCAATTAACGCGCTAAAATGTTAGACATTCCACGCACAAATTTTGATACTTTACACAATGCCGGGAAGTTTTGCACTACGCGCAAGCTTGTTCGTCGTCGTCTCGTTTCAATTCATTCCGTCATTCCGAACCTCTTCGTTCGGGTGCGCGTCGCGTATTACGCGAGTTATCAATCGCTGGCGGCGTTTCGTCAACTCCGTTCGTTTTTATGCGTTTACGCGGACGACCGTTTCGAGGAGGATCATTCGAGCGACGACGACGACGACGACGACGACGACGACGACGACGACGACGACGACGACGACGACGACGACGACGACGACGACGACGACGACGACCACGACGGCGAAACTTCCGCGAAGCTATTTTTATGAAAATGCGGATAAAAGGAGCGCCGAGGGTTCAGGATCGAGTACAGAGCGGGCGACGACGTCTCTTTGAACAGTCAAATCTACCGTAAAAAAGGGTTGTTTATCGATTTTCCATTTCACGCACCGGGCTTCGTGCGTGCGGATGCCTCGCATCCCCGCCCCACGCGCGGGGTGCAGCGGAGGGTCGCCGCGAACGATAGAGAGAGAAGGGCCGCGTGCGCGGTACAGCCTTTTTCAAACGCCTCGTCCAAATGGCATTCGGCGATGTAAGAGGAGAAACGACGGCCTCGCCGATACCCTCGGCGGACGCCATCCGACGCGAGGTGCTCGTTTCGTCCGAGAAATACGATTGGACACGTCCGCTCGGACCTGCGGTGGCAAAAAGGGAAGAAAAGGGAGGACGAAACGCCCGACCGGGCCCCGTACGTACCTACTTCGCGTTGTTGTTTTTGTTGCCAACTCCGTTCGCCGGAGCTTCGGGAAGCCTACATTTCGCGTTGCTTCTTTGTTCCAGCGCGCCGCATCACCGCTGAACGAGCCCCACCGGTCGACGGATGCGTAAGTTGTATACGCTGCGTGCACCGCGATACGCGACTCGCGAGAATCCCTGCTTTTCGAGAGACACGCGAGCGAGAAGCACGTTTCCTGCCTCGAGCGATCGCTCGCTATTACGCGCATCGTCCTCCACTCTGGACCCGAGACCAGAACGACACCTGTGCTCGTTGGCCCCGGCGAGAGCGTACGAGATCTCGAATGCTCGGTAAGCAGGGATACCTACACCGATTCTCGTCACTTCGATTCTAATGCTATGTACGTTTCGCGCGAGGTCCGAGGGGGATCGGGATCCGCAGCCGAGCAGAGACCAGGACGTCGCGGCGAGGACGAAGACGAGCACCAACGAGTCGGAGATTCGAAGAGTTTCGAAACGCGAAGGGATGCGAAGATAGGTACGTCGAAACCGGCAAGCGCGAGCCGATAATTTTCCTAGATCGTTCTACTATACCTAAGTAAAAACTGTTGATCGCGGAAGAAACGAAGATGGTAAACGAGAAGAAACGAAACACGCGACCAGCGCGAACGATAAACGCGCCGAGCGCGCGTACCTCCGTTGTTTTCCACCGTTCATCCGTTTCGCGTCGGAATATTCGATCGCGCGGTGTCTGGAAGCGTTGTTTCTCGGAATATGGGACACCCCGAGAGCGCGTTGGGCGGAACCGGATCGTTCGCGTGTGTTCCGAGAGCGCGAGCATATGGCGTCCCATCATGGCTGCGCGAGGGGGGAAAACCGTGGCTCCGAAACTCCGTCCGTATTCTGACCGCTGGGATGACCGTCCGCGTCGCGTTACGTCGATAGACGACTATGCTCGCTGTATACTTTCGCAAAAACTTTTCCCCGCACCCGCGACTCGCGTCGCGTCGTTGCGCGTTCGAGGTGAATTTCGTTTGCCCGAGGCGATCGCCAGACCGCGAGCTCCGGCGCTCGGTCGCTGAAAGACGACCGAGGGCATTCAAAGTCCAAGCTCGCGGTAATTATACGAAGCGCGCTCGTTCCTCGCCCTCGACCGCAGATTTCAGCCGTGATAAGGTTCTCGCCCTCGAAAACGGGACGTTTCGGTGTTCTCCCGGTCGCCGGCTGGATTCTCGCGTCGTCAAAATATCGCGCCGGTATCTGAAACTCGGCGGCCGCGCGGTTTCGCGTTACGGGAATCGGTCCGATCGCGTCGAGATCGGCGGTCGCGGAGGTTCGGGCCAACGAGATTGGAAGGATGCGGCGCGGGGGTACGCGTGGCGGCGTGGTCCGTACGCGGCGAGCGCTCGACGTTTTCGGTTGACCGTGGCCCTCCTCCCGTATTCGGGTCTCTGGGTGATTCGGTGCAATTTGCAACGGGCCACGGTCGGCGCATACGACTCGTTGCCGCCGCGGCGGAGAAGCGCGGGGTGCAACAACCGGTCGCGACTGGTCCCATTATTCGGCATACCGCGCTCCTTCTCCTCGTCCCCTTTCTCCTCTCCTCTCCTCTCCTCTCCTCTCCTCTCCTCTCCTCTCCTCTCGTTCCCCCCTTCGCCTCCACCCCCTCCGGCTCGATCGTGTGCCGTGTACGCGGCGAGCGCGGTTAGCCCAGGTCGCGAACGCACCTCGCCACGTGACTAACGCCGCGGCGCGGTGCATTTTTCGTTTACCGAGAGATAAGAACGACGATGATAACAACAACGATTCGAAGTCGGTAATAATATTGACGCCGGCGCGCGTTTGTTTACGAATTCAAATTCTCACCGCTGCAACAGATCGGTCTGCGGACGAAGGTGCCTTTGCCCCCGCGAATTCGGTGCATCGACATTTCTACGAACGACCGGGCAAACGATCCGCTCGATCTCGAGTCTCGCGTGGATTCTCGGCGGCGAGCGCGTTTCCGGCGCGAACCGGCCGCGATGGGAGAGGCCGGATTTTGTTGATAATTCAGAAGTCTTATTCTAATGTTTGGCTAGGGAAAACTGCGAAACCATCGCGGACGACGATTTATATCGGTGCGGCGAACCACCGGCGCGATATCAGCCGAGTTAGAGGTTGGTTTTTAGTAATTTGATCGTAGCAGCGACGAAATCCGCAACTCCGCGAGTTATAATTATCCTCGTTAGCTTCGGCAACGTTCGTCGACGCGAAAATACGAGCCGTTCGTTTTTCGCCTTCCCAAATCGATCTCTCCCGCTCTTTCCGCCTCGAAATTTCCGCCTAGAAATGCAAAGAGCCGTTCGTCTCCCCTGGAAACGAGAATACCTCTCGGAGAATACCTTTCGCCCGCTCGAAGAGAAAAGGAAAGATGGAAGGGCGGGGGGGGGGGGGGGGGGAGGATGGAAAGAAAGAGAGGCGAAAACATCGAACTAACGAGCCGAAGGCGAAACTGACGGCGGGTGGACGCGTACGAGGACGCGTGGTCGTCCGTAATAATTAGTTTTGCAACGGTGTTCAACGACTTACCGATTCGCGTTCGATCCGGGAGAAATATTAATCCCGCGCAACTTGGCAGCGCTCTCTTGCTCTCTCTCTCTCTCTCTCTCTATTCCGTGGTTGCACCGTTCGATTCCACGACACACGCTCGAAGAACACCCGAAGTTTGTTGGCGAACGGCGATTAGGAGGGTATCACGAAACAACAACGAGCACCGCCTTCGAGTAGCTTGTTTTATTCCAACGTCGGTGCAAGTATCGTTGCGCGTCGGACGTCAGTTTCGAGTGGGAGAGACCGAGACGCGCGCGCGGCACGAAATAATTGTTACGGCGTAGACGCGGAAGAAGTGTTTCGGCTCCCGCGCGATTAGAGATCAGGCAACGCGCGACGACGCAAAGAGGGGAGAGCGGAAGGAAGTAAGCGCGAGCTCGAAAGCGCCCGTTTCCAAACGATATATCTCCGAACCGTCTCGTTCGAGCAGTCGTACTCTACTGATCGCGGAGAGCGAAAGAGAACGCGAGAGAACGAGAGAGAAAGGGAAAGAGAAAGAGAGAGAGAGAGAGAGAGAGAGGGAGAGAGGGAGAGAGAGAGCCGGGGACAACAACGCTTCCGGACCTGCCTCACTGTTTGACGAGCAATCATTTTTTATTTTTTACGCTATCGCCGGCGCGAGAGGTCCACCGAAACATGCGAGCCGCGATATCGCGGCGCAAAGTCAAGGCCACGTCGTACGACCGACGACACGAGGCGGCGGGGTCCGGAGGGAAGCGTTCGACGACGACGACGACGACGATAACGGCCTTATTTTCGTGCAAGATTAATTCCGTGTCGGCCACGCGTGTTGTCTGCTGCGTTTCGATCGATCGCGTATCAATGAACGCGGACGCGATTCATACCCGCGTCATCGGCAACGGACCTTAGAATACCCTCCGCCGTCCCCGCGCGCGCGAGCCAACACCTGGATTTCGAAGTACCACTTTTACCCCGTGCATCACACGCTGATCGGGGCAACCATTCTTCCTTCCCCTGCTCCCGCTTCTTCGCTCCCGTTACGTCGATCGTCGCCCAATTCGAGAACGAGAAATAAGGAAATACGCGGCTGGAACGTGGCGAGGAAATCGGAGGACGATCGGACCGCGGAGAGGCGGCGAGGATTCCAGGGAAACGAACACCGCGGCGAAGGTGAAACGAAACTATTTTTCGCGACGTCCGCCTCGTCTCTATTCGCGTATATTAGATTTTCGTTGGATGCGGGGAGATGCAGAGCCACGTCGGGTCAACGACCGCAACGCGAAGCTGGTCGAAGCTGATCGTCGTTGAGCTCGAGGTGCGAGATGAATCGGTGGCGCGTGCGGCTTTCGTCGTTCCCTTTCTTGTCGTCGTCGTCGTCGTTATCTGGAGAGAGGAAATTGCGTTGCGTTCTGGACATTACCGGGATGTGGAAAAATATTTTCTCTCTCGTTGAGAGACCCATTCAAATGCGCGAAGTGATTGCGGTTTTAATTCTATCGCGGGCCTCGTCGGGTATTCCCCTTCTCCTTCTCGTTGCCGCCTCGCGAAACTGCGTAATTTTCTCGTCTCTCGTCTCTGCTCCTCCGATCATCCCGATATTCACGCGCGATCTCTTCCGGTGAACGACGGCGTAAAACGCTCGTAGTTTTCGATCAAAGAAAAACTGAAAAGCAGAAGCGAGTAAAGAAAAATGCGGTCGCGCGCCTCGAAACGCGGCAGAGTTCGTCGATTCGGGAGTGAAATCGAGACGATAGGTAATCTTTTTCTTATCTGTAGTCTGGCCGGATCAACGACTTCGACGTCGCCTGGCATTTCGCTCCGAGCGATTCGTCACCGAGAGGTCGAGCGAGCCGGAAAGTCTCGCTAAACCAAACATCGTCGAGCAAATTTCCAAAAATAGGAGCACGAGGTGGGAACGATAACGGTACGATACGCCTCGAGTTTGGGGTATCTTTTCCTCTCGGACAGTCGCGTCGGCGCTGTCGAAACGACGCGGCTCGTCGCGACGACGTTGTAAACTCCCCGTTTCACGTCGCAGTTTAACGATACCGAGATTTTCGCCGTAGAGTCGGCTACGCATTCGAGTCGCGGGATCGTACTTCGAGCAACCTTCGCGCGTATCGCGATTAGCCGGGTGAAAACTGTGGTTTTCGACGACGAAGAAATCGTCGCGACGTGGAAATTGCAAAGCTTCTGGCGACCGAGACGCGGTTTCCGGAACGCCGTTATTAAAACCTGATATGCGATCTTCCTCCTTCGTCGTTGCTGTTATCGAAATTCAGGCCGAGCTCCGAACGTATCCTTCGCTTCTCTTCCCGACACCGTCGTCGCGTCGCCGACGTAAGATCTCCCCGCTCGACCACCGTTTCCCGCTGTCCTTCCCCTTTCCAGCGGAGAATCTTCGTCTTTCGCGACCCGGTCGCGGCGACGAATCGCCCAATAATGATCTTTCGAGGGGATTAACGCTGCTGCCGGAAGCGGGAATTTCGCTGGCTCGAGTCACCGTGCCGCGATAACGCGCGTCCGTCTCGCGGGTCGTGAAATTCGATTCGGTGTATCCGCGTGAAACGATTCGAGGAATTATTTCATCGCGCGCGAACTCGCGAGTCTTACGGAACAAAAGCTCGCGCAACGCTTTTCGCGAAGCGGCATCCGGTACCTACGTCGCGCCGTGTCGATCGCTGGAAAAACAGAACTTGGTCCTCGGTTTTCCGGTTTTTCCGGAGTTTTAATGACCGTTCTCTCGCTCGTTCACAAAATATTTCGCAATTTTGCCTCGTTGAGTAGTGTTTTTTCGCCACGAGTCATTGGTCTCTCGGTATTTAAATTATCGCGCTGATCTATTTTTCATTCGCGATGCGTAAAATCTTTCTGCTAATTTTCTTTCTCGAATCATGTTCGTTTCTATCAGATTCCGACTCGCGCGCAGACAAGTCGACGACGCGGCGACGTTTTCAACGAACGCGAAATCGCGGCGCGTTCATCCGGGTCGCCCTTAAACGACGGAGACGCTCGAACGTCGACGCGCGTCTGCAAGAACGATAGATAGATTGCTCCTCGCTGGAGCAAAGTCCCCCGATTGTCCGACGAGCCGGGGAATTTCCTCGTAGACTCGCGTTCGAAGGAAAATTTGGACCGTCGATTTTTTCGAATCTCACGACCGCCGCCGCGACGATGGTTCGACCAAGAATCGAGCGAGACGAGCACCGGACGCGACTACGCTACGTATCGGACGCTATCAACGATACTCGACCGAACGCGCTCCGCGAGAGACCGCCACAGATTTCCGAAAGCCGAGAGGAGGCGAGTCGTATCCGCGTCCTTTGACCGCGGGCTCGCGACGCCCTTCGTTTCGAAATTATCGTACCTCGCACCACATCCTGCCTCGTTCTTGCTCCATCGCTTTCGGTCTCCACGCGTCGTTCCCCGTCGGAGTTCGAGTTCTGCGACCGGGCGATCGAAAATTCGACGCGGACGACGAAGGATTTTCCGTCGATGGTGGTCCACGCGCGGAGCGACGCTTGCCCGTAGTTATGCTAATGTCGGCCTTGTCCCAGTTCCTTGCGCGCGTACGAAAGGCAGCGGTGTAATATTTATACGAAAATTGGCCGAGAACCGTGCCCCGGACGTAGCCGTTACGATACAGGTAACAATAACGAGTCGTCGAAAAGCATCGCATTCATGGAACGAATTCCGAGACCTCGCGCTCGTCGCTGCTCACCTTCGGAGACGCGCGAGAGTAATCGAGGAGGAAGAAAGGAATTTCAATTCGAAGGTGAAACGGGGGATAAAACTGGGTATCGCTGAATAGATACGGGCGTCAGATTTTCGAAAACGATCGGAGATCCGAAATGGAGAAGGGTGACGAATGGAGGAAGAACTTGCAAAGCAAAGCGGGAATCGACGAGGATCGACGGGGAGGGGGTAAGGGCGAGGGGGAGAAGAAAGTAGAAGTCGTTGTCGGCGAAAGAAGAGCGAAGGGCATCGGTCGCGTCTCCGGCGATTGTTCGAAACGGCGCGACGTTTTCGATGAATTCGTAAAACCGCGTTCTAAAATGCAATGCAAATAGCATGCAGTCCGTGTAGAGTTGTTTGCACAAGTGGTTTCCGCCGCGTCGTCCCACTTTTAACGTCAAACAAATAGTAGCTAGCGCGGCGGCAGAGTAGCGAGAGACGGGAGAGGACGAGGCGAGAGCGTCTATAACTACCTACCTGCCTACCTACCTATCGCAAGCCAACGCCGCCACCTCGCGCGCGAGACTCCTCGGCTCCCCCGAATCCGTTCGAATGCCTTCCTTTTCCTTCCTCCGCATCCGTTATTTTTCCTCCTCTCTTACGTTGCGCCGTCGATTCCGGTGGGGTCGATCGACGTCCGAAACGCGTTCGGCGACGACGGTCGAATTCTTCGAGCGGAAGTGCCCTCCTCGATCGCGAAGAGACGCGCGCGGATCGATCGTGCTCTCGAAAAAACTCGCCGTCCTAGAAACGAAATGGGCACTGGGATAGTGGGACGCGCCGTAGATGGAGAACGCACCGATGCCACGGACGCGCGGGGTGCGGTGAGGATATCCCGTGGAATCGAGCCGGTTGTTCCAATTTCTACCCGAATCCAACGAACGATTTTCTTAAATTGCGGAACGTCGTCGTACCGTCCGTTTTCCTTGAGATTGTCGCGAAAAACGTAGATATCCGTACCCGTCCGCGTTCCGCGAGCCGAACGACGTTCTCGCGATCGGCAATCTTTTCGCGAATTTTTGGAAAGCTGTTTTATAGCCCGATAACGAAGAGACGACCTCGCGATATTTTTTCAAGTGCGGCGTAGCTGAAAAAAAAATACTTGTCGCTAAAAATAATGTCGGAATCGCGAGAAACGTCCGACCACGCCTCGCATCTTCCCCGAGTTTTTTTTCTTCACAAAAATAACACGTCGAGCGCGCACGATTCTCCTTCCTCCCCCCTCCGATGAAAGTCGACGACGCATCTCGACGATGATCCTGAAATCTCGCGTACGTCACGGTTTTCCCGGAAATCGACGAACATGGAAAACGGGATCGCGAAGTGGGGGTGACCGAGTCGTTGCGGCATTCGCTCGTGGCACATCGGCGGAAAACGTAACGCGACGGGCAGAAAAGTGATGTCAGGTGACGGAGTCGTGACGCAACGGCATGACGAGAACGATATTTGATCGGAAGCGGGAAAAACATCGGAGTTGTTATAACTAAAGAAACAACCGTGCGCCGCGGAAGATCGCGCTCGCCGGAGAATTCCGGAAAAAAGAGCACGGAAACGAACGCGAGTCGGGGCGAGTATTCCCAACCGCAGTCGGGAAACGAGCAGGGTGAAATAGGGCGAGAGAGATTGATTGATTGCATACTAATTTTATTTTGCCAGGGTGAACAGTTCGAACCGTATAGAAAACTTCGAAGTTACAACAATTATAACATTGCAGCTAGTAGGTATATCCCGCGAGTTAACCATAGAGAGAAACAAAACTGAAAATAAACTAGATGCATCCGGTGCTGAATCGATAAGTTTATAATTTGATTACGAGCACGTAACTAAGCAAGTCCTAATTAAGCTGACAAACTCGAGTAAAGACATGAACGCCTAATCCTCGTCGGCTAAATCGGACTTCAGATTTTGATAGTCCGTATGCCAAACGACTTGTCGCGAGTCGAGGTACTCGGTGCTGGAAGCTCGAACACCGACGAGATCGCGCGCAGTGGCGATCCATTCGAGTGCTTATATCAGCGTTCAATTTCAGACGGAACGGCACCAAACAGTCAGGCTTACTTAGAAGTTGTGAATATCTTATACGTCATTGCAGCCGTAGAGAGAGAGAGAGAAGGAGAGAGATATACGGATAGATGGATATTTATTTATTTATGTCTGTAACAATATTGGACAATATCACAGCACGTAGGTACAGAGAGAGAGAGAGAGAGAGAGAGGAGGGACGCAGCTAGTAGTAGGTAGGCAGGCATGTAGACGGGCAGGCGGGCAGGCACACACGCCCGAAGGTACATACCTAGTCGCGAAGCGCGCGTCGTAGCGTGAGAATTGTTGTTCGCGTACGAACGTCGCGACGCGAGATTTCCACCGGTCGGCGTTGAGCAACGTTCAGCCAGCTCAGCCTTCCGAATCTTATCCGCGTATTACCACCGCGCCGCGTATTACGCATCGCGGTGGCAGTTATTCCAAGTTTTAAAACCACCTCGCGGCGATTAGATAAAAACCTTCGCCGTTCGCCTGCCATTCGAAAATTCAGTTCCGCTCGTTCGCCTATCGCGTCGCCGATCATTAACATATCTATCGCAATTTTCCCATCGTTCCCCTCCCCCGCCGCAGCGGTTACGATTTTCAACGATACCTCGGCGATACCAAGTATTCGCCGAATACCCATCGACGCGCGATCCCCGATCGCGAGGGATCCTCGACGAATCGACGAACGCGGCGCGGCGGTGAATTCTCGCCGCGGCGTATCGCGTTCCGTTGATTGCTCGTAATCACGATCGTTCGCGATCGGTCGTCGGTCGGTCGGCGAGGCAGCGCGGGTGCCCTTGAAAGTGGAATTAAGGGTTCACGGCGAGACGGCGAGAGCCGCCCGAAGGCGAGGCGAAACCACGCCGTGCAAAAATACGCGCCGGTGACGGTTTTGCGAAATTTTTGCGCCGCACATGCTCGATCCGTCGAGGTGTACAGGCTCGAATTTCCATATATTCAAATAAGTCGATCGTTCGTCGTTTCGAGTCGCGTCGCGCCCCGCTCACGGACAGGCACGTCCGTATCTAGGCACGATTGCCGAGCGATCCGTAGTCGAAATGGTAATTAAACGGCGTTAAACTTGGTCGAGGAAAGAGAAGCCTTGCCACGATACGCTTTCAACGCGATGCGCGCTCAAATAAAACTATATTCGAACATCCCGTTGGATCATCGCCGATCGAGCCTCGGAACGGGTCACGATTATTTTCGTCCAATCGTCGCGTAGCTGCCGCGACTCCGATGTTTTTGTTACCTCCAACTTCTCGCTCTCGTCCACGTATCGCGCGGCTCTTGCGGATGCCTCGCGAATCGCGAGTTCCGTCGATCATTCCCCGTAGGTTTTCGAAAATCTAGATATACTTTTCGATGATCCGTTCCGGCTCGCGGCGTACCTGCGCCGTGGAAGTTGCAACCGATCGGCCGATGTATCTCGAGACCGCGCGTCTCTCTCGCTCTCTCTCTCTCTCTCTACGCTCGTTACATTCGGCACACATTTCGCCCGTGTAACCCGTCGACCGCGTAACTCCGCGTTACGAGTGATTATAACGCGCCTGCATGCGAACTTGCGGGAGAGAAAGAGAGAGAGAGAGAGAGAGAGAGAGAGACGGTGGATGCTCCGGGCGAGGAGGAAACGCGGCGGCATGACCGCGCGCTACCGACGATCTAGGTAGGCACATGCTGGGCCGTGCCCGCGTATAATAACGCTTCGCAGTCTTCTCTAATGCGCGCAACTATTGGAACCGGACGGCCTCCACGTTCGAATATCTCTCTCCCTCGGTCCCCCGCGTTCCCCGTTCGCCGGCGCCGGTGCCCGTCCGTCGATCGCACGTACGCCGCCATCCCGACCGAGCCGAACCTGGCAAAGAACTTCCAACACCCGATCGCTGCGCGGCCAACGAGACGGATTTCTTTCTCGCCGAAGATTTCCCGTCTCGCCGTTTCGCCGATCGGAATTTTCCAGATGGCTGGATAGAACGCGAGGTGAAATGGAATTCGCGACGCGCGAGCGCGATGTATTATTTTTTCTTTTCAAATTCACCTCGCAAATCAACACCGCGCGGGGGCGGCTACCGACGTAATAGACGTGTCTCTCGTATTTACGAATATCGATTCTGGAAAAGCTCCGAACAATGCTCTTATATTTTCTGTTTCCTTTTCTCTTTCAATGGCCATTGTCAACCGAACGTCGCATCGCTTCGATCGCGCGTACCGGAGCGCGCGCATCAGATTTTTTCTTTGCTCCGTTTACTCCGTCGTTCGTTGCGTTGCTTTTTATCATCAGTTGCCTTCTATTATTTCGTCGTCGGACTCGCCGGATGACGGATAAATATCATCGATCGGAGCTGAAAATACATCGACGATGCGACGTTCGCCGAACAACGACTCTGCCCCCCCATCTCTCCTCGATTCGAACTTTGCAGCGTGTAATCACGCGAATCTTCCGCTCCCTCGGCGACCCCCGGATCTCTTCTCTCCGCGTCGCATCCTCTTTCAACGATCCCTGCGAATATTTTCTTCGAGGCTGGTGGAAACGGATCTCGCGTGCAAAACGATCGTTTTTGTTCCCGACGAAGGGGTTTCGTCGCCGGTCGTTCGACGATTGGGTGGAGGGAGAGGGGGGTTGAGGCGAGATCGGGCCGGAGCGTCGATATTCGCGGGACCCTCGCACCTCGTCGGCGCGACCCGCGAATCGCGAGGCTGGCGAGCCGAGTGAAAGTGCACGGTTTGCCGCAGTTGCACGGTACGATTTTCCGTCGCGATGCGGTGGGGCAGGCGTCAGGTTGCGTTCTCGCTTCGGTACGGGTACAATACTCTCGGCAAGAGGCACACGCACACGCGCGCACGCTCGTGTCAGCAGCGCGAGGTGCCGGGCTCCCGTGACCTTGTCCCAAATACTCCCGACTCTCCCGAGAGCCGTCGTTTCGCGTTCCCAGAGACCGCGACCGGGGCCCCGCCGATGTTCCGCCATCGCGTACGGATTTCCTTTGTCACGGGCGAAGCGTGAAGCGAACGCGAAAGTTTGACGGACCGTCGGGCCCCGCAGCAGCTGCACCGGCCTAGCGAAAAGACGAGCGATCCCCGCGCGAAAAGGTCCCGGTGACCATCGCCCCGCGGCTTCCCGCGCGAGTAGCGAAGGTGGTACCTACTTCCTCGTCGTAGTCGTCGCCGCCGCCGCCGCCGCTACCTCCGCGTCGAACAAACCGAGAGAAAGAGAGAGAGAGCGAGAGCGAGAGCGCGCGCACGCCCGCACGCCTATGCAGGTATCACCCACTTATTGTTTGCCGTGCGAGAAGCTCGCGCGTAGAGATACCCACGTACCTGTTACGTACGTACGCACTCGCCTATAGGTACGCGTACGCGACGATGAAGCGTTTATCTTTCGTCGCGAGTAACTATTACGGGTGTCCAGTTACTTCTGTCTACGAGTTAACATCGAGCAACGATGATGACGCGCGAAGAAAGAAGCGAGATTCCCCGTCGAGAGCGCGAGCGGTTTCTGGTCGCAGGATCGCGGTATCGTTGCCCCGAGTTTTCGAAGATTCGCCGATGATCGTGAATAAGGACACCTATCGGCCTGCCGATACGTACGATTTCGCCTCGCCGATCGCCTCCGAACGGTACGACCACCGGGCGCCATTTTTCATTCTCGCGACTGACCCACCATCGCCGAATTATTCTAATCGGCGTAGAACGCCTCTACCGGCTGCCGTTTAGAAAGGGGATCTCCGTTCTCGGCTCGCTATTGGACGCCTAAATGCACGCCGGTGCTTAGCATCGCGGTGCCCTTGCGCCGCTCCGTTCGGTCTCCCACCTTTTTTAGAAGGGTCTGACGTCACGGCAGTGCCTCGACGACGAGGTCGCCCGCGCTCGGTGCGCGGGGCGGGGAACGTCGTTGTTTCGTCGTTGTTTCGTCGTTGTTTCGTCGTCGTAACGCCGATTTCGAGGAGAACCTCGTTTCCGCCGCTCCTCCTCCTCCTCCTCTCTCTCCGTTTCCCCTCCGTACCCCCGTTCTCTCGCGACGGTGAATCACGGCTGGTCAATTCCGAGCCCGAGCGCGACCACGAGATTCGGAAGTTGCGTCCGGCTGCCTTCGTCGCCTCGGCGAGGGCAACGCGGATGGAATTTCGAATCTGCGAAGGCGATTCTCGCTCGCTTCGTAATAAGGTCGTATTCGTATTTACGATCTTTGGAACCTTCTTCCCAAGTCCATCGCTGATGAATTCTCCCTCTCCGCGCAGGCGAGGCTTCCGCGTTATACGACCGTGATGTACGAGCTGGACGGATCTCGCGATCTTCGCCGCGTCAACGACGAGAAATTACGACGGTGACGGCGAAAGGGGAGACACGAAATGCCGAAACGACGCGGGACCCGACGAAAAATGTAGTCCCCTCTCCATTTCGATCCTCTTTCCCGAGGAGAACGCAGAGGCAGAGGACGAGGAGGAGAAAGAAGCCGAGGGGAGGAGAAGGAGGAGGAAAACGGAAGCAGCGGCGTGGCTCCGATCGCTCGAATCCAGGGTACGATTAACAGATTCCGCATCCTATTAGAATCGATCTAATCGAGTCAAATATTTTCCGGCGGTACGTTTCAGGCGACGCGCGAGGCTCGGGAGCGCGGTCACCGAGCTCTTTTCTCCGAATCCATTGCGAACCAGTCTCGTACCGGCGATAGGAAAAAACGACCGAGTAGCCGAGAACAAACAAAAACTCGACTCGACCGCGTGGCACGGGCATCCGACTGATTCTCGATCGAGGCTTTAAGGACGACCAGGCGGGGGGAACCCGCGAGTCGGTGCAAAGACCCGCAGGTACGTACATAGATACGCGTAGGTACAACCGACTCGAATGATTTTCATTCTCCGATCTCGATCCCCGCGTTTCGTTTGCTCCTTCCCCGTTACGATTCTTCCCCCTATTTTTCCCATTTTGCGGCAACGACGACGACGACGACTCGTCGATGGGAGCGCGTTCGCTAGACGGGAAAATCGCTCGACGAAACGAGGCACGCGAGGCATCGAAGGCGGCGAACGACGAAACGAGTTCGGGGCGTCGAACATCTGCCGCGAAGGCGAACTTCCAGGCGACGAACCTGCGAGAGGGTCGCCGCCGGTGTACGCGCGTCGTCGAGTTCTTGTCCTAGGCTCCTGCAATGGCTATACTTTCGTACGCGCTCGATCCTCGAGACATCTGCCAAGCGTCTCCCACGCGTTTGTCTCTCTCTCTCGCGTGCGAAACTAGCATCGTTCGTTGGATTGTACCTGCAAACTGGGCAGCTCGGTATCGAGCTCCGAAGCGCGAAATATTCATAAGCGATTGACGTACGAAGGTCGCAATTCCGGGGCCTAAAAAAAGAGTCCTCGCCGTTCCTGGCGCGACGCGGAGATTCGCGCGATCCACGCTCGTACGCGAAACGGCACCGGAGTATCGGCGGCGTATTGGCGCGTGCGCGCAACGACACCGAAACACGATCGGCCTCGGATCTTTCGGGCCTCTTTTTTCCTACGTTCGAATTCCACCGCTCTCTATCTCTCTCTCTCTCTCTCTATTTCTCTCCCCCGATGGCTTCCTCTTCGTTTTATTATTCGGCGAATATGAGATTTTTCCAACTCTCCGATTGGTCGATACGGGAACGCGCGTCGATCGTCGCGATCGTCGGCGAGCGGGGAGACGAGAGGCAGGAGGCAACAACTTCTACGCGACTAGAATCAGGACCGCGTCGCTTCTAAACCGGTCGGTGTGAAAACCAGGCCTGGCCTTCACGGGCGGCCATTTTAAAGCGTTCTAACATTTGACGGTCACACGGCCTCGCTTGCCTAACAAGCGACCATTAATCAATTATTCATCAGTCGGATACCAAAGCGATCGTACGTCGCCGTCACGCGTCTGCGGATAACTCGAGCGAGTCCGCCGATGAGCCGACGAACGCGATTCGAACAAGTCGATTTCGTTCCTCGTCGCTTCCGCGAGCATCGGGTCCCCCCGACGAGGTCGCCTAGATCGCTCGTCGTCAAAAATCTGTCGGCAACGCTCGGAGCAGAACAGCCAGCTTCGAACGACGCGGGGTAGTCGTAGTCGCACCGGAGCATCGTAGTCTTCCTCGCTCGTTCGGGAAGAAATCGCACGCGACGATAAATAAATAACGTTACGGCGAATGCTCGCGTTACGTCAGAGCGTGCTCTTCGTCTCTCCCGCGTCCTTCGTACGCGCGACGTACGGAGAGGCCTCCACCGATTCAACGGTTATTCATTCATCCAGAGTCCGCGAGATGGTACGGAGACGAGGAGACGGAGAGAGAGAGAGATACGGGGGGAGAGAGCGAGACGCGACGCGCGTCCAGTTTGAGGGGGGTAAAAAGACGGAGAAAAAAGTCCTCCGCTGTCGGGTCCTTCGACCGCGAGGTTGGTAGCCGCCGCGGTCGACGCCGATCCCCGAGTCTGGCGGAGAATACGCGGAGAGATAAAGAGAGGGAGAGGGAGAACTTGAGGTAGGTGCGCGGACTTTCGAGTGTCGTGCACTTGGGACCGGTTTCGCGTTTTGTTCGTTCCTCCTCGGTTTGTATTCTTCTAGTTTTTGCGCGGTGCGTGCCACGGTCGCCGCGGAGGTACGAGAACGCGAAGCGTCTTGCTTTCGTAATGATTTCCAATACGCGGCTCATCGCCGCCCGCGTCCCCCCTGCGCCCTGCCACGCTACTTATCAACCGCGGCCGATATGGTTTGACCAGTTTTTACCACCTCCTGCCGCCGGTCTCGCCGATGAATCGAAAACCAAACGGGCGCGAGCGACGAGGAGAAGAAGGAGAGAGAGACAGTTTTCCCGCGGCGACTCGGAGGGACGGAAAATTTTCGAGACGGAGGAGCGTGTTCCATCCATCGCGGCCTGGCAGGTTCCGGCCGACGCTCGACCGCTTCGAAAGTTGAAGTTGGGTAGAGAGACGCGTAGGTCGGCGTGCTCGGCGTGCTCGGCGGCATCGCGTAGCCGCGGCCCAGCCGTCAGGATGGACGTCTAAACTGGCCAAACTGGTTTTCGCCTCGATTCGGATACGACGCCGCGGTGAATTTGATGGATCTCCATTTTATACGTGGCTACTTATAGCGCCGATTGGACGTATCCTCGACCCGCCTCACCGGCCTCCATCTTTACCATCTTGACCATCTTGCCCCGGATCCTGGCGATCCGACTTCGCGCGACTCCGACAGCCGTCGTCCGGTCGTTCCTCGTTCCTCTCCCTCGCCTTCCGAAACGGACGCGGGCGCTCCGAGACGACGCGCGTGCCCGTCTCGCTACCGCCAGCCCGATCGGGCAGCACGGAGAGCAGCGCGATCCTTTTTCCCGTCACCCGGGCGTTCTTCCGTTCGCTCGCGAACCAATTAATACGACCGCGGCGCAAAGACCCGCGTCGTTTGATCCGTAGCATCTCGTTATATATATATATATATATATATCTCGGGGGGATATATATTTTGAAAATTATCCATCGCCGACGAGACGCCCGGCCATCGATTAGATTCGGGACGAGACGCGAATAATACCATTGTCGGGCCGTAAAACTGTTATCGTCGCCGATTCGCGTATCGCGAAGGAAAATAATTTGCCCTCGCGACGTTCCGATAAAGCGTTGATATCGCCGTGGCGCGATATCGCGGCATTAGAAAATATTTACGTTGCGTAAAACTGCGATACCTAGGTATACCTATAGGCACGGGACAACGATTCGACGACGACGACGGAAATCAACGGACGACGATGACGAGACTCGTTGCGTCACGTGCGAAGCTGTCGGTAGATTCGCGAAGAGACGGGGAATCGCGGAGCTCGCGAGCGCTGTTTCGCGCGTCCTCGACAAAAGATTCGAAAGGAGCACCGTCACCGGATCCGTTGCGCGCGGATATCGGAGCACAAAGGTGCGTCTCGTTCCGCGGGTAGATGCGAAAAATGGGAAGAAGGAGAGAGAGAGAGAGAGAAAATTGGAGGGTGAAAACACGAAAAACGAAAGGAAAAAAAACAACAACAACGAGATATCGGAAAAACAGCGCACTCGTCGCGGGGGTGAGCGCGGTGCGTTCGCGGTACAAAGGATGACGAAAAGGTTGCCAGTTCATCAGTCATGCGGCGTAGGAACAGTCATTGCTCGCGCGTTCCCCGCACCTCGTGCCCTCGTCGGACCCCCGTACGCCCTCGTCTCGTGCTCGTATACCAATGACACGCGCTGGTAAGTTACGTCCGCGTTACGCGAGACCGAGTTACGAACAGCGCGCTCGTAGGTACGCGCGAAGCTGGTGGGGTAGGTCGTGATTGTCACGCGATACAAAGGGTGGACAATTGCCCCCTGGGCACTCGTCCTCCTCCCGTATATTTTTTTCTCCCTTTTTTTCTACCTCCGATTCGTTCGCTCCGTTTTTTCATCCCTCCTCGTTGACGCGCGCCGTCTCCTCCATCGACGGGTGACGCGTGGTGATAAATTCCTCGCGATGAAGTCGCCGGATAGCTTTCGGTTAGGGACCACCTTCGCGAAAATCGACAACCTCGTCGTCATCGTCGTCGTCGTCGTCGTCGTCGTTTTACGAATGCGCGTCGATCGATGCTTCGACGTTCGATCTCTTATCCTTCGCTGCCCCGCCGACGAATCCGACTCGTACTTCGCACCGGTGCCTGCCTCGCGTGTACGCGCTGCAAATTAGCCTCTAGCTATCATTTTCATTCTCGTGGATTGTCTCCGGGTTAATGAAAAATGGAGGCACGCCGACATCTCGTCTGACGCGTGGCCACCGACCGATCCTCTTCGCTTCGTCCATGCGCGGACCCGGAGGCGAGCGATTCGAAATAATGTCGGAAAGTATTTTGAAACCGCGATTACTGTATTGCTGTTTCCTCGTCGAGCGTGCAAGAGGCCCCGTTGTCAAATTTTCGAACGCGAGGAATACCTACGCGGGTCGTCGGTCGACTCGTCCCACGAGTAAAAACGGGGCGAATGGGGCGCCTCTCACCCCTTCGTATTCGCTCGGTGAGCACGTAGGTACGCGGGTCGGTCGAAAGCTGAAAATCCCCGATTCCTCCGGCCTCGACCGGTTTTCTAATCGGAAATGGCTTATCGCTCGCCCGACAACCTTCCTCGTTTTATCATCTCACCTACCCTCGTTCGAAAGCGATCGAGGCGCGATCATCGTCGCGTCGAACGAGAGTCGACGCCCGACTACCGAGGAACTGCAACGGAGATTCCCGTTTTTGACCATTTTCGTTTCGTCCTGGCGACTTCCAGTTTCGTGGCTCGAAACGACGACTCGGAACGCGCAAGAGATATATGTATAGATGAATACATTTTGCGTTCACCTGCATTTGGTTGCGCTGTTTATACTTGGCAAAAGTCAAAATAACGATGATAGAATGCGAGCGGAAAAATCATTTTATAACGAGTCCAAGAGAGTGTGGGAGAGGGAGAGAGAGAGAGAGAGAGAGAGAGAGAGAGTACGCCTCGCGGTTGATTCGCCTGCGAAAGCTTTACATCGCTGGTACGTCGACTTTCGTATAAAAAGATATTGTCATACGGGGGAAGATTATTTCCTGCCCTTTGAACTTTGATTACAGCGTTTGGCTCCCATCGGCGAACGTGTGGGTGCGTATCTGCGATGGTAAGCCACCTCGCGTCGGTGAACTCGCACGAACACCGACGCGGAATTTCACGACGACGCGTTATCAGCCGACGTTGTTGAACGTTCGACCGTCGCGCGCGTATTATACGGGCAGCGATTCGATCTCGAATTTCTTTGGAACGCGACGCGATTCGCGGGGTCGGATGATGGTGAAAAAGAATTCGTCCGTTCGCATAGGTTCGCGACCGGTCGTCCCGGTCGAATTACGCGCTGCCATGTTTCGCCCCCGGACCGTCATCGGGCGAACGCGTAGCTCGGCGACTCGGTAACTCGGTGGTGGAGAGAAGGTCGCGTCGCGCGCCGTTGAGAATTGAAAAATGACCGGCTGATAAACTGAAAATGATTTACTAACGAATTATCAAGCCTGCGCGTGAAAAATTTCCCCGCGCAGGCGCGCACGAACGAGTATACGAACGAACGTACGTAGATTTCGCGCGTCGCGAAAATTTTCCATCGCATTTTCGCGTACCGCGAGAATAACTTCGGCGTCGATGTTTTATACAATTCTTATCAGCGACGCGGTGGGACGGTGTGCAAAATATGGTTGTCCGTCCGTCTATCGGTCGAACGGACGGGGCAGAAGGGTGGGGAGGCTGCAATAAACAGTCGATTCGGTGGCTCTCGTGCGAAATATAAAACGATGAATCCGTAACCCGCTCGTACGTTGCACGAAATTGATAAATCATCGGGCTCGACGGAGAGCACCGCAAATTGCTCCGACGCGCCTCCGAACGATTTCCCGTTTTCGGAAAAATTCACTCGTACCGACGAGCACAAGCCGTGACCAATCCCCCGAGCGATCGCGGCACTCGCGGATGGCAGACGAGACGCGAGATCGCGATTCCGAAAAACGAATCGTTGCCCGAGCCTGCTTTTTCGACGCGAAAGGATGCGGCTCGAGGAGGAGGAGGAGGAGGAGGAGGAGGAGGAGAAGTAGGTGGAGGAAGAGGAGGAGGAGGAGGGGCGCGAGACGCGTTTCGTTGGGAACGCGTAGCGTCCGTCGAGGAGCGCTCGCATACGTCGGCGTACGCGGAGTATGCATATATAAACGGATAAATGTAGATAATTAGATAGGTATGCATCTACTTGTATATAATTTCGGTTTCGCTTCTTACGTCAGCAACATGGCGGCCAGAGACAACCGGGGCATTGTACTCGAGCCGAGCCGAGCCGAGTCGCGGCCGCGTCGCCTCTTCTCCGCACGCGAAATTGCCACGCCACATGATACGTCGCGTACCGATAACGCGCGCGTCCCGTTCCGCACGTACGTCCGATTTTCGAATTGGAATCGAAACTCTTCCGTCGACCGGGAGAAGGAGCGGCGATGGTGAAACGAAGGGGAAGGGGCGAATTCCGTCGCACGGACGAGGAGATGGGCGAGGTGAGGCGACGTCCGGCCCGGGCTCGTCGTCTCGTCGACGAATCGCGAACGGTGCGACCCGTCGAACTTTGATTTCCTCGCAAACCGCGCTCGATTCCATCGAGGTTTCCATTTTCATTCGAGTGCTTCGCTCGGTTATCGGGCGTTACGTAACGCGCCCGACTCGCATTTAAATTACTCAACGTCTCGCGGCTATCGTGCACCGTCTTCGCGCGAGAGAGACACGGGACGCGCGCGTGAGAAAAAGTCGAATGGTTTTTCGGTTTTTCCAAAAAATGAGAAAACGAACCTTCCGTTCCTTTACAACGGGACTTCGCCACCTTCGTCCCCGGAAAACGAGCGCGAGAAGCGAAACGACCGCCCACCCTGGAGATGATTTCGCGGGTTCGTAGCTCGCGTCGGTCGAGAATCGTCGGCGTGGCTCGTTCGTCCTCTCGTCGTCTCGAAAAATTCTGATGACACGCGAAAAGTCGCGCGAAACGATCGAGTCTCGCGAGCGGGGGAAGGGCGCGTAGGGTAAAGCTCTCGCGCCGCGCGGGGTACACGCGGGTTGCGACATCGACCGCGCGTGACGCGTCACGTTCGTTGCACGAGCAAACGTCCGAAACGTACGGAGCAGCAGATGGCGAGTGTCGCCTCGCAGCCTCCTCGTCGCGTCCATGAATTAAAGGTGAGCAGATATCGCCGCGAGAGACGTACGCTCTCGTCGCGTCCGGATTTCTTTCCCACGTGCCGCGTCCGCGCTCGCTCGTTTTCCCTTCGCCTAGCCATCGTTCGATTCTCTTCTTCCCCTCCGCCCCCCCCCCGCCCCTTTTTCCCTCTTCGTCCCCCGTCCCTCCCGTCGCACCTGTTGTCGTTGTCATCGTTGTCATTATTATTATTATTATTATTATTATTATTATTATCATTTCGTCGCTATTCCATTGTTATTTCATTATTGTTACCATCGCTATTGTTATTATTCTCGTCGGCTCGACGTCGCGACGTCCGCATCGATCGCCGAAGCGTTGGAATCGAGATCGGTACCTGCTATCGCCGCCATCTTGACCAATACGTATATCGTTTCGTAAGCCGATACGTTCGCGATTGGCTTCTGTTACGTGGATGCACGTACGATGGCCGCGACGCGCGGTCGCCGCACCGCTGCGTCCGATTTTCTGCGACGGTATATTATCACCGGGCATTTTTGACGAGGGGAGGCGAACCGGATACGCGCCGAGCGAAAACGCGGCGACGAAAACGCGCGCGTCCCTCCCGCGAGAGATAAAAGAAGAGCGGCGGCGTCGTCGTCGAGGTTGCCAAAATCCGATCCTCGGCCACCCGCCGACGACGGTCAACAGCCTTTGTTATCGCGGCTGGCGGTGAGATAGGATGCCGACGAAAACTGCTCCTCGTCACGAACGTTCGTCGCTTCCCTATCGGCGCGAGTTCGTTTACCCGCGACCGCGCGTACACGGTTAAGCGCGCGCTCCTCCACAGGTTTCGCACCGCGTGCTTCCCGAATCGCGATCGACTTACGACGAAGTACGCGCGATGCCTCGACTCCTCTGCGCGCCCTGCGATCTCGCGTGCCCCGTTCGAAAATGCCGCCGCGTTGCTTGGAAATTTGGCCGCGATTCTCCTTTTCATCGCGGGTCGTCGGTCCTCGGGCCGAATGGTATTTACCACGAAACTCGGACGATCGAGGTAGTTCCCCCCGTTTCACCTCGCCCGCGATCGAAAACGCGCGAGAACGCTCGTCGAAATGAAATTTCCGCGTCCGTTGCGGCGAATCGGAAGCGACGAGCGCGGTCAGCGCGAGCTCTCCCACGATTATTGGCAAACGGTCTCCCCGTCTCGGCGGCGATCGCATCTGGCTGAAAATGAGAAAGGCGTCCGTTATTTCGACAAGAGTTGGACGCAGCCTACGTTCCTTCCTCGCGGATCACGCCGAGTATCACGGCCTTGTCGCGTGAAAGGCATACGGAAACCGCTGCCACGCGTTCGCGTTGGCGTCGATTCCGTGCTCGCACCGACACCGACCATCTTGTTACGTAAGTTGCCCAGGTTTTCGCGGGATACGAGAGAGACGGAGACGGACGCGCGTCCCAGCGAGAGGGGCAGGGAGAGAGGTCCGACGCGGCAAAGGAAGTAGCCCATTCGTATTTTTGTACCTACGGTCGGGGTACGGGAGCAGGAGGACCGGCGAACGGTGCGAAATCGCGGCGAAGATCCGCCGTTCCGCCCCCTTTTTTTTGTCATTCGTCGCGGTCCCCTCGAATCTACGGGAACAACGGAGCGGCAGGATCGTCGTCGGCGAGGCGAAATTCGACGTACGACGGATGACGCGCGACGAACGCGAACGGTGATCTCACGAGGCTCCGATTCCGCGAATGGGAGGTGAAATGACAAATATTGATTCGGAATAACGATTGTGAAGTGATTGCGGCATATTTTCGCGACGGTGCAACAGCCTCTTGCGAAAATGTGCGGCCTGAAAAAATACAGACCTCGATAACGAAAGTCAGATAATGTTTGTTATCGTGTTTGCCGTGGTGATAACGTCGTCGAATGGTGGCATCCCGTAAAAACGAGGCTAAAATTATTGCAAAACTTGCCAGAGGGATTAGCAGCGATGCCTGATACGAGCCGAGTCGTTGCAGCTGACGATGATTCGTACGTTCCGATTAACAAAGTCGTCTGCCGCGACGGCGGCGGGGTCGCGGGGGGGAGGATCGGGAGAACGCTGCTGCCGATGACGAGGATCGCGCTTCCGGCGTCGATTCGTCATCGGCCGTTGGAAACGTTGCCGATTTTCGCCGACCAATTCCGCGCGAATATCGTAGTTCCGTATCGCGGATGGAGATTTTCGATTCTCGATTCTCGAGTCGTCGCTCCTCTCACCGTTCGCTCCGCCTTTCGCGTAACCGAGTCGTCGCTGATAAGTTATCGGCGGGCATCGAAAGAAGGGAGCGAAAAACAAATACGGCGGAGAGCAAGAGATACGCGCGGCTGTTGGAAATTTCGCGTGCCAATCCTACTACTTATTTCTCTATGCGAGCGAATCGTCCGGTGATCGCGTTCTCGAACGTCGTTTTTCCGAAGAGTAGAAACAGCTGCGGAACGCGTTCGGCGCAACGGGGCGCGTGTTGTCGGAGCGTCTACGCGAATACGAGAGAGAGAGCGAGAGAGCGAGAGTCGAACGTGAAAATACGCGTATCGGTTATTTTTCACGAAAATTCGTCATATGTTTTGCAAAAATATTATCAATGCCGGAGTTCCTTTTTCGTCTGAATAAACCAGATATCAGACTCCGCGAGACGAGTCTGTTTGAATAATAACGTTCTCTATTTATATTATATTATTTCGTCGGTGATCCGTGCGTCATTACGTCGCTGAATCGGACAATTTCTATTTCTACGTGGTCGACGAACTCTTCCTCTTTCTCCCTTTGTCGGGTAAGACGTTGTCCCCGCGTACGCACCGATTGGCCCGTTCATTCGGATCAATTAAGACACGCTATAATTAATCACCGGCCCGACAAACGTTATCCCGACCGCCGATAAGCACCCGACGACGACTCTCCCCCCTCCCATCGAAACGTACGCGTTCCACGGGGCTAATTTGATGGAACCGCGGACGAATTTTTTCACGAGAGTAGGAAACGTTCTCGTGCCTTTGTCGGAAATCGACCTTCGAGGAGAGAGAGAGAGAGAGAGAGAGAGAGAGAGAGAGAGAGAGAGAGAGAGAGAGAGAGAGAGAGAGAGAGAGAGAGAGAGAGAGAGAGAGAGAGAGAGAGAGAGAGAGAGAGAGAGAGAGAGAGAGAGAGAGAGAGAGAGAGAGAGAGAGAGAGAGAGAGAGAGAGAGAGAGAGAGAGAGAGAGAGAGAGAGAGAGAGAGAGAGAGAGAGCCGGACGGGGAAAAAATCGGCGACCGAAATTCGCGTAGAATGGTAGATGATACGGCAGCGTAGGAGGAAGTCGATATCGCATTTGCGGCAAAAATATACATCCGCGGCCTCGATCTCGGCGCGCGGTGCGCGCGGTTCGAGGTCGAGCACCGTCTGCCGAATGCGAGACGAGGTGGGCCCATCTCTGTCCTTCGTCGAGTTGAGCTACATCGAGGACCTTGGAACGCGGGCGTAGCGGACTCGCTCGCGATGCCGATGCCTCGCGGTTCGTCCAAAATAGTCCGACGAACGACGGAAGCGATTGGAAATCGCACGAGCATTCGGAAAAACCTGTTACAGGCAATCTAATCGAATTTCTAGGGTCATCGCCTCCATCACTCTCCCTGCGTATCGAGACTCCGCAGTTCCCTCGCGTACATCCTGATCGCAATTTTCGCGACCCGAGCGATCATTTCTCGGTTCCGCCGACGTTTTAACGCGTTACGGTCGGTCGCAGTTTATCCGCAGCCCGGTTCTCTTTTCCTATTAAATTCGCCTCCGCGAAACGGGTTGGGCGACGGGTAAAAACAAAAGGCGACTACCTCCGCAAAAGGAGGAATAGGAGAGGCAAGATGGCGAGCGCGCGAGCGAGCGAGCGAGCGAGCGAAGGCTGTTGCCTGCCGAAAGACCGAACCGTCCGGATGGACCGCGGGCAGACGGAGAAGGCGTTCCTTCCTTCCACGACCACTGCCGGGCACCTACTCCCGTATCCTTCGCCTCGTTTTCTTGGGTCAGGTTCGCCGGCGTTCCCAACATTCATTCGCCATTATTCGGGTAGGTACGGATCGAACGTCGAATCGCGTTGCGGAAAAGTTGCGTCGCGTGTCTTTTTTCTTATTCTTGTTTTTCCCCGTTTCTTTTCCTTCGCCGCGCGACGACGAGTCGTCCGAGGGTGGTTTTCTGCGGTTAGATTCGATTCGATTCCCCGGCCCTCCTCGCCTCTCCCTCGACGTCCTTGAACGTCGTTCGTTTCGTCCCCCGTGCCGATCGTCCGCGATCGCGATCGCGATCGGACAGATGTTCAGCGAAACGCGTGCAATTAGTCTGCGGTGTAGGCCGGCGAGGCGCGCGTATATCCACGTCCTACGACGCGGACGCCCAGCCCGCATCGGGAACCGTACAGCGGCGAGTCCCGCGCGTGTGCCTCGGCGTAGGCACCCTGAAAATGCAGGAGGAAAAGTACTCGCGTAACCATACGGCCGTGACAGGTGCATCCTTTCCGTATCGGCCGAACGGCACGTATACGCGAGGCATTATAACTGTATAAGCCGACTCTATTTCCGCGCTCGTTCCGAGCTTTCGAGTTTTACTCGTTACCCAGCGGACGCCGATCGTTGCCGCCGCGATGCGACGATCGAAATTGCGTTCCTCGATCATCCAACAACTCGCGCGCGATTCTCCTCGAATCGCGACGTCATTTTTTGCTCGAACCCGCGAGTTCGCGAACGAGCGATCGCCGCTCGTTTTCCCCGAATTCCCGAAAAAACAAAAACGACAAAGTAACAGGAAAGAAAAGAGAAGAATATGCGAATCCAGGTCGAAATCGAGAGCGACGAGAATCGTCGTCGTCGTCGTCGTCGTCGCCGTCGTTGTTGTTCCTTCCCCCCGTCGTCGTCGTCGTCGTAGACTCGAAATTCCGCGAATCGATTCGCTTTCGCTGCTCGGTGTCTCGGCGTTGACGAGTCGGCGCGCGCGATGCTCGCGTACGGTTCGGTGACTTTTGGCCGACAGTGTACAGCGTGTGGTAGTTGAGCGAGGTCAGTGTTGGCGGGGTAGGACCGGCCCGGGCCTTAAGCTGTCCCGTGGTATGCGTTCGTTTGCGACCCCATCGGCACGGCGAGCGTTCGCCAGTGTTCGCGTTTGAGGTGCATCGCCCTCCGGTTGCGTCAAGGCCAGCGAAAATACTTCTCGCTCGCTCGCGCGCTCGTTACTTCCCTCGTTCGCTCGCTCCCGCCGGGCAAACGCACGAATACGCCGCGCGACCGACGAGGATCAGCCCGAAACGCCGTGGTCGTTGCCGTCGTATCGCCGTGCCGGGAACCGCGCGCATACCACGCCGCCGTGCCCGTAGAGTCGCGTAGCCTACGTACGTTCGTACGTGGGTACTTACCACGCCACACGCATATCGGCTCCGCGAGAGCGTACGCGAAGAGAGGAAGAGGGAGCGCGCGCGCGCGAGAGAGAGAGAGAGAGAGAGAGAGAACGCGCGCGAAGTACGACGAAGCGTCGGTACCCGTCGTCGATGTACGTACGTACGTACGTAGTAAGTTGCCGGTACCCTCTCCTCCCCGTCCCTCGTCCCTCGTCCGTCGTCGTTCTCGGGCTTCGCACACCGCCGCAGCCGCAGCCGCGTGTCCCTTCCTCTCGTTTCCCTCGCCCTCTCCTCCTCCTCCTCCTCCTCCTCCTCCTCCTCCTCCTCCACCTCCTCATCCTCGCCGACGCGGCGTTACTCCTCGGTTGGGGACGGTAAGTCTGGACGCAGGAAACCAAGGCTATCGTACCTAGCCCCAACCGAACTTACCTAACCCTACCCTAGGCTAACGTAACCTCAAAATGCCGCTTCCGTTCGCCTCCGACAATTTCGCATCGTTGCGCCTACGGTCTCTGCCTACGATTATAGAAATTAATATAAATGTACCTACTACTCGCTCGTTCGGCTAATCCTATACCGCGAACCCGTACGCGACGTGTCTGTTTTTTTTTCTCCTTTTTTTCCGTTTCGATTCGTTATACCGGTTACGAGCGGACGAATCACCACGTGGTACCAGACACGTCGACCGTTATGAACATCCGTTTATTCGCCTTTTCATCCTCGCCCGTTCGCCTTTTCGCTCGCGTTCGCGAGCGACCTGCCAGGTACAATGCCAGGCCGGCGAACGCTCGTGTCCGAAAAGATGACCGATGCGAATCTGAGAACGTAGCGGTACGATTCGAGTCCGAACACGGGACACAGAGAGAGAGAGAGAGAGAGAGACAATCTCGCGCGCGGATGACGCGGGAAAGCCAACGGCGGGAACGGCAGCTCGCGGTGAAGAGGAGAGGATTTTTTCGCGAAACAGCGAACGGATCCGGAGAAAGAATCGGCTCGGCAGGAGGGTGTAATAATAAATAACGAGAAGTAACTCGTTACGAGGCGGTTATCCGCCGCTCCCCGACGTATCGACAATTTTATCAGCTACACCGGTAGGTACGCGTACGGCAGAAGTGGCAAGGAAGTCATTTGTGTTGGCCTACGTGCGTGCCGCGAACGGTAGGGGGATGACGAGGGATGGAGGAAACGGAGCAGCGCGCGGCGGAGAGACCGGCGGGGGGATCGCCGATGGGTGGCCGGACGACGAAGACGACGAAGGCACGCTGCTCGGGCCCCCGAACGAAGGTGGAGGATACGCGAGGGGGGCGAGAGAGAGAGAGAGAGAGCGAGAGCGAGAGCAGAGGTTCGAGAGAGGTTCGTTGGTTCGCGGACCACGGACCACGGACCACGGATGAGGGGTGCCGGATGGCGGGAAAGGAAAGATGAGGGGGGGGGGGGGGGGATCGGCATCGGCGAGGCGCGCGGGCAGCTGTATCGTCATGGTCAGCGACTCTTGTTATTATTTCAGCCATTAAGTTTTACGATGAAAAATAAACACGTATTTGTGTTAAATTGAACGAAATTGAACGGCCGCGGCGGCTCGTTTTTGTTGCGATAGATTTTCATTTTTATCCTCCGTTCTTCCACCTCGCAACGTTCCGCCCGCCCCCCCATTCCTCGACGATTCGCTCGCTCCCCCGCGCGATACGGATCGTCGGCTCGCGACGATATCACGCGCCGGTCGAATCTGATCCCATTCTCGAATCGATCCGCGATCTCTGAATCGTCGCGTTCCGGAGATTTTCGAATAATATATTCCTCGCCGCGGATCCGAGAATCCCGGAACGAATCGCCGCGTCGCGTCCAGAAACGAATCCCGATAAATCATCGCCGGATGATACGTTTAACGAGATATTCGTTCCGCTCGTCGTCGAAACTGCAGATTGCACCGAAGTGAAAAACGTAGAGATTTATCCGGCGATACGCGTGGCCTCGTCGCGAGATTCGATCGCGAAAAAGGTTCGCGGGAATTTTTCACCGATAAATCAAAGCTCGCGTGCCGCGTTGGAAAAATCGTTATCGGGCCGACCGGTGGAGTCGGGGGACGCGTAGATGCTGCCCGGGCGCGTGTTATCCGCGTGCAACGTCTCGTCAAATTACCCAGCGAAATCTTCAACGAAATGTCCGCGAAGTTCGATTGGCTCGCGGCCAACCGTGACACTTCGACTGTGCGCGGGCTCCGTACTCGAAACGAACGAGTTCGAATGGAATGTCGATAAAGATAATTGACCGCGTCGCGTTCGGACGTTTCAGAGCGGAATCCCTGCTCGACTCGCGGATAGGTATATAATCGACGTGCGAAGATTCGCCCTCCCTGCCTAATCTTCCATCGAAATTACCCTCGTCTCTTTCCATAGCAACGCCGTGGAAGTGCTCCGTTTTCGAACATGCCGTTTCATCTCCAAGTTCGTCCTTCCAAAACGCACTTGCCCTTATCGGGGTGATCCCCGTTCGATAATTCCTCCCGTCTTTCTCTCGTATTTCTCCTACTCGAACTTGGTTATCTTTTGCGGAATACCGCCGAGAGACGAGCGAATCGGCGAACGGCTATTGTTCTTTCGGCAGACTGTACCGAAGTTCGCGGGCCACGAGAGAAGGAGAGAGAGAGAGCGCGAGAGCGAGCTCAAGGGAAGAACAGTTGCCGCGGGTCAGTACCTTGAGACTTTCTTACTGGCCCACCAGCCAGCCAACCGTCTTCTTAAATTCAGCGAACCAACTCGAAGGACAAAGAGACGCCGCGTCGTCGGCTCCGCGGCATAACCGGCGGACGTAAAAATGTTGGCGAACAAAAAGAGGAAGAGAACGCGAAATGTTGGGAGCGTCGGGCTCTGTACGTGCCCTCCCCACCACGAGCGACGCGGCCGCATCCAGATTCGCCGTCGACATTGGCATTGGAAAAAACGATCGAAGGACGGTAGCGAAATCGGAAAATGACAATCACCGGACGCGATCGAATCGAAACGCCGCACCGGCAAATGTTCGAGAAGTCGGGAAACAAAACTTCCAAAAAAAGGAAGACGAAACTGGGCGAGGCAATGACCCGTGACCGAGAAAGAAGTTTGCGGCGAGGATCGATAAATTGTGGGGAAAAAAACAACAAAGAACGAGCGAACGCCGAACGAGGGAAGCGCGACGAAACGTAGGAGGAGGATAAAAATTTGGCTCCCATTACAAAAACAAAGTCTCGGTCGAAGACTATCGAAATTGAGAAGTTGGCAGAGGAAACGGTCGGATTCCTATTATTCCAATTCGTTGGCTCGTTTCGGCATGATCGACGGAGGGTCGAGAGGAAAACGCGATTCGAGCACAGCGGTACCTGACTCGTTCCCGAAATTCGCGACGGGTCGTTTTTTTGGGAAAGACGGGACAACGACGCGCGCAGAGATGCGAGGTGTTTCGCCTGCGTCTTCCGGGCGTCGTTCCCGCGGCCTACAGTATTTTTAAGCGACGACATTCCTACCCTCGCGTCACGTCGCGTCGAGAGGCCCGACCTAAGAGCAGGAGCAAGAGAAAGACGACGCAGCGGCGGCAGAAGCAGAGGCAGAGGCAGAGGCAGAGGCAGAGCAGCTCGAAGAGGGTGAGAGAGGACGCGCACACCGGCATCGCGGTCGGCGCGCGTGTGCGTGGCCGACGGGGGGGGGGGGGGGGGGGAGCGAGGAAGAAAGAGCGAGACCTCGCTCGGCAAAATCGCATTAGGGCAGGTTCGGGTTCCCCGCCCAAGTTCTTCGACTGGGTTCGGCAACGCGCCTCGTCGACGGCGTTCGCCGCGCCGTCGTCCGCGCTTGCATTCGTTGGCGGCGCGAAGGCCGGGATCAACGACCCTGGATCCCGCGAGCCGAGCGACCGAGCGGGGGGAGCGTAGGACCCAGATGAGGGGCCCCCGTTCCGGGACCGACGACGACGACGACGACGAAGACGACGACGACGACGACGACGACGACGACACCGCGGGGTGGGGGACGCCGCGGAGGGAGGGAGGGAGGATGGGAGCCGGGTCGCCCCGAGAGTTCCAAAAGAGGAGAAATTCAACGGGAGCCTCGAACGAGGCGAGCTCGGAACGATCTCGACGGCGCTGCGTCGCGAAGGACCACCGCCATCCGTCCGCGCTCCTCGTTTCCTGCAACGCCGACGTCTCCCGCTCCCTTCCGTTCGTCTGGTTCCCGTGCTTTTTCGTCGGCTCGATTAATTCGCATTCGCTATCATTTACGATCCGACGCGGTCGATTCCCGTCATTTTCATCGGTCGTGCGACGAGATGCCGCACCGGTAAAAACTGCCCGACTATGACGGGTACGAAGCGCGGCGAACGGAAAAACCACTACCGGAGTCGCGATCGAAAACGATCGCGGCACAAGCAGCGAAGGAGAAGGTTAAAGGGAAGGAAACGAACGACGCCGTGCGAATAATAGCCGCCGAAAATGCAGGAGCGATGGTTCGGCGAGTCGTTGCACCTCGTAGAGGAGGAGGAGGAGGAGGAGGAGGAAATTGAATATCGTTTCCGTATTCGCGATGATTTTTCTGTCGGGTAATTGCGTCGTTAAAAGGAGAGTCGCGAACGCGATCATCCTCGACCTCGACAACGGCGGAAGCGATATACAACTTTGTATTCGAATCGACTCCCGACTCCCGATCTCATTTCCATTTTATTGCGCATAAAACGCGAAATTTACATAAAGTTACGGGCGCAAGGTTCGCGACCGGACATCGGATTGCCGCGGTCACGACGGACAGTTTCTTAAATGACAGCTCTTTTCTTCGATTGTCTCTCTCTCTCTCTCTCTCTCTCTCTCTCTCTCTCGCTCTCTCGCTCTCCGTGTCGTTCCTCTTCCCCCAATTATTACCGATCGCAGGATGCGATTTCTCGGATAGATCAGGGGTCACTCGCCGTCGCACCGTTCCTCCGTTTCTCATCTCGATCTTCGCCGCGTGGGTGCGACGAACGGCGAACGGCGAACGGGGGGAATGGTCGAAGAGGAAGAATAAAAACGAGTCGCGAATGGGCGCGCGCGCGCGGGGAAAACGTAGCATCGTAGCGTTTGGTGTAGCGAGCGCATCGATCTCCACGGGTCGAGCCTATCGAATACTTAATTCTTGCGTAATTGATTATGCCTGGGTGGGTCGTTGCGCGTGCTGAAACGAATCGGGCGGTAGAATTCCTCGCGCTGACTCGTGCAATGCAAAACAGTCGCGTACGTTCGCGTACGAGCCTGGCTTCGCGGCGAATAATACCGACGCATGGGAAATTTGTTTGATACATTTTCCTCGAGCCTCGTTCGTTCGATCGGATTCCAACTTGCTCGCTGCGCCCTCGTTACATTGTTCGTTTGGAACGAATGAAATTCTCCTTCCCGATTGCAAAATATACGGAGGGAAGAAAGCAACCTCGTCGTCGCGGGTCGACCAATCGGAAAATTTCTTCGAATCGCGAACCGAGGAAAATTCGCAGCAATCGCCGAGAAACGAAAATGATCGGAGGAAATGTTGGAAATAATTTTGTGGAACCGAATCGGAAATACGGAATCCTCGACGCGAATGAAACGCGTGAGGAGATCCGTAACAGAGGCAACATTCGGCGAGTTATCATCGCATCGATCACACGAGAAGAGCGTGGGCGTCTGTCGCGCCTAATAATTAACAAACGCTCGTTGAAAAGTCAATTGCATCGT
Organism: Arge pagana; assembly: GCA_963969455.1. NCBI lineage: Eukaryota > Metazoa > Arthropoda > Insecta > Hymenoptera > Argidae > Arge > Arge pagana. The sequence goes on along the minus strand of OZ018315.1, from coordinate 15,729,186 downwards.
AGCCATGGCTACGCTCACACAATTTGCGTGTACTTATAGCGTGTCGTGTTCTTGCGAGTCTCAAGGTTGTCGAAGCTCGTGGCAGAGCCCACGAGGCGCGAGGGAGCGAGACGGAGACGGAGACGGAGACGGAGAGTTCGAGAGAACCACGTCGATAACGACTTGTCCGAGCCGAAAGTCCTAAAAATAACCTCGCGGACTCGCGATCCGCCGGTGAAAATGGAAAAGAAAAAGGTATCGCCGGGGCAGGAGGGGGGAGAGCGAGAGGATGGCGTCGACGTCGGTCCAATTCGTCAAGGTCACGCGTATCGCGACGCTCCATAAATCGATCCCCTCGCACCAAGTCGATCGTCTCGATCGATCCCCCGTGCGAACGGAGCAAGGCGCCGAATATGCGGGACATTCGCGTTTCGAGGTTGCTCGGTCGACGACGCGAACGCCGATCCTCGGCGTAGCGACTCGGACGAAGTTCGCGAAAAATAACGAACCGGTAGGTCGGTGTTTCGTTGTCGAAGTTCGCGCGCGTGATTCACGGGCGAGGGGGGGGGGGGGGGGGGACTCGCGCGCAGCGAAGGGAGACTTCTGGTTCAGCGGTGTCGTTGGAAAAGAAACGTCGCCGGTGAGAAGGGCGGGCGGGGAGCGAGCGGTGCGGCGTAAGAAGTAGCTTTTGTTCCTCGCACGGGGAGTCCGAGGATCGGGCACGACGGTCGCGGGAACGATTCGAGGCACGCGCGTTCGCGATGGCGTCCCGCGTGCCCGACCTATCCCGAATTCCTCGTCCCGGCTCGGCCCACTTTCGAACCGACGAAAACGGGTCAACTTTCGCTCTCCCTCGCTCGATGCCCATCTCCGTCTTTCAGCCGGCGACTCGCTCGCCGGATCCAGTTTTGCGCCGCCATCGCGGCGGCCCCTCCGTACCGGAAGTGCGAAAGGCCGACCGCGCGAGTGCGTCGATTCAAAGGGTCCTTTTTTCGACGCGTTTTATTGCAGGACCGCACGTGTGCGCGGGCACACGCGTGAGCGCACGTACACGCTGATCTACGCCGGGGACGACGGAGGTATGCGCGAGCCTCAGGAATCCGTGGCCATTACCATTGGTTGGGTGGTTCGTTCGTCCGTCGCTCGTTTATCCGAGTCCGCGGTGTTCGCGGAATATATACGCATTGTGTACGGGTCCTTGCCTTCTCTCTTCGCCGTCTTCGCCTTGCTGCCTTCCTTCTTCGCGCTTCCCCTGCTCCTTCGACACGCGCGCGTTCCCGTCCCCCCCCCCACCATTCGCGTCATTCTCCGTGGCCGAAGGACGATCGCGCACCGTTTTATTTCGTTCCTCTGCCATCATTTTTCCGAGCAGCGCGTTTCGATCCTCGCGTCGAGGCCGAACGTTCGAATCGCGCGACGGGTGAGGAACGCTCGTTGCCAGATTTTCGAGAAGATATCGAGAAACGAGCCGCGGCGTACACCTATCCGCGAGAAATTCTCTGAACGGTTTGAAATCCACGGACGAAAAAGCTGCGACTGGGTTCCGTTTACTTTCATCCTATTTCCGGGAACTTTGAATCGCCGGTGTCGTCCGAGCGTGACAGGGTATTACTACCACTCTACCGTTCGTGGCTATTCCGATACGTTACTTCCGTCGGTCGTTGTTCAACGATCGTTTACGTAACAAGCGGCTCGCACTTCTTTTCCGGAGTCGAAAAACAACGCGAGCTACCACCACTGCTACCGCTACCGCTCTCCCGGAGTTCTCGCGTTACACCGTTCTCGATTCGCGCGATTTTGCCGATTTCGCACGCCCGTGCGACGCGATCGTTGTTAGTCGAGTTGCCCGCGAGACGGCGACGGTGAAAAAAAGGGAGACTTCCGCGATTAATCGTCGTTTTCATTTCGGTCTTTCGCTAATGGTGCCTCGGCTACTGTAAAGAAAAAAAAAAACAAGAGGCAACGGACTGGCAGAGCGAACGCGATAGGTGCATTATCGAAGGCTTCGGCTGTTTGTAAATTCGCGTAACAATATTTGTAGCTGATAGCCCCGGTCGTTGCTCCACCGCGTTCGCGTACCATTGTTTTCGCCGCGATGGGTACGCGTATGCGACGGTATGCGCGCGGCGTACGTATTATACGAAAGCCACGGCAAATACGCCGCCTCTGTTTCGCAAGCTGCTCGAAACAAATAAGAAAACGCAACGGGGAACACGGAGGCAGCGAAAACAATTTTTTCGCCGCGAAGATAAATACTGGAATATTCGACGCGTTTCGTTCTCGCCGTCGGCGTTAATTTCACCTACGCGTTTCGCGTACCTGACTCGGAAAATTTTACGCGCGCGCGGTGTATTTGATCGCGGAAATCGCGAGATCGTACCGCGCGACTCGCGAGGAATTCAGCATCGATCGCCGCCATCGTTCTCGGGGATCGGGGAAGAGCAAGTCGGTGCGTAGATCCGCGAACGACGAGAGGGGCGGGGGTGGGGTGGGGTGGGGTGACTCGCGGGTACTCGAGGTACTCGGGGTGTGCTCGGATGTTCCGATGCGAATATCGCGAGTCGAGTGAATTCCGACTCCGGTTGATCCGGATTGATGAAAGAGCACGAAATAACCGAGCGGCGAGCGTGCGTGGCGCGTAGGTACGTCGGTGGCGCAACGTTGACGCGGGTCCGGGCTTCCGTCGTTGGGGTAGGTCTCGTTCGGCCCGCGATCCCTCGAACCAGCGAAACGTTCTCGCTCGTCCCTTTATTGGAATAAAAACATGGATTTTTACCCTTTCCGGGCTCCGACTTTTCATTCTCTTTCATTCCACCCCTTCACGTCTCCCGGCTCCGTTCCTCCCTCCCCCCCTCCCCCCCCTCCCCCTTCGCCCTCCCCGTGCCCACCGTTCTTTTTTTCACTCCGTGCGGTACGTAGGTACGTACAATACGCGATGCGAGTACCGTCAGGCGACGCACACCTGTCCCGCCGAGTCCCGTATACTCGTACCAAACACGACCGGATAACCAAGAAACGGCTCCTCGGGTCCCGAGGTTGGGGCGCGCTGCTCCTCGATCACGTTGACGCGCCGCGAGAACGAGCGCGAGGAGGAAGCTCCCGGTCGTTTCGTGGTTCTCGGAAATTGACTCCGCTCGCGAAATATGGATCCGGAGACGCAGGGGAGGTGAAAAGAAAGAGACGAGAGAGCTGCGACTGGAATCGTGAATTTTTCGATCGCGCGGAATACGAACGTGCCCCCTCCGATCGAGCCATCGGGTTTGTTTAGCGAGTTGAAATTCGAGCCAAGAGTCGCGAACGGCGGGCAGGAGATATTTATGTTCGTCTCGCGGAAGTGACGGGAAGCTGCCCATCGGCGTGATTAATTACGAAGATATCGACCTAATTGGCTGCACTTTTAAAAATAGGCAGCTCTGATATTTTTCATCAAAGGAGATTCAAAGGCGAGCCGAAGCGCATTTCAGCATGAAATTTTTGCGTACATTATGAATGCACCTCGTCGCCGCCTCGCACAGACCTCTAAGCCTATGGCCGCAGGTACACGCGCGCGGTGTAATAAAGTTAGGTAAGTTAGGTCCGCGTTGCGTTATACCCCTCCGCCCTCCGGCCTCCGCCCTCCGCCCTCCGCTTCGCCTTCGCCCTCGTCCTCGTCCGCGTCCTCGCTTTCGCCCTCGCTCTCGCGGCAGCTTTTCGATCGGGTTCGGTTGGGTTGGGCTGGGTTTGGTTAACCCACCGACGAGCGGTGCGTCGGTAGGACGCGGGACTAACCTACCGTAACGTTGAAAAAATAAAGAGTCGCCTCGCGCCCCTTCTCGCTCTCTGCCCCGATTCGCGTGCGCGCATCGCGCGTTTTCCGTACGCGTGATCCTCCCCCCCCCCTCGTTTTACCACGCAAGATCAACGGCTGAGGAGAGAAACGAATCCAAGTCCGTCGCGCGATCGCCAAACCGATCGATTCCGGGCCCATTTTGGGCACACGAGAATCCGAAGGACCGTCGGACAAGGATTCGGTTCGCGGCGAGGGTACAGGAGACGGGATGCGTTTCTCGATATTTTTCTCCACTCGCGTCGAATGCAGCTGCTGCAGTTCGACCGTTGCGTCGACGTAGCTAACGATCGTCGGCGAATAGCTGAGAAATCGAGCACAACTAACGCGAACGTAATGATCGATGGCATAATTGTGAAAGAGAGATGGGAAAGTTTGCGGATAGTTAACGAGTAGTACGCCGAGGGAGCCGGTAGATAGGTAAGCGTCCGGCGAGTCGCTGGAACGTCTTTGTTCGACGATCGCATTTGCTGTACAGCATTCGCTACAATTCCGACCACCGTTCTCCTATTCCCGGCAAACGGTCGAGCAACCGGGGCAGAAGATGATCGTAGCCTCGAATTTTCCTCCGACGTTGGTCATTTTATGCCGGCAAAGTCGTAAAAGATCGGAACGAAAACAGCGCATCGGCGAACGTTCGGTGGTTTCCGAGAAGAAGGTGCAGGGAGAGAGGGAAAGGGGGCTGGAAAATGGAAAATGGTGACGCGTAGTTCGGAAATGTTGTTCGCACCGGCAAATGACGGGTATAATGACGATGATTGGCGTAAGTTGAGAAGTGGTGTTTCGATGGCAATTTAGTATTAATGCATCGGCAGAGCGATCGTTGCGCGAATAAACGAGGCCGCGTCGTTTCGCGTTTACGTATAACGCGTGTGCCGGGCGTTCGGTGTTGTTGCGTGTAATGATATCTGGTCGCGTTGTAACTCTATATAATCCACGTGATCCGTGGAACGTCGACGGGAACGGGCGCCGCGGGAGGATAAGGGAGCAGAGGAGGACGCGCGGAGGAACGCGGCCGCCGAGTCGAGGAGAGGATCCCTCGGGCGCGAGGTCGGATCGTAGGAAGAGGAGAGAGACTTTGGCCCGCGACGCGAGCAGATCCGAACGGGGGATGGACGCGGACTTCGGTCAGCGAACGCGTGCCTCGACGGCGCGAGCTGTCACCGATGATTGCCTTACCTGTGTTAACACCTTCTGGTACTACGTACGCCACGGCGACGCGCCGCGCTCTGTTTTGTGATATAATATCGCTGCTGCTCGTCCTGCTGCTGCGGCTGTTGAACGCGTTGCATAAATCATAGCCTCCTCCCTCCGCCACCGCGTCTCGTCCTCTCAACTTCCGCGTTTCCTCCGCTAATACTCGGAAGCTCCGATCCGTCGAAATGATCCGAATCGTCGAACCAGCTACCCCCCGAGGATCGTCGTCGAGCGACCCCTCGCGACGTATACCCCTCCGACTCGGCCAACTTCGCGAGGGGTCAATAAAATTCAAATGGTACCATTCCAATACGTATTCCCAATTTCGAAACTCGTCATCGCGGACGTTCCCGCGTTCCGCGTCTCTCACATTCCTGTTTCGTCGCGAAGTTTCGTCGCTCCCTCCGGGGACAGGATCGGTTAGAGGGGAGATTGGTCCTTTTTTCATCGCGACCGCCGCGTATCAATTGCGAAAATCGTCCGTTGTCCGCGAGATATACGTTACCCTCGTTAGAATTCTTACCGCGTACGGTCGATGAATAATCTAACGACCGATCGAACCGACTTCGCAGTCGTGGTTTACCAAATCGGCACGAAACGTCCGGTACGTATTCGTCGGAGGTAACGCGCGCCGATAACAGACTACTGCCTCTGATAAATGATCGCGGTGATCGTTGCGTACAACGCGGGTACGGATAGCTGATCGTTGTTACGTATCCGAATACGGTCGTAGGCATAGTTTCGAATCGACGCAACGCCGACGAGTCTCGAACGATCGAGCATCGAGGACGCGAGGTGAAAAATCGCACGGATCGTCGTCCGTGGGGGAGTATTCGTCTCGCCGAAGGTCGCCGCAACCCGTCGACGCGCGGGGATCCGAACCGTGCGAAAAATCTTCGGCTACGCTCGTTCGCGTGTCGCATCTCGCGGCGTAGATTGATATAACGATGTCGGGCCACGAATGTACGCGAGGCGCGTCCGCACCGCGGGGTTCGGGACTCCGACGACAGCGACCCTAGGTAGCGAGTTATAAGATCGATAGTTGACGTGATACCACCCAACTTTCCTCAACCCTAGGCCGCCCTCGGTTCATTCACCCTCGCGTCACATTCGACCCGTTATCTCTTCCGAATGTCGTCGGACCGAAGCCGTGTTCTCGTCGACGCTCTCGTTGTTTCTCCCCCGCCCCCGCTTCCCCGCCAAACATATAGATTCCCCGCTCCCGGAAAGTCTTCCGGACGTCTCGGAGAAGCCTTCCCCGCGGAGTTGATCCTCTCGACCGTCCTCCCCCCTCGGCTCGAATTCGTCGCGGCCGTAGAGTAGTTTCGCCCGGTGGGAATCGACGAGATCTCGCGATCCGTCAACCTTTCGTTGACCGACAGCGGAACTCGTCTCCTAAAAATCACCGAGATTCGCGACCGGTCGCAGCGGCGACGGGTAAGAAACGTCGTCGGATTCCTCGAGTTTCTCTCGAAACGTTGGATCATCGCGCGACGCCCGCGGGTTCGTCTCTTTTTGCAATTTCCCAAACAAATCGTTCCCATTCCCGGTGCCGCGAGATGAGGCGACGTTCTTCCATCCACATCGCCGCGAGCTTCGACTGTTTTCATGGCCGTCATTTAGTAGGTTCATTCACCCCTTCGGCGGTTGGCGGTTGTGGCCGTAGTGGCGCTGTACCGACAGCCGAGGGCTCGACGTGGCGCGGAGGGGACCAGACGGCACGTACCACCACAGGGTGCGACTTGTGAGTTGCGACGGTGCCTCCTGCGCGTGGTGGTGGTGGTGGTGGTGGGCGAGTTCGTCGCCTCGCTTCTCCTTCTTTCTCTTTCTTGCTCTCTCTCTCTCTCTCTCTCTCTTTCTCGTACGTCGAGTAGGTCCGCGCGCGCGGGAACGAAGAGGTACTACGAAGAATTGAGGCAGGTCTGGGCCCCTCGATGAGTCGGCTCTACCTCGCGCGACCGAACGGCACTCGGAGACCTAAATTTATTTACGAACGTGCGCGCGTTCCCCGTCAACGAATGGATGAAATACACGGTCGAGTTACGTGAGACGGGATCGTTACATTCATCTCGCAAAAAGCTCTCTAATCGTCGTTTTATAACCTGCCGTGCGCGCGATAACGCAACGTCGACCGGCGTTACGTGGCTCGCGAACGATGTAAATTAAACGCGCGGCGTTCGCCGCTCGATGGTATTCCTCGAATTTCATCGACCCGCGCGACACTTGGCCGTATCGTCTTCTTTCTCCGTCGTATCCATCGATCGCGCGCGCCTCGCTACACGGGCGGTTGATCGAAATCGAGGAGGTAGGCAGCCACCGCGATTCACAGGTGGTTGTTATTCGGATATTCGGACCTCGATTACCGCCGTCCGCGTGCGCGCGATGCTCCGGCGAATCGGCCAGATTTCTCCCCGTCGCTGCGTATTTTCACGCCGCTCACCGCCAATGATCCGATCGTAATTTTGTAAGATCGCGAATCGAGTTTCCGACACCTCCGTCTCCCGGACGAGTGCTGCGGCGTAATTCGCGAGATTAGGTCGGTGTTCGATCATTTTCCCCGCGTCGTGCTCCACCCCGACAACTAACGATATCCCATAACTGTGAAATCGGAAAGTATAAAACGGAACGGCCTCGGTGTGCTCGCGCGCCCCAGCATCGAACGATGTTATTGATCGATGGGATTTCTTCGACGTACGATAACCGGTTGTCGTCGACACTTCTCCGGAACCTTTCCGGAGAACTTTTCCAAAAGATTCGACGTGTCCACGTTGCGGTCGGTTCCCCGATTTTTTCTTCCTTTTTCCTCCTTTCGCCTCTTCGGCGGACGAGTAGAATCGTATCGACGCGGCGGACGTCGAGTCGCGGATGGTAGTGTCGCGGCGGGTAGCGAGGTATGAATGAATGTAAAATTAGCTCGCGCGATTCACGGAAGCCGAGGGAAGAGGAGAAAAGAGGCTCGCGCGCGCGGCGTTGATACAGGCTCCGCGGTAGTTCCCTTTTGCTCTTGGACCTGGCAATGCGAAGGCGATGCTGAACGTAACGCGCATAGGTACCTACGCGAAACGCTGTTGGCGGGGCGACTCTCGGGGTCTCCGCGATAAGTACGCCGAGAGTTATATCAGCAGAAGAGCGTAGCAGAGGAGACGCGGAGTAGCCAGTCGAGACCTTCCGCATCCCTGCGCGGCGCGGGAAGGGTCGAGACGGGGACGATGTAAATCAGCGGCGTACGGGCGAACGTCGCGGGGTGTGTAATTAACCCTACCGCGGTTCATCCGTGAATCCTCCGTGCCCGAGCGGCTCGTCTTCTCGGTCAAGTTCCTCGACTCGGTCGCGCGCGCGCGCAGCCCCGTTCGAGATTCCGAATCGAGCGCAATTACGGCGGATCGGCGAACGAATAAATCGAGATCGGGGCGAGAATGCGAAAAGCTCTGGCGAGCTTCCAGAACCGTCGGCGTCTGCGCGGAAAAGCGGGAGCTTCGGTGGCGTACGAACGCGCCTCTTTTCTGCCCTCCCCCCGTCTCTGCGTCTCTCCTCGCGTCTTACCCGCTGAATAATTGATCCTGCGTACACGCGAAATAAAAGAAGAGAGAAATCGTCGTGGCGTCGACGGGGTGGCGGTGATACCTACGTGATCTCGGATGTCGTTCGCGGCTATCACGGCCCGACTAATGATTCCGACCGTCGTACCGCTGACGAGTTATATGTGTGCCCGGTCTCGCGAACGAGCGTCTGACGGAAGGGCGAACCTTTGCCAACTAACGTGATCTGCGTAATCGTCGAGTCGTCGTCATCCCACCCCGCGGATTCCGAAATGCGCCAGCTACTCGTTACGTATTCACCCGTGGAACGTCGGAATCGACGCCGCGCAGCATTCGCGGTCGGTTCTTCGAGGAACGCGTACCCGCTCGAATTCGACCCGTACCGATTTCCATCGCGGTTCCAAAAAATCCCTTCGCTCTCGCGGGGAAAACGAAGCGCGACGGCTGCGAGTAACGATCCTCTCTCGACGTCGCCGTCGCCGCCACCCTTAACGCGTGGCCGTCGTGGTCCGCGCGCGACGCGTCCTCTTCGCTCTTTCGAAAGCAGAGACGCGAGCCTCGCCGAAGACGCTTTCGGCGAGACTCGACGACGCGGCGACGCTTCGGCTAACGTCGGTGGAAAAATGTGTCGAGGCCTCGGCGGCAATTCAACGGTGACGAACGTTTCGAGATGGTCGCACGTTTCTCGCCCTTGGCTCGCCTACGAGCGAAAAAGCGAGAGATAGATCGATAGACGAATAGAATAAGTTTCTCGAGGCTACGGGATACGACCCCGTAGAGCCGTGAAGATGACTCTAATATTGTAAGAAAATGTTACTCATAATTTAAAGAAACACGGCACGTGTCAACGACAGCCTCAGCCTCAGCTTTAACGAGGCTCTTAGCGACTAACTGATACCTAATTCTAGTCATAGAGAGAGATGAGCTCGGTTATTTCAGCAATGTTCGACTCTAATTCGTAAAACACGTTAGCCAGCTACCTGTATCAGTTGGCGTATCGCGTGCGTGGTGTAAGTAGAATTTCTGGAGTCGCAAGCGAATACGACGAAAAGCATTCGCGACGAGTCGACGCATCGAGCACGATCGCGCGCGTAACGACTTACATGCATGGTGTGAAAATGACGATGAAGTATTCTAATTTTCGACTCGACGGTCTCGAGGTAGCTTCGAGCCAACCGACCCGCGCGTCGCGATGTAACAGAACAAAACAATTTAAGCCACAGACAACGCTATGGCTTCGTATTTAGGTAAATAATCCTGTTAGCCCCGTGACACGTAATACCGGCGGCAAAGGTATGAATAGGAGGAGGTATACGGAGGATAACGTATACGTATATTCGTCGTTTTCCGTTTCTGCGCGAAAGAGCCTCGCCATCTCGGCACCGTTCGCGAGGGAAAAATAAAACGTTTCATCCGAAAATCTTCGAAACGTTTCATCTTCGAAGAATTCGTGATGAGAATAAAAATTCTCTCTTCGAGGCGTTTCTCTCGTCGGGCGAACTTTGACTGACCGGTGAAATTTATGTTTCAGATGTTCGGAGAGCTGCGAAGCGGTGGATCAGCTGAAACGAGACGCCTAAGACGTATCGAAGTGTCCAGGTGGGAAAGGCGCATCGGTCACGTTTTACATCCTTCGGACTTGAAGATATGCCGTTTCGGATGAAATAAACGGGGGAGGAAATGAAAGGGCGATCCGGGGAGCGCCGGTAAGGTTTTTACGTCTAATACACATTTATACGCGACGTTCCGCGCGAGCGTGTATGGTCGGATACGCGGAACCCGACCCACGTGCAAATGGTTCGAATAAGTGAAATGGGTTGGTCCGTTGGGCGTAGTATAGCCGGCTTTTCTCGTCGAAATACCTCCGGAGCCGCAACGTTCGTAGGATGTCCTTGGAAAATGTAACGCGGGTAGGGAAAAAAAGTCGTTTCGCGGTTGTTGCAGCGGAATCATCGGGTGCGCCGAGATGACACGCGCGACGTCGCGATGGACAGACGAGAAGGACGCGACGAGGCCTGGGGGAGACGACGATGCGAGAGTCGAGGAACATCGAGGCCGGCGAAGGAGAACCGGACGATCGGGCGGACGTCGAGATCTACTCGTTCCGAAAACGGAGCGAGGAGAGGGACCGTTGCGATGGAACGTTGGTCGCGCCGAAGGATTCCGGTAAATCACGTTCGTACGATCCTATTAGATCCGCGGAGCACGGTGGGCGAGGATTCGCTGAACAAACGATTGGACCACCGGTTCTGCACGGGGTTAGGCAAGGGTAGGGTCAGTATAAATAAAGGCACGCATTTAATAGCCAACGCTAATCAATGAAATACTAAGCTCTCGCGTGGTCCGTGCCAGGGCGTGGGCTCGGCCCAACTCTCGAATGTGGTTGTACAAACAAAGGGTATACCTTCTCCGTTACGTTGGCTGCGTGGTACCAACGTGGAGGTACTACGTCGAGTAAATGCATACGTAGGTATATGTAAACAAGCGTACATGCATGCGTTTTATACATAGTATATGAAGAGCTCTTTCTCCACGTGTCTCTCGCGCTCTCTCTCTACATCTCTCTCTCCCTCTCTCCCTCTCTCTCTCTCTCGCTCTCTCTCGCTCTCTCTCGCTCTCTCTCCCCATTTCATTCCGTCCGTGATTATCGCTATCCTCCTTTCTCTCACGGTATTTTTCAGGACGGATATTTAACACGTTGCGTAGGTCAGTGCCCCGCTCGCGTCCCCCACCACTATTGGCCGGACGGTAACCCTGCAACGAAACGAGGCATTCCGATTGGTCGGTTCGGCCCCTAGGCCCTAGGCAGCTCAGCCACCTCGCACGCAGCCCATGCCGCTCGTCATATTCCCTGGCAACTCTAAACACTCTAAGCCCTCTCAGACTCTCAATTTCTTCAGGCATCGCTCGTTATTACCGCGGAGCCGGGGAACGAATCTTGACTTGAGCGCCGCGCCGAGATTGCAAACCTGGTGGCAAATTTGCCAATATCAACGCCCCTCGAGAAGAGAATGAAAAAACGAACGCGGGATTCTCTCCCCTCCCAGCTGCCCGGGATCCCTCTCGTCCGAAGATACCGTCGTTAACAGATCTCGTTGTCGGCGCGTCGGCGTCCAAATTCCTTCGCACGGTGGTCGGAGCGCGCGAATCGGGGTCATCGTTCGCGAAGACGTTTTCTACCAGCTTTTCGATTCCGAATCCGGACTCGATTCCGAATCGGGATCCGGATCCGCTTCGCGGGTTCGGATTCGAAGCGCCCCGCGCGAACATTCGTTGCTGGGATGAGATGGACGAACGCGGAGTCGTCCGATGAATTCTCACACTCGTCCCATTCACGGCAGTAGGTGGTGTCCCATTCACGACAACTTCTGCCGGACACTACCGCGCGCGCCACGTTCGAGAAGGCGACGCGACAACAACGGTAGTGAATATAAAACGACGTAATATCGCCTTACCTTTTGCCCCCTCGCCCTCGCGCTCTCTCTCTCTCTCTCTCTCTCTCTCTCTCTCTCTCTCTCTCTCTCTCTCTCTCTCTCTCTCCCCGTCGCATGACTCGTCGACGACGATTCAACGGATTCTAAACACGTCGAGCAGATGTACCTACGCACCGAGTTACGAAGCGCGTAAACGTCGAGGATGCAGATATCACGCGTCCGCATCGATGCGCTACGCGGGATAGACGTGACGCGCGAGCGTCACCCCGGTGATTTGGCGAGACGCGATCGCAGCCGACCGCGAATCTCGCGACGATACTCGAGATGCGAGGGGAAAAGAAGAAGAAGAAGAAGAAGAAGAAAAAACAGCGGCGGATATCGCGCGAATTCAGCGCAGCGTCTGTCACGACCTCGAACAGCCGGTGGTCGCTTCCGGACGATAAAACTCGGAATGGGATATACGAGTAGGGGAAGCTACGGGGAAAATCTAATTCGCACGATACACCGCGTATTCGACGTTGAATTCTGACGAGCATTACGCAATTACGCATGCTCGAGGTAATTAGTTCGGCACGGTCGTCTTCGAGTCCGTCGAACTCGACCTCGTTCGAGTGGCCAGATCCACGCCGCGAATCGCGCTCGTTTTTCCACGAAACGACGCGTTTCGAGTGGCCGTTGCCAAAATTGATGGAAACCCGGCGAGATCCGGTTTTCTCTCGTTTCCTTCTCCGTTTCGAACGTTTCGAACGTTCGAAGAAACTTCGGTGAAACTGTCTCCCGGTTGGCCGTGCGCGAAAGGCGCCTCGCGAGGAAGGGGGAGAGAGAGAGAGAGAGACAGTTACGTACGACTGTCATGCGTGCAGAGCAATTACGCGGTTATTTACATGAAATTATGTAAATTATAAAATTAAGACGCCCGGTCATGGAGACGTGATTATACTGGTAATCGTCGACAACGAACCAGATGCAATTCAACCGCGATGTAATTCGAATAGCATCGAACACCTCGTCTACTACCCGCGATTCTCTACCTCCCGCGTTTCACCTCGGCATCATGGTACCTCGCCTTCGTTCTCTCCCCGTAGCTCGCGACGAATTCCACTTTCGTGTATCCTCCTCGTCCTCGAATCGGGGTCGCCGACCTTCGAGGTCAACGACGGGACAGAAGCGACGCAAACGAATCACGTCAACACCGCGCGCGACACCGTCGGTTCCCCGCGCAAAAATTGCCCTCGGTTCGCGTCGCCGACGGACGGATAACGATACTCGAGGAAAATCGAGGGAGGACCGGAAAAGCCACCCCGCGGACTCTCGAGAGCGCCTTGCGTCATCGCGTCGCGAGGCTCGTTCCGTTGCTATGGCAATTACATCGCGTTGCTCGGACACGTGTCTCCCGGATCGTCGCCGTTCGCATTCCGATCGTCACCACCGAAAGACGATGGTAACCAATAGCCACCGTACCAATTGCGGTCGGTGACCCCGGGATGCCCGTGACGCGATCAAAGCCCCTAGAACATCTCGTTGTAACGCAATACGGCCGGCTGGCTTGGCTCGGACAGGTGAAATCATCTCGTTCCATATCGGAGAAACGGGTTGGTTACGAGGAGTCCGTAATTCTTCGTCGACGGGTTACTGCTCGGCTCTCGCGTCGCGACTCGTATCGAACGATTCTGGAAAACGTATCGTCGAGCAGACTCGAACGTCGCGACGATTCCGTCCGAATCTCTGGCAAGCTTCGTTTTCACCCGCGGGGATCCCTCGTTTCTTGGCGCGAACGAAGGCCGGGCGTAAATTTCGCGCGAGAGCGTTGCATCGAGCCGCGAAACAAACGTCGTCGTAGCATCGTGCCGAGGCAGGAGATGTTTAACGGGGCCTCGGAACGCTACAAGGTAAGCAGCGTGCGATCATCGCGATTTACCGTTCGATTCGGTGTACGTTATCCGAGAGGGCAACCGGTTTGAAATTTGACGCGAGCAGAAAACCGTCCCGGGCATCGTTGGGTGGGAACGCGTTCCTCGCAGTTTTCTGGAAAAGCTGCCTCGCGAGCCCCGGCGTTGTCGGTGGGTCGTCACGGCCGGTGAGCGGCGTAAATCAACGAAGAACACTGATGAAAATTCATCCACGATGGTGCGCGGTGAAAAGATACCGCTCCCCCCTTCCCGATCGACGCGTGCATTTCGCAACGTTCAAAGCTTCGTCCGGTGCGCCTCCGGCGTTTTACCTAGAATTACCCGGCTGCCGCGAGCACTGCTTTCATTCGTCCAAAAAAATTTTTTCGCGGAATACCTTTCGAATATTGGGCCGTGAAAAGGCAAAAATCGACGTTAACTCGCGAACCTGGCCTGCCAAATGAATTGGAAATTTCTGAATAGCGATGGCAGAGGCCAAACGTTACATCTCGCTTGCTCGGCACGTTTCTACGAGCGAATTTCATCCTCCGCATTAGCGATTGACATTTTTTTGGATTGTTTTTTTTTGCACCCGACGGGATACCGGGGTCGGGAAACGAGGTCGGATCACGAGGGGACGCGTTCCTCGCACCCGCGTGCGGCGATCGAGGTACGCTCTGGGAAAAATGAAAATGTCAAAACGAAACGCTTCTTCGCGGGACCGTGTTACGCGACCGTTGGGCATCGCAGAGGAGAAGTCGGAGCAGCGCTGCGAGAGGGCAGGTAGCGGGAGTAGTCGGTTTTCCTCGGGCGCAGGGGGGAAGCGCAACGCGTCGCGTGGTACACCGCGGGGTCGGAGTCGACGGCGCGGCGGAGTTCGAGGTAGCTCGTCGTCGTTGCATCGTTGGGATAACGTAGTCACGATTCACGGACAACCGAGAAACAACTTTATTCGAGTCTTGTAAGGAAGGAGCGCAAGAGAGCGAGACGTTGAGACCGTCGGCGTGGTTTTAGCATACGTCGGAGGAATGGTAAAAGAGGTGCGAGGCAAATTAAGCTTGTTCGAGGTGAAACGACGAGAGTGCAGGGAAACCTTCGTAGTCGCGTTGATCGTCGGGGAACGGGGGACGGAGGACGGGGGGGATATCGCACGGTTCCTCGACCCGCGAGGGGGAGAACAGAAATTAGCACAGGCGCGTCGAGACCACATTGATTTTCGATCGGGAGCAGAAGTCGGCAACGACATCCGCGATTCTTTTTCCTCTTTCCGCGCGGGGCTCGTTCTTCCGCGAGCATTGTTACTCGCGTTTCCCTCGACGTCGCGCGTCTTGCCGGTACTTCCTCGTCGCCTCGCGTTTCGTCGAATCGTTTCGCGATATCCGCGCGGATCGGTCGGTGATCTCGCGGAAAAGGCGCGCAGCGAACCAGGCCGAGTGGCGGAGAGATGAATCCGATTTTATCGACCGTTGCATCGGCGACCGCGGATTCGTTGGTACCGTCACGATCCGCGACCGTGCCACGCAGCAACGACCGCGATCGCGATAAATCACGGAGCAATTCGAGCAAGAACTTGGTAGGTACTTACCATGCCTTTCCTCGTCGAAAAATGCTCGTCGAAGAATTTCCCTTCTCGAAATCCCGACCGTCGAATGTCACGGCAAAGCGCGTCGAGACGAACGCGCCCGTATATTCAAAATAAAAAACTAACGAAGCATGCCACCGGAATAGGAGAAGAGGATCGATCGTTCTGCCAAAAAAAAAAAAAGAAGAAATGTAACGAAGAAGCGAATAAAAAATTCCGACGCGCGGGCGAATTCGCTTCGATTCATTCGGAGCCCCGCATTTCCGTACGGGGCGTCGCGTCCCGGACCTACCCGAAATTCCAGTCACCGTTCGTCGCGGCGTTCCGCAAAGAGAGAAAGAGCTGGGCGCGGAGGGGCGCAGGGGGGAGAAGGACGTTACTTTCGCTGCCTCGCCTCGGGCCCGACCTGCCTCAACGGTTCGCCGCGCCAAAAGCTCCGCGACGAAGAGACGCGAGAGCCGCGAAGGTATTGTCTCGCGGAGGGCAAGTAGAGTCTCGGAGGCTCGTCTGAGGACAGGCATAGGAGGAGAAATTACGACGCGAGGGGCGCGAAGAGTGCTCGAGCGCAGACAAGAAACGTTCACGGGCTTCGAGGCGCGAAGATGTCTGGTCAACCCTCGGAAGTCGGCGAAGAACGATGATTTCACGCGAGGAACTAATTCTCGCGCACCTTTTTTTCTCACGCTTCTTTTCCGCGCCGGAGAGCGATGAAAAAGGTGAACGCGTTACCGGGGAGGGAGGTTACGCCAACGTATTCCCATATGGCGCCCGCCGCAACCTGTGTAATTTTTTTCTCTCCTCTCTTCCAGCATTTTTTCATAATTGATGCCTATATACGTGACCCTATCCGGTTTCGTTACGCGTACCTAGATGAAAATTACACGTGTCCCGGTTTATTGCCGACTCTAGTATTTGCGAAAAAAAAAGGGTAAGGAGCAAACCCTCGATTCTCACACACTTTGAAACTTCGTTGCCCATTCACCCCCCCCCCCCCCCCTTCCGTCCCTCTTCGCCCTCGAAAAGATTTGCAGCGGAGCTGTCGCCGATGCGTGCATCGAGACTGGAAACGTCCGCGGCGCCTGTTTGTCGTTCCGCGAACGGAGAATGGTGAAAATCTGCAGCGGAAGCGGACGAGCTCTATGCTTTAGCCGTCTTATTTCCGCAGGTAAGTGAATTTTCGCCCGACCGTTGAACAGTCGACCGTCGAACTCTCTCGTTCCGTACCACGTTCGGAACGTGCTCGACTGGGTCGCGGGAAAAATCTGCCGAGCTTGAAATCGGATGCGAGAGGAAGGAACGACAGGGAAATCTCGCGGATCGGAAGAGACGAGAAAGAGCTCCGAGAAATTTTCCTGCGCGATGTACGCGAAAGAGATGCAGAAAAAGACGACAAGACCAACGAACGACGCGCACGCGAATATTTCGAAGTGACGGGAATATCCGACGAGCCTTTCGTAGGAGAATGGGTTCGAATACATGCGAGGAAGCGATGCGAGAAAGTTTTTAAAATAAAGAAACTATCACGGACGCGTAAGATCGGTGCGGTGGTATTGCGGAAAACCGCGGAAAAGAGCATTGATATTCAGGAACTTCGTGCGGTAGGCTCGCCGGACAGCTGACATTACCCACCGTTACGAATTAACAATCGGAGAGGTGAGCCGATTTTGCCGCGTCGCTGTTTGCGCGAACCGTTCCATACGCCTACCTCGCTAGAAACGAGTCGTATTATTCATACAGGTACTCCGAATGTCTGCACAGCGGACAGGATCGATGTGGCACGTTTCTCGCGCGTTATCGCGAGACCGCGGTCTCGCGTCGAAATTTTTGACGATTATCGACGCCGCGCAACGAGGCGAAGCGTCGTCGACCTATCGAACGGCATCCTTGAACATGCCGTCGCGTCGTTTTCAAACGAAGCTCTGAAAAAACGTACGTCGTCGCGACGTGTACGCGGGGTCCTTCGCGAATTTTTCGCACGCTCGACAATAATAACATCGATAATTGCCAAGCGAAGAGTTGTGGCGCGGGCACCTCGTCGTAGGCTGGATCGTGCAACGTTGGACCGCGGATGCCTACGCGCTTCGTAGATTTGCGAAATGCTACGCGTAACCGCGATGGATCGGCACTTCCGTTGCGATCCGAGAAACGAGAGAATAATTTCGCAACAACGATTCCGTCGAATCAGCGAGAGCGGCGAACGCGGTCGTGCCGGAAGCTGTATTTTTTTTTCTTTTCTTCTCTTTTCGAACTCGTTTCTCGAAAGCTGACGAATTTGGGAGGAGAAAGATTCGTAAGCGGAGGCGCGACGTAGCCGCGCCGCCGCTGTCCCCCGTTCTCGTCGTATAATAATTTATCGCTTCCAACCTCGAACGCGATTAACGATTGCTATAGGCTGGAACAAGACTGTATTTTTGCATAATTGACCGGTCGGAGATCGCCCCACCGGAAAGCAGTTGCCTCGAGTCTCGTCCGCTTACGCGTCGAGGGCGCCACGGTGCGTTCCCTTATATTCGGTGACTGACCTGCCCTTGCGTTTCCCCGTCCCGCTACGCGCGCGCTCCTTCAGCCTCGACAACTCGCTACCAGCCAAACATTGCGTGGCGACTACTAACCGTTCGGCAAACGTAACTCCGCGAACCTGCCTCAACATCCGCGTTAATTAATCCCACGATCGATTCCCGCGCGAACTCTCGACCGACTCCCAAATTCTCCTTCCCGAGCTTCGTCGTCGTCTCTCGACGATTCGTCGAGCGTCGTCGTCTTCGAAATCCCGGTCCCTCGCGAATCCCACGGCGGCGGCGGCGGCGGCGGCGGCGGCGATGCTTCTCTCCGGAAGCAGCGCGCGTTCGTCGAGGAGCGAGATCCGCGTCGCCGTTGGAAAATTGACGCACCGACGCCGTTCAGGGAAATCCGAAGGAAATTCGTGGGGAAATCCCCGCGTACGCGAGTCCTATTTATATTTAATCGTACATATTTTTTTCTTCTAGAAAATAGAGCGACGTCCGCGTGGTGGGAAAAACGTGGACGATCCGATTTCGTTTCCAACGAGCCGGGGGACTCGCGCCGCGATAATGGACTCTTTCTACTAGACGCGTAAACGTGACTCTCGACTAATAACTGTTCCCCGAACGCCACGCGGGAAGCGGTCAGCCTAGCTCTGAATTCGTAAGCCCCGGAAATTGAGGTTTCGACGACCGCCTCGAAAGTTCTCCGCTCTCTCGCGAGCAACGATCGAAATAATCGAAGCAGAAGGAGAGTCGGGCGGTCTCGCGGAGACGCGGACTAGCAGCGGGACGTACGCGGAGAGATTTCGAATCGGTGCGGCAGTATCGATGGTATCGCGGAGCAGGTCGACGTATCGGTAAGTTTCCTCGACGCGCCTGACGATTCTTTCTCTGTCATATGCGAATGCGAGAAAAATATGAATACGCATGACGGGGAACGGCGGAAGCGTTCGTTGGTTTCGCGTCGATAGATGACACACCTACTCGTAGACGACGACGCGGTATGCACTTCGTACACCCACTGCCGCGAGTGTTCTAAATTATGCAGCGTACATATTTTCCGGTCTGTTTGGTGCGATTCAAAGGCTAACCGGCCGGTCGCGTAACTGCTACTCGGTCGCCTTGGAAAATACGAACTCGGCGTGGACGAAAAGTTTTTGAAAACTCTACCGAGAAGCGCGACCGCGCGGACATTTTTTTTTCTTCTGAAATCGTTCGGTAAGTCGAGCACCCTCTTCGCCGTTGATCGCGGATCCGCGTCGCGATCGTTTCGCGTCGCCAGCTTTTCCACGGATGCAAAATTTCACGGAGGAGAGACGTCGGCGTGATCGCGATGGTTCGAATTTGACGACGAGTTTTCTTCGAACTTCTTTGCGAAACGAAGACGGGATTTTCGAGAAGCAACGGGATCAACGAGATTTTCCTAGTAATTGTCAACGAGCAGGGAGAGATTACGTTCGAACGATTATACCTACGATAATTCGTTGAATAAGAGAGCGAGCGAGGATTTTGAAAACCCGAATGCGGATACCGGATATCCGCGGAGATAGACGCGCGCGTCGCTGTCGCGTCGTTGGGCGACGGGTGAAATAAGATTTTCCTCGACGGAATGGAACCGCACGAAAGTCGGTGTTGGGAAATACGACGGGCTTTAACGATTACGATAAAACGACCGTACGCGAATAACGAGAATCCCGGGTTTCGGGCAATTAGAATGCCAGGATATTATCAATTAAAATATGACACGGCAACTGCAATTATAACCGTTATCTCGCGATGCGTTACCACGCCGATTCCGAGAAACGAAGCTACGCCGAGATCCTGAATCGGCGAGACGCGCGTGGCGATAAGACCGAACGGCTCGAACTCCGTTCGTTCTCGCTATTATTGCATCGCATCTCGTTCGAATTCTCGCGAGACACGCGGATCGCCGCCGCCGCCGCCGCCGCGCGACGTCTCTTTCTCCCGAAGACTTTCGAAAATTACGCCGTGTCTCCGTCGCGAATCGGAACAGCGACGCTACCGGTTTTATTATCATCGTTCTCGACGTCACGTTACGTTGCTTTAATACCAACATTTCTGGCGAACGCTCGTCTGCCCACCTAATTGCCTACCGAATCGGACCGAGGTCTGCTCGGCGCGCTCGACAATTTCGCGTAACCTAAATCTGCGAAAAATACATAAATTAGCCGTTGACTATCGTTAGAATAGTTACCCGGCCGAGCGTCGCGAACAACCACCACCACCACCACCACCACCACCACCACCACCACCACTACCATCGCCATCGCCGGCACCATCAACAGGACTGCGATAGTTCTCTCGTTCAGGCTCGCGTACGCGTAGGTATACGTACGCGTACACCTACCGGCTGCCTACCTCCTCTCCTACCTGCCGTTTCAAGTCAAACATGTAATAATATCACGAACCGCCGTCATTACGCACTCGTAATCGCAAACAGCACGGTTCTTTGTAACGGTACATCCGCGCCATTTTTCTCTCCCGTCCTCGAACGAAATGTTCATCGATCCACCGCGACCCTCCCTCGCGCGAAATTCCCCGCGAGATTCCGTCGAAATTCGCCACGGGGGAGGAGAGAAATAGACGTACCCCGAACGTCGAAGGAATCTCCGAGTAGCGGCGTTGGCCGTTTCGGGAGGGATCGAGGGAATGGGAGAATTCCGATTCGTGGAAAATGCAAAATCTCGAAACGGGAAGTGGATTTTTGCACCGCGGGGAACGCGGGTACGCGTGTATCCTTTCACCGGTCATCGGTCAACGGAAACCCTTGATATCCCGATGATCATCGCGCGATACGGTTCGCGAGTACCATCGTGCGCGGGATCCATGGAAATCGGGGTGCCTATTGGTCAGTCGATCGCCCTCGGTAGGTGAGGCTACTTCACCCCCTGTACGCGAAACTCCGGGGAGATAAATGTAGGATGCAGAGATATCCCTACGAGGGGATATACACGGTGTTGCGCAAGGGCCGAACCGGCGTTAGAGCCGCCCACGACGACGTCGCCGTTCCCGACTCGGATCGCGAACCTCCTGCCAATCAATCGAGAACACCCTATAGAGGGCGTCGAAACGTCGGGATTCGCGAAAAAAATAGAAGGGCGGAAAAGCAGCGCAAAAAAAAGAACATCCCGCGCTCCGTCGAAACGAAACGCGAACCGGCACGAACTTCCTTAGGGTCGTCCGACCGCTCGCTATTTTTTTCTCTCCTTTTTTTTCTCTATTTAACGGCTGATTGGTACAGCGAGCTTCCTCGATCAATTCTCTCGCAACGCGGCTACGTGCAGCCACCCTACCGCGGGATTTTTCATTCCATGCTACGTTCGATCTTCAGCCTATTGATATTTACGCGCCCCTCGGTCGTCCCTCGTTGCATCAGCTTTGTTCGATCCCTCCCGCGATATCGGAGGCACGAAACGACTCCCAGAATCCTCGCGCTCGTAATATTCGTAAACGCGCGAAATTGTATCTCGTTGCTGGTCGCGAGATCCGATACCGGCGTCGAGTATATGGAAATTGTATCACACGTCGACGTTAAAATTGAAACAAATAATTTCGTGCCGATAAAAAATCGCCGGTCACCTCGATGAATCGGATCGGGGCACGGGCAGCTCGGTATCGTTTCCTTCGTCGAATTAATCCGGTCGTCGTCGCAGCGATCGATCGGATCGATGGTCGCCTTCGCGACTGGCTCGCCGATCTCGGATCTCGAGCCTCGCGCCGAAATTCGCGATCACCGCGGGCAACACCGCGAGGAACAACTCCTTTCCGATTCGACGGGACGCGAGGCCTCGAAATTTCACCTACGTTCCGGAAACGTTCGTATCGCGTCGCCCTCGACCTCGCGGCTTGTTTGTCGATTCAACCCGGATGACCGGTAGCGATCGGACGCGAGCGCGTACACGCTCGTTATCGCGATCGGGCTGGCTATGGCCCGCTCGCGATGTCGCCACGTCATCGGTAATTGTACCACGGATACCGCGTCGCGTCTCGTCGCGAGAGCCGACGATAAAAGCCCATCGCCCCGCTCGGCGACTCCGTAACTCGAAAACAATCGGCTGAGAATGAATTTTTTTATCAACGAAAGGAAAACGACGCGGTCGCTCCGGGAGATTAATCTCCGAGAGACGTGGAAAGTCCTACTGATAGGCCGATATTAGCGGTGACCTGTTACATAGGTACGCGCCCGATGCGAAGCAGATTGGGCGTGTGGTTACAACGTCTATATACCAAGCGTCAACCGTATGTAATTGCTATTCCATGTGTACATAATCTGTAAACGGTGGCCTCGCCAGCCACGACGAGTTAGGTATAGACGCGTAAAAATTCCTCGGTGCTCGAGGAAATCACCTCGACGCGGATCGATACCCGCGAAACTCGCCGAGGAGGACCGGCGAAATGTTCGATTGCAAAAGGAAGAAACAAAACTATCAGCGCGGGGGAGCGTTGTCGACGAGATGCCGGAGAGAGATCGCGCGGCTCGAAGCTTTTTTCGCCCCCCCCCCCCCGTCCGCGATGCATTTTTCTCGTCCGAAGCTCGTGATTTTTGATACGAGGCGAAACGCTGATCGACGCGCGACAATTATCCACGGCTGTTTCTCGCAATACCGGAAATCGATTGCATCTCGATAAGGGTCGTAACTTTGCAACCGTGAAAATTCTAGGGCCGCGGCACGAGCATGACTCCGAGCGTCCGTTTCCGTAACCGATTCGATATCCCTTTGAAAATCATCCGTGGCATTCTGTCAAAGAATGTTTCTCATCGCGGACGAGCGCCGCGCACCGATAACGTTCAAGGTTTGTTTGTTGGTGGTCTTCCGATGGTTCGCTGCAGGCTCCATTCAACGGTTCGTACGGTTCATTGATTGCGTGTACGCAGAACAGGCGGGGAACCAGCTATATAATGCGTACGGATGCTGATCATCGCGGTGTTGATCGTGATGATGATGATGATGATGATGATGCTGATGCTGATGATGGCGATGGCGATGGCGATGGCGATGGCGATGGCGATGGCGATGACGGTGGTGGCCGTTTCTCTCTGTTTCCAACGAGCAATCCGCGTACCGCCGATCAAATAGAAGCTCGTGCTTTTCCCCCGTATCGAGCCCTAAGCTCAGCCTGACCTGGCCCAACCGCTTCGCCTCATCCTCGTCCTCCTTGTTCCGAGGGTAGAGACCACCCCGTCGACGCTCGGTCATCGACCCTACGCACATTCTAGGTAGTCCATTTCCACCGTCCGCTGACGACTTCGAAATAAACCTCGTCAACGTAACCAGATGACGCGTTATTATCCGTCGACGACGATCGACACGCTTCGTACAACGACGCGGCGGTCACCTCCATCGACTCGAGTTACGGAAGTTTCGATCGTACTCATTTAAATATATATATATATATATATATGTAGATACTAGATGACCCGGAAAACGTTGTTCTCCCGTATAAATTATCAATAATCGCGACAATAACTACCCTATATTTTGAGTTGGACCAAACTACGCGTAGCTACGAAATTTCATCGAGATCAGTTCGGTAGTTTAGCCGTTTATCCCGAACACGCATCGTGACAGGAAATTTTTAGACGTAAGAACGTGCGTTTACCAGAGTGGAAAGAAAAATGTTTTCGCGTGCTATTTATATGGACAAACAAATTATGATTCGGCGTTTCGTAGAATTGAAATATCAAAGTGACCAATTGGGGAGAATGTTTTTCGTACCTCGGAGAAACTTTTGAGATGATAGGAAGAAAACTTTTTTTCGGAACACTCTCGTATATACTCGTCGACTTTGTTAACGATCACCGACGTTTCGCGAATCATTGTTTCGCGACGTCGGACTCGAACCCTCTTTCAGCTTACGAAACGTTTACGGTAAACACTCCGTGTTCGGGGGTTTACCAAGGGAGCAACGGCCCACGATCTTCCAAACGCGAGACCTCGGCGATTCCGACGACGACGAATTCGCGTCAACGAATTTCGTCACGTTGACCTCGTCGGAACTAGGCGAAAACAGCGGTGGTATCGGGACGCGTGGAAACGAACTCGGGTGGCTTATCGATACGGAGACGAGCTTTTCGGAGGAGCTTGTAGCGGTAGTAGGAGTAGTAACGGCAGGTCAGTGTTCTCGCGGACGTAAATTTTCGAGATCGTCGAGGGGTAAGGTTTTCGTCGTGCTTCGGTTCGCACGGGATGTCTCGAGAGTGATCGCGTGCCGCGTGGTCGTCAGACTAGCCGGCCCGTCGGGTTGCACGGGGTTTCGGGATGGTCGGACGACGGACACGACACCGGGAACCATCGCGCGTCGCGTCGTCGATAGTTGGAGTGGCCACGCCGGTAATATTTCGTCTACGACGACGGGATTGATCGGCGACACGGTGCACCTACGCACGCCTCGGGTCGTTCGTTCCCGTGATTTGTTTTTGCTCGTTCGTCGAGCTCGAAGACGTAGAAATACGATAGATGAGTCGTCGATGAGAGGCGGTGGGAGTGGGTTATTCGAGCGATGGAAATAGTTTTCGCGGAAAGGTAAATCGAGTTCTCCTCCGGGGAACCTTTGCGAGACTTTCGTTCGAACGCGCACGTCCGTAGTTACGTTTTTCTCTTTTCTCTTCACCGAGCGTCCCGGAATCGCGTGACATCGTCACGCGGACGGGGAATCGGGTGGGCGAGGAAGAAAAGAGCGGAGAGTGCAGCCGGCTATCGATTCGGCGGTCGAACCTTGATAAGGCGACCCGCGAGAGCCGGGGTAATATTCGGGATGTAACGGGCGCGATACGCGGCGTATCGCATCGTAGAGCTTCTCGCGAGCTGGCCGGAGCCTGGGAGCCGTTGCACGGCGGTTCGACTAGCACGTATCAATTTCGGGTAGCATCGTTGTCGGGGGCCGATGAAAATAACAACGGAGCAAGATGGGAAGATGTTGCGTAGGAGTCGTCGACGCGATGGCGCTGTGGCCTGGCCAAAGCTCTCGGCTGAGGTGCGAGGTAAAGAGAGAGAGCGAGAGAGAGAGAGAGAGAGAGAGCGAGGGAGGAGGGGGGGGGGGGGGCGGTGGAGAGAGAGAAAAAGAGAGAGAGAGGGAGAGAGACAACGACGCCGCCGCCGCGCGACTAGAGCAAAGGTGTAGAGCGTAGGTAGGTAAGGTGGGTTGGGCGGTCGCGAGGGTCGGGAGGGTTGCCGAGGACGAAAGGTAGCACAGGCCAGAGGCGCACTTTATTTTTATGCAGTTATTGATCTCCGTAGTCCCATCGCGGGAGCCCCCTACCCCCTACCACCCCCCGTTCGCCCTCGCTCCTCCTGCCGCTAGACGTTGAGCTTTTGGGGTTGGGGTAACTAGCTTATCAAAAAATGGGCGTTTCCTCCTCCGTTACGCAGCGTCTTCCATTGTGGCGCGAGCACCTGGCACCTTGCACCCTTCCTGAAACCCCTACCTCGTCCCACGGATCCACCTGCACCACCTCCGCGCTCCCCCCTGCCCCGCGGCGCCTCATCCCCCGTCTCGACGAGAGTCTCGTACTCCACCTCCGCGGTGGTCCCCCCCCCCCCATCCCCCATCGCCGTGGCCTCATCTTCGTTTCGATGCCGATAGCAGTGGTACCCGTGCCTCTCCGCTACCGCTCTCGATGCACCCCGACCCCGCGACCCACCGGTCGCGAATTTCTTGGCCTCCGGGAACGGATGAAATTACGACTCGGGAAACGACGAGTGTTGAAATTCGCCGGGCAAAGAAGCCGCGAGTTCTCAACTCCGTCCCGCCAAGGCTGCCACGACTCTCGTCCACGTCTAATTGTAGGAAAAGGTGGCTGGACATGATTCGCCACTCGTCTCGTTGGTAAACCGTGGCTACGGGATATGGTACGATCATCTCGTTCGCGAACTCTGCGCGCTGCTCTGACTTTTCCCTTCCCCCCCGTATCGTTGTTTTTCCCAACCGAACGGAATCGTAGCTTGCACGAGTGACAGCGCGACGATCATGGGAACGAGTTCGACGAGGAGTTTTCGAAATCGAGCGCCGACGTTCGCGAAATTGTTCGAAGATGCCGTGGTATTTTCCAGGAATCGAACGTCTCGAGGTGGCATCGGTGTCTCGGCAAGTCGTAACTCCCGAGGGTCGGGAACTACGGCGAGGGGACGGGGTGAGTTTCGGAAGGGCGTCGTAGGGTGCGAAGCTCGATGGGAAGGCGCGAGGTAGGTTGCCAGGGAGGTTTTCCGGAAGGGAGCAAAAGGATTTCGTGGAACGCGGAACCGGCGGATGCAGCGAAGGAGGTGGTGGTTCGAGGTAGCAGTAGCAGCAGCAGCAGCAGCAGCAGCAGCAGCAGCAGGGTGGCTGCACGGGAAAGTTGAGACGCGAAGGAGTGGGTGGCACGCGCTGGCGCATTGTCTTACCCCCAAAGCTCAACCTCCCCTAGGACGACGACGCTGCACTTTGTCCAAAACGGCGACCTCGTCTCCTCCGCTCTGGCATCTTCCCCCTTCCCTCTTCCCCTCCCCCTGCCGCCTCTTCTTCACCACCTTCGTCTTCTTGCTCTTCTTCCAGTTTCACCCCCCCCCCCCCTTCTTCCCCTTCCTCCTTCCTTCTCCCGAGCCTAATAGCGGCGGTACAGCGGGGCACGGAGCTACTTGACGGAGCTGGGAACCGGGCTGACGGGGTAGTGGGAGTCGAAAGTACCAATAGAATCTATATCGATATTGAATAGAACCATTATCATGAACCGCTCCTACTTCTACATGCCACGCCCGACGGGTCGCGAAATTATTACCAATTTTTTCGCAACGTTCCGCGCTGATGGAAGCGACGTAGCGGATGAAAATCGTCGATCGCTCGAGTCCGAATACGGTGAATCGCGCGTTGTTTCCGAATTCGAGAGCCATTTCCCCGCATTCGGCGGTAGGTACGGGCGGCCAACAATAACCTACTCCGGTTGTTGCATCTATCGAACTCCGAGTGTCGCGATTCTATGCATCGATCTTCGTTTCCAAACGAAGACGAATAGTCGAGCTTAAAAGGAGAATTGCCTTCACCCTCGAACGAATACGCATTAAATTGCGATTAGGGTCTTGTATTTCAACGTGTTATTAAAATAATTACGAACGAACGCCGCGCGAGCTGAATATAATAACGCACGATTGCACGGGAAAAGCCGAGGCGACGCGTCGACGAGAAACGATATATCTCCGCAAATTTTTGTTCGTTATCCGGGGGACTCTTAGTTGTTGGCAAATCGACCGGCCCTGCGAGGCGAGCATTTCCGAACGGAATCAACCCTTACATCGGCACCTGGCCGGATTTTCATCCGATCGGGGGAATTGGTGCTCGCATCTGAATCGGTTTCCCTTAATGGAGTTCGACGAGCACTCGAAAAAGGCAGCACGTCAAGGAGGCGCCTCGGTTGTTCGGCGAGACGCGCGTACTTTGTTCACGGCTCTTCGGTGAGACTGGGTTCTTCCGGAATACGAAGCTGCTTTTAACCTCGGTTGGTCGCGGCACGCGCAACGACGCCGTGCAGTCGAATGATCCCGAAACTACGAAAGAAAGAGACAGAGAGAGAGAGAGAGAGAGAGTGAAAAGCGTAGGAAAAATCGAACGTCGAGGTCGAATATCGAGATTGCTATCGATTCCCGTGCTCGGATCGTCCGGCACGAATGCCCGAGAAAGAACGCTGCCGTTTCCTTTTTCGATAACTGGCGTGGAATTCCAATCTCCGATAAAGAGCGACGTCCTGTAAAAACGATAAAAAATTTGGCCCCGGACGGAGAGTCCGGAATCGTAGCGAATATTTTGCGGGCCGTCGGTTCGAGCGAGGCGGAAAGCCTGCTCCCATCATCATCAATGCGGAAGCCGTACGAGGCGTCCGTATCTGGCAAAGCTGGTTCGTACAACGTTTTTGGATTTCGTCGGCGAATCCGTTCAAGTAGCGAAACAAGGCGAAGAGAAGCCGATCATATATTCGGCGATAGAGCAGGTGGTGTCCGCCGCGTCGCCGCACCGCCAACGTTGTTGCGTAAATGCAGAAGCGTCGCGAGGCGGACGGCAAAAATCATTGCGAATTCCCCTCCCTCCCGCGCGAGACACGAACGTTCGCCGATGGGAAACGTCGATAAGATGGATTTTCCTAATCGTATTCGCAATTATGCAATAACGGAATCGACGCGATAAAATATTACTCGCTCCAACACCGGTATGTTTTTTCAGAAAGTTTATCAGCCACGAGCGCGCTCGGATGGCAGGCGATACGACGAATCGCAACACCCGACTGATAATTATTTAATAACGCGTGCGTGTCTAGTTCAGCCCCGATCGAGTGGAAATAACAGTTCTGCGAGAAAACATAGTCGAAAGGATGGAAAAGTAGCGAACACGCTTCGGGAACGGATCGATTCGCTCTATCGAAACGAATCCCTCTCTCTCTCTCTCTCTCTCTCTCTCTCTCTCTCTCTCTCTCTCTCTCCTCGAATCGCTTCCAAATTTTTCATTTCGGGGAGTTTCGACGTCCCAGCGAAAGGAGCAATCTCGTCGAATATTCCCTGGGGAAAAATAATTTTACGGCAATGATTTACCGCACGCTGCTACGTACGTGTATCCGAACCAACTGTCGATCGACGTGCGACGCAGGGACGAAGCGGCGGAAGGTGGGAGCAAACGGGTCGCGAAGAGGCAGGGGGGCGGGGGGCGGGGGGCGAGACTTCGCATTACAATAACACAATGACGCTAAATATTGATTGTAGCATATGCACGCGTGACGGTCGCTGATTCGACCCGTTCACTGTGGTTGTAATGATTAGTGGCGTATCGTAAAACTCATCGGCGAACGAAGAATTCGCTCGATACTGAAATTTAGCACGAACGAAAGTGATTCTCCGGCGAACGCGGAATATAACGGCAGGCGAATATATGCGCGAAGAAAACGCTTGGAGGATTGAAACCTCGATGTTGTTCGATGACGGATGCGCGAAGAGAAGAAGAAAAAAACCGAAAACAACGCGTCGAATGAGAACAGGACGCGAAATAAAGTCGGTGGTCAGGGGAAGTGATACCACAGACATAATATAAGGCATTGTTTCTGGAAAAACCGTTTAGTACCGCTCGAATGAAAAATTATAAATTGCCGTACGATAAGCTCGACGTTTGAATGCTGCGGTTCTCGTTGGTCTCCAATTAATTGCTCGCGCGCCTAGATTTAAAATATCCGTATGCTGATACGAGGAGAGAAGAGGAGAAGAGAGTCGAACGTACAGTCGAGTCTAGACGGCGGCCCGTGGTCGACGACAAAAAGAAAAACAAAGAAAACAACAACAAGAAGAATTTGAAACAACGGAAACAAGCCGCGAACTTGCGACTTGCGAAAATGAATCGGGGATGAAGTTATTACCGGGGGGCTGGGGGGCGTTACGTGTCCCCGTAGCAGGAAAAAAGGTTCGGTTGTAGGATATCGCCGAGAACCACGAACGTGCAACTTCGTCGATGTGTCGTTGCAATTCTAATACGTTTCATGTATACATCGTAGGTATGTAGACCCTAGCGCCTTTGTCCGACCAACAATAAATTACGATCCAAGGACGAATTCGCCGATCCGACCAACATTCCCGCGATCGTTAGTCGCGTATTCGTAGATATACACGTGTAGAAGTGTACGTACGCGTCAGCAGCTAGAGCCCATTTCGTCTTGCGCCAGAGCTTGCATAGCGGTTCAGCTGTGTCTCACTTTTATACGTCGATCGTTTCGCTCTCTTTCCCTCTCTCTCCCTCTCTTTCCCTCTTTCTCTCTCTCTCTCTCTCTCTCTCTCTCTCTCTCTCTCTCTCTCTCTCTCTCTCTCTCTCTCTCTCTCTCTCTCTCTCTCTCTCTCTCTCTCTCTCTCTCTCTCTCTCTCTCTCTCTCTCTCTCTCTCTCTCTCTCTCTCTCTCTCTCTCTCTCTCTCTCTCTCTCTCTCTCTCTCTCTCTCTCTCTCTCTCTCTCTCTCTCTCTCTCTCTCTCTCTCTCTCTCTCCCTCTCGGTCTATCGCCGTCTCTCGCATTCTCGCCTAATTATGCAGATCAATGTTTTTGTCGTCGGTTAATACCATCGAATGTACGCCGCGTAAAAGGAGGTCACGCGCTGCTGCAACGAAATAAATATAATGATAATCATAACGGAGGAAACGCGAGTATTGCTAGCTTCGATGAATGTCTAACTTGAAGGGTCAGGGCTGCCATTTCCCCAGTCGCGGCGCAGTCGTGACGAGGCTCGGCCGGAAAACCAGAAATGAACCGGATTTTCACAGCTGTGCACGCCAAAGCTCCGACGCGCCGAACCCGGTCCGAATCGCCCAGGGTTGTTGGATGGAAACGCGCGCGCAATAAATAAATTACTCGTTTTTCCCCCGAAATTCGGATGCCCTCGATCCGTTTTCGAAGGGGACGGCGCTGGAAGGAAGTCGGGAATTTTCACGCGCGCGATTCGACCGCACTTGTGACGAGCCGTACGACGCGAAGGTCAGGGAATGATATTTCGTACCGCAGCGAACATTTGCGAACGTTCGCGCGATGTGTCACAAAGAAAATTGATAAAAATCCGAACTTGGGTACGCGTTGCAACTAAGCGATTACGAAATGTACTCGTAACGAGCCAAAGACGGAAATGCACTGAATCATTCGTTCGTATTTCATACGCAACGACGTTGATGCTTGTTCCGGCGGTGGGACTCGAGGCACTCGCAGAAACGTGTTCCTTTCGGAAAAATGACGCCTCGCTCGTCGCTCCAACCACCATTTCCCTCCGAAATTTCCAGGGAGTCGGGGGAAACTTCGCGATTGAACTCTGCGAATCCCCAACGTTTCGGGCCGCTTACGCGGAAATTCGCGACGAATGATGCCACGTACCCGCGTACTCGTAGTACTTTCTTTGTTTCGTAGTTCTGCTGCTTTTTCGATTCTTCTTCGCCTGTTCGTTGAATTCTGTCGTTTTTTTTTCACGCGCCTCGGTTCGAAATTTATGGTGTAGGGTTTTTGCCTAGGTGGGGGGACGGGTGGATGAGAACATTTGGTACGAGAATAGCATCGCTCGTAATACGAACAATGAAAGGTAGCGGCGGACAGATATAAGTCAGCTAATCGACATTGTTGTTATGCCCTGCCGGACTGCTACCTATTTATTGTCACGCCGACGAAATCAGCGCGTACCAGTCAATTTGGTATATTCTCTGCCGCTCGTCAGAAATGAGATTCGTCGTGCCCTCTCACGTTCGAGCATCGCACTGCCGAGGTACTCCTCGACGGCGATTGCCGTGGGTCGGCGTAACGATCCACGTGGAGATCTTCGCGAACGGTAGCGGTGGTTATCGACGCGTGGTCGCGTCCCGAACTGCGGAGATTCAACAGCACTCGTCAACCTGCGGCCGATTTACCGATGGTCGTTGGATAAGATCGCGAACAGGTCTGAAGTCGGTGAAGTTCGAAGATCTATTCCCCGAATGAGTTTTGAAGAAAATTATAAAACTGGCGAATCTTCGCGATTGCAGATGGAAATCGAAACTGTTCCGAAGCGAAATGGCGCGTAGAATCATCGTTTCGCGCAACGGCGCGAGATCTTCGAGGATGACATCGATGGTACGTCGAGAACGAGGGGATTTTGGAATATTTGAATCGGAGAATTTTTTTTATTACTCGTACATGTTCGTAAAGCGACCGCTTCGGTACGGATCTCGGCTTACTTGGAAGGATATACCAAGCTGATTGCTTTCCATACGATCCAGAGAACGAGGAAAAGGAACAACAATCGAACGATGGTGTGAACGATGTAAAGTCTGAAAAATAAGCAAATGCGAATTGCAGGTCGAACGTCGACGAAGTCGAATTCTCGTGGGATCGACTGATTTTCCCCAGTCTCGTCATAGTCTCACCGAGCACGGGGATGTACCAAGAGGAGAGGAGCTGGAAAATGTTTGGTGGAATACCTACATCGTTCGTCGACGACTTTCGCGCGATCCATGTTGTCGTCAGATTCGCCCAGCACGTACTTGCGGATCGCCTTGACTTGAGCTTTCGTATGCTCTTGCCAATCGACGCTCTCCAAGTTGAACGGAAACGTTAGCTTGTCTTCCGGACTCATTTTCTGCCACAGACTCCGAGTTTTCCGATTATCGAAGTCCCACTCGCGTAACGTGAAAAAACGACAGTAAACGCACCAAGTGCGCTACCTTCAGGTGAAGCTTGTACATCCTGAAAATATCATTCTCCCGTTCGTATTGTTCTTCTTCTCCGCGCCGAGGGCAATATCACCTCGCATCCGAGTACGAAGGGAGGACACCGCGCGCCCGGCCAGGATTTTCGACGGCTACAAACTTACCTCGCCTCCTTGCCGAACAGCTTTCCGGACGTTGTCGACGAGCAATGCCGGTATCATGTGCAGCCAAAACTCCAGGAACGCGTAAATCCCTCCGCGATTTGGTATAAATGACGCTGTTGTAATATATCGCCGAGTTGGGCGGAGCGAGTTCTATGTACGCGCTATTCATACGGTGCATTTGTCCCCAGGTGATCGATTGCTCGGGGGTCGAAGCATAGTTGTACACGGCAGGAGCGTCTTCGTCGAATCTAAAATCCCGAAATCGCGAACAGTATCGCCTACCGTTATTATCGCGTTTAAACTCGGCGTCATTTTCATCGTAGAATAGCGATCTCGCCCAACCGTTTCGGATTCGTTGCGGTTTCCCAGGCACAGGATATGAGAGCGTTGCACGTGAAATCGACCGGTACTACGTTGCATTTGACATCCGCGTCCAAATACATGACGTGAAGAATCCCTATGCCGACTCCGACCAGGCACCCCCGTTGGTACCCATCATGTTCGTGACCCAGCCGGGTATCGGTTCCCTTACGCTTCCAACTACTGAAATCACAGTAATCGCGAGCATGCAATTCACCCTGTCCAGAATCCGACCCACCGTTGCCGTTGGCGGGCGAACGAATCTCGCGGCCTTACACCGGACGAGATCGAGGCAAGATATAATCCCTCGTATCTCGCGCGACAACATTCAACGTCACTGCAAGTTGCGTGTTACCTATCGAAGGGTCGGAAGATGGAGAATGGCATCCCCCTTGGCATAATCCGCTACTACACACCTCCGCTATGGCTTTCGTGAACGTGTAAGTGTTCGGCCAGTCCCCCATGATCCTGCGCGTATGCGATTTCGGTGAGGAGGATACGAATGATTCGATTGGGCCGCGATAAAAACATCGACTTCGCGGCGCGATTCTCACACTCACTTATTTGTGATATCCCGGCGTAACCTCGTCGGACCAGTTTCTCTTTTCGGCTATTCCGGCAATATTCGTTATTTCATCGTAGGTCAGCGCGGACTCGTACAATTTATCCTCGATTCTAGACCTCGTGCAATGGCTGAACGCGGTCGAAACGTAGACGGCGGCCTGGAATTCAATCGTGTATCTTTCGGTCGCATCGGGAGACTCGGATAGTTTTCTTTTAACCGCACCTGCAACATCTTACACTCTCTTCCGAGATCGATGATCTCCTTGACGCCTCGGACGTTCATCGCGACGTGCTCGGGGTAGTATTTCGTCGAATCTTACCGTCGCAGCGAGATGGAAGAATCACGGACACCTGCGGTAAATTTTCCGTCAACTTCGGCACTCCCGGAAGAATTTAGCAACCCGCGAGCTTAACAATACCTCGTCGACGATCCGTGCTCGATCGGCAATCGTCATTCCGAGTCCCTTTGCCGATACGTCACCATCAATCGCTACCATTTTCTTCGCGAAGGGTTGGATCCTTATCTCGCAATCCGTCGAATACCCTTTGAGAAAATAACGAACACGTTTTTTGCGGTCGTTGGATACGATTTCCAAACCTCCGGGAAACACTCTCCCCCCACGTTCTACGAGATCAATCGCGCTAAATCGAACAGTTCTCCGAATTCGAAACGAATTCATTACCGCACTTGCTACGAGCACGTCCATCCGTTCGCGCTGTTGCTTCCTTTCTTCGAACGTATCAGGACGGTAGATTTTTCCGATAAGTTTGGGACAACTCCGTAATAGTTTCTCGACGAGAATCGTTCCTAGGAATCCAGTGACACCTGAAAGCCAACGTAGCAATTTCAAACGTCAAAAAATCCCTTGCAATTCTCGCACATCGCGCACTTATCGTTAAACCCTTCTCCTCTCTCTCTCTCTCTCTCTCTCTCTCTCTCTCTCTCTCTCTCTCTCTCTCACTCTCTCTCTCTCTCTCTCTCTCTCTCTCTCTCTCTCTCTCTCTCTCCTCTCTCTCTCTCTCTCTCTCTCTCTCTCTCTCTCTCCTCTCTCTCTCTCTCTCTCATCTCTCTCTCTCTCTCTCTCTCTCTCTCTCTCCCTCTCTCTCTCTCTCTCTCCTCTCTCTCCTCTCACTCTCTCTCTCTCTCTCTCTCTATATATATATATAGTATATATATATATATATATATATATATATATATATATATATATATATATATATATCTAAACCGCAGTGTTACCGACCGGTGACGAAAATATGTTTATCAGCATAAAACCGTTGAATTTCCGACATGTTTGCGTGCAACGTTGTTTCCCGAAAACACTTCTCCGAAACTGCAACTTTCGATGGTCGAGCGATCAGTGTGCCGGATACCCCTTCACATTGAATATATAACGCGCATATCTACTCGCAAATATGCATACGCATAGCCACTGCAGCAGTCGTAATTGGCGACTGATTGTGTAAAAAATGAAAATGTTAAGTAGAACGTAGGAATGGTGACCGTGCCGTTACTGATCACCATATTGATTATAGTAGGGGATAGTCGCAGTCAAAGGTCAACGCGCGATAATATCGTTGAAGGGTGAACAATCGATGCAATCCAAGAGGTAGGTTCGGTATAATCGGGGGATCGCGTGGATTTCGGGTAACCTCGGCCGTTTCGATCGCTTGATATATGGCACTGAGTCCTCGGGAAAGATCCGTTGGTTCACCGAGTTCCGAGAGCAACGTATTTCCGTTTCCGGAAAAAGCAAACTCGATGTCGACACGAAAGATTTTGAAAATGTAGTCGCGTAGATACGTTACACCTTTTCCAAATGAAATGCCGATGCCTTCTACAGGGGTCGTCGCTATTATGCATGTATACGACCGCGAATCCTCACTTTGCCGAGTGTGCATAGGTGTGCACGGGACGAATAATCGTTCGTCATTCCTGAACGATAATTCCAGCGTGGGATCCGATGAATAAGCGAATAACAGCGGCTCTGAATAATGCTAATGTAGGTCAAAAGAGCTCCCATAACGAGTTGGTTGTACCGAAATAACATAATTTAAATTCAATGACTGTCCAATGGAAAAGTAACTACGCTTACAGACCAAGCGACAATTTTTTCCTGAAGGTACAAATAACGGTGTGGTATCCGATGCCGCGCCGCAAAATGCGCCAGGAAACGAATCGCCGATCAAATCGAAGATGTATCGAAAATCGGAAAGCCAGGATTTCGCTCGTAATTTTTTTCCTCGTGGAGTTACCGATACGCGTCAATGTTCATGGTTTTAGCCGGAGTTCAACGATGATTGCTCGCAACGGGATATCAATACGTGGTCGGTGGCTCTTGGTCCTGTTGACTTGTGGTTTATATCGATTTCAATTCCTTCATCCTCCGAAAAATATCACATTTCACAGCAGAAAATAGAGGAATAACGTTACAAGTAGGAAAGTAGTAGTAGTAGTAGTAGTAGTAGTAGTAATAGTAAGAAATAGAGTCTTTTTGTTGAGATCTTCTCTTGTCTTCAGAAACCTTCAATTTACGACGCATCTCCAATTTGATCGGCTCTTCGATCGTTAATGTATTCCGGATCGTAGAATCGAATGTCGTTGTATTCAGTTCAATTTTCTCTGCCAGAAAACAAGTTACGAGCATATATCCAAATTGAAAAAAAAGATGCACGAAGTAAGACATGGAAATGATACTAACGCCTACTGATAGGCAACGCTACCCACGCTAACTTTTTCAATTGGCAAGTTTAGTTTATTTTGAATCCGCGTATTCGGGGAACATGGAGCACGAACATGGCTATACCATCTCCATGGGCACGAAGAGGTACACGAGTCTAATACAGGCACCTACATATAGCTAACCCGACATACACGTGTAGCCATGGTCCAGAATAGACAAGGATAGTCGTCCCATAATAGCTCGCATTCTCTATCGAGAGTCTACTTTACAAAGCTGCTCATTAATACCTTGTACGGATAAGTTGAGTTGGCTGTACCGCGCCCATGCATACAACACGAACGCAGCGCAGCCAGCTCAACTTATCCGTACAAGGCATTCATGAGCAGCTTTGTACACGAATTCACTGAAACGTCAATTTTTGCCCAAATTGACTTGACTAGTTTCCCAATAAACGAAAGTAGTATAGTATGCCATTAATGATCGGGAATTCTTAGAAATAAATGTTCGTATGACCGTTGCAGAAACATTTTTCACGGTGATCTAAATTCGAGAGGTTATTGGGATCCGTCGTATGGGCGTATGTCGTATAAGTGCAATTTGCGATTGAGCTGGTACCAATCGAAAACAACGGATATAATTGTAATTCATAAATGGAAGTGTTACCGCGTGGTACGCGTACCGATCGCTCAAAGCTGCCCGAAGTATAGTTGGCTTTTCCGCCACCAGATGTCGTGTTACACATGTTTTGTTACTTTCAGGTCGGCTATTTCGCGTCACTGGAGCCGTTTCTAATTGGTCGCTGGGAGCATACGAGTCAGCTATCTAGTTGGTGTAGAGATCATTGGCGTTTCCCATCAGCTTTCGAAACAATAGATAGCGCGTTCGAGATACGAATCGTACCAAATCGTACGAACCTCGGCGAACAAAACACTATCGAAAACAAAACAGTGTCGAAAAGACGTTAGATTCCGAACCACGGTCCCGAAGCGTCCAACGGCTTTCGATATGGAACGTAATTTGGAGAAAACAATGGATACGGCGTAAGTTTTCGTCGAGCAAGCGTATCGTTTAACGCAGTTAGATCACAACATTGTCTTAGGTTACTCGAGTTCCGATACGATTCTGTACGAAGCTTTTTTTTCCAGAACCAACGCTCCTGGAGTAATCGGTTGCATTTTGGCTGATCGTCAGGGTCTTTGTTTGGGAGGTAATTCGCAATATCGCATCGCGCTTTGAATGTTATTTTTTTCATTCGCTTCAATGTTCCCTAATCAACTGCCTTTAGTCAAGGGAAACGCTAGCAGCGAGAGTGCTGGTCTCGTCGCAGCCATCGCTGACGAGCTGGATAAGTTGGAGCCAAATTCGAAAACCCCCATCATTTCTTTGGAGAACGATGAACGGTGAGTATCCAAATTATATATTTTCTCGAATTCCATCATTTCAAATGTCCTAGCAATATTTGTTCACTTGTTCTCGCCATGCTCTGCCGTTGTACCGAAAATGCTTTGCATTGCTTCGTGCAACTCTTACAAAAATCAATTCGGTCCAAACGCGACGGTATTCGGAATCGTCTGCCCTTATGTTTGACTCGTACAGATCGTCGTGAGATGAGGAGAAATTGACTCACGGATACTCTAGCGAGAATGAATCGAGAGATTAACATTTTCCGTATACCAACTATTCATTTGACATGTTCATTCCGTACGCCTCAAACGAATCTTTTTTGATCGAAGCAATTTGGTATCGCAGCCATAAAGCTTTGAATTTGTTGACCTCGTCTTGACGTCGTGCCTTTTTATTCTTAGTTGATTATAACGTTGTTATCTATCTACTCGAATCAGCAGATGAATTTAGTCGATATTCGAACATGCGAGCTATGTAACTGCATTGATCTCATCTGTTTGTGAAAATTTATGCTTGAATCTGTGACTTCATTGACTCTGCGGTTTCTGATCAGTAATACGCTTTCGTTTGAAATCGAAGCTTTCGACACGCTACTTTTAATCTGACCACGATTTCATTTTGCGTAAGGTGGGTCCTGTTTCATCTAAGTTCAGATTTTACGGTGCTCATTACTAAAAAATGGTCCACGTTCGATCACACAGCTTCCGATTTGTTTTACGAAGAGCATATTGTTGTCAGTTACTCATGGTTCAAATAAGAAGTTTTTGATTTGGATGTGATCGGTTAGGAATCAAGTAGCATGAGTGCTGCGAGGAACCTTTCGAAACTTAGTGTCTTACGATTGCATCGTTTTTCCGGGTCTTAGTGACGTAACTGTGGCATTGACATAGTATCCTCTCAATTCGAGTCGTTTTCATTGTAGAGTTCACAGCACTCGAAATGTATGTGGGCGTATTATCAATTGAAAAACAATATTTCAGGCAATGCATCATTCATCGGCAGGGACCTGTTGTTGGCGCGATCTACAAAACCGTTTCGACGTAAAAATTGTTTTTTCATGAATAATCGAATGTTTGATATTATAAATTCCTCGTCGAATTCCAAGTTTGCACTATGAACTATCTGGTCGAATGATAAAAAAGTTAATTTTCTCTAGATAAAAGTTTATATTGAGGGGGAAAAAGACGAAAGGCGATACAAATGAAAGCTACATGTAACGAAAAGTCAACAAATTTATTTTTGTGATATATATATATATATATATAACTATATATACACACACGTAGATGAATATTTTTTGAGCCGCTAAGTTATGAATAAATTGTAACGATTCGTTGGTCAGTCCTCTTTCCGGTCCACTCTCTGTTTGCCGCGCCATTTGTTGATGGCAAGTCGAACTAGGTCTTGGTGTTCGTACATCCAAGAAACGGTGACCAGGGCAAACATGGTTACGCCGACTACCAGGTGAATGAATTTTCTATCGGGGAAAAAATATGCCTGGAAAAAAAGGCGGATTAGTGTTCTGTTTTCGGAAGTATAATTAAATTTGTGATCGGTTCGGCTTACTTGCGAAGATTTCGTAACGAAAGCTGATACGATTAAGCATACGGTGAACGTTGGCTTTGGCACCAGGCCGAGTAGAGGTCGATATTTGGTATCTCGATGCCGGTAGTTGATGAACCGCGTCGAATGCATTATTCTCAAAGCCATGTTTACGCAGTTTCCGAAAATGAAACCGACCGGACCGAACCAAGAAACCAAGAAATAGGAGACAACTAGAAATGCGGCAGATTCGTAAATCATTACGTAGTTGTTGCGATCGATCGTTTTACTGTCTGCCGTCGCGTTGGTGTAACATTCTGTCACCCCGTTAATTCCTAGCAACAAAACTGCTAAGCAATGCGATCGTAGCAATAAAACTGGCAAATACGTCGTCAGTTTTGAACCTCCGTAGATCCAGAGCAACAACGAGGAATACGATTGGCCGAAAACCAACACAACGAGACCGATGGAGGTCACGACTCTGCAGAGTTGCAGCAGTACATCGACGCTCTCCTCTATTTTCACCTGTTGTGTTTCATCATTGGCATTAGCAAATAATCTCGTACGGGAAATGATAACGTGGAATAGATATCGGTCAGAACAGAGGAACGATCGTTGCTCACCGAATTTTGTTCCAATATCGGCTTGTCTCTCTTCACCATTTGCGTAAAATAAAAATAACTACTATCTTCTATTGGACGAAATATGAATCTGGCAGCCAAAGAGCCGAGGTTATTTACAATTTCATAAGTACCCTGTGAAAAAAGAAATCCAGTACTCACTCCGCGCGAACAAACATATAATCAAACGAACGAGACGAAACTGCATTGTTTCTTAAACTCATCCAATTTCGACTACGCAGCGATGCAACATTTTCCGTCGAGAATTCTCAGGTCATATCAAAAATCCAAGCGAATTTTAATGTCATGAAAATCCAATATTGATTTTTCCGTATTTCGAAGGAAGAATTAGTTGTGAAGATTTTTGAGAAAATACCTGTTCAGCGAAAGTCAAGAGTGGCATAATAGTCATAATCAATCTCTCGCCTTCCGTTAAAATTTGCTTTAAAACTCCTTGCCTAAAGAAACTCCACGTCAAGATGGACAATTTCTTATGAAGAATAGATTCCTGCAAAATACCAACACGATAAATCATCTATTTCCTTGAAATTGTCAACCGAAACTTACCGAGTTGCGTAAATGCCCAGGCAAGAAATCTTTCACAGATCGGAATGGGAATTCCGTGTTAATTGAATCGTCTTCACGTTTGTTTTTCGATTCGTTCAACTTGGTAATGTAACGATGAAAGTAAGCGTAATGGCTGACCGTGTAGAACACAGCCGCGACCAACTGTGCAGTTCCAAATGCGAAAAGCGCATTTTCCGGCTGATATAGTATCAGACAAACGAACGTGAGAGTACGTATCGCGATCATAATTGTGTCCAGCACAACCTGAAGAAACACATATCAACGTTCGTTACTGGAAAGGCGAATATCCGCGCTTTTTAAGAAATTAGAAAAAAATCACGTTTCGGTATGCCTCTTACTTTTAGTCGCACGAATAAAAATGCACTCGCAACTAGTTGGACCACCAACGAACTTAATTCTATGATGCACGAAAGAGCGACTGCCCAAACAGCAAAATTATAATACGCCGGCAGTTCTTCGGCTGGCGTCAGTACAAAGAGCCACACGTAGCCGAACAACATCGACATGATCGTGCATATCGGAACCCTGAAACATTGCTCATCAACAAATCGTTTCAATTTACGTTTATCCTGCCGAATACGATCGAATCGAAAGCAATCCATTCTCTGTTTCGCGACAATACTCAACGAAGAGTGCTTTTTCATTGGTAAAAGCAAGTCTACAAGTGTTTTTTATTTTCAGAAACAGAAAAAAGCTCGTTTCGGACTCGCGCGACTAACGTGAGCCACAGCAAGTTGACCACTTGTGCCCAGTTGTGTTCAGCCGTGTTGGTCAAGCATGCTTTCATGAACGGTTCTCTGGATAGGAATAAAATCATAGATTCCAGCAAGAGTAGTCGAACGTTCATCACGCCGAGCACAGCTTGGCCGACGTGTCGTACGACGAAGGCGTTGAGAACAAAGGTCACGCATCGACATGCTATCTGTAATCAAACGAAGATGCGATGCGATTCGATCATGCCACAGCACGCGGATGACATGTGTCAGGTAGGATAAATTCCTAACCTATATAATCTATACTCCAACAACGAACCTAACGTATCGTTTACCTGAAATACGATGTTGAAAGATGCGTTTTCCAAACTACTTTTTAAAATATTTCGTGCCATTTCACCGGGGCTGATGCAACAACTGTCGTTTTTCACAGCAAAACGTTGCAGGTTTCCGCCTTGTTTGCAATTAGATTATACGTATTTCTCTGCTAGGTCGACGATGTATCATATTAATATATCGTAGTGGCTTGATTTTCTGCGAAATTTTCCGAAGGGTAATTGAAAAAATGGTTCGTTAAGGTGATTTCTCTCATGTCAGTGCTTCGTAGGTTCACGTACGTATTCCGAAAACCGATGCCATTCGCGAAACACCGACGAACGTCAATAGCTGCATCGTCTGCTCTGCAGTATGCGCGATTCGCATCGACTTTCTCAGCGATTCTCCGGCGCATCGTTTTTGATTATCTCTTGTCGGATAAATACTTCGACCATTCGAATTTTAACAATTTCTTTTCCGCAAATTTCGAATCTGCTCCTTTTCTCAGAGATTGTACATCGTGATCATCGCCTCACATACCACCCAGTATTTCACATTTTTGGCCGAACTGTTCGACTGGTAGGTATCTAGTTATCGGCGTATGAACGTCGTAACCGGAGTAACGAAACTCTTACCTACCGATGGTAAGTGATATCGTTTCAGTTCGAAAGTTTTCGCAGCTTGCGCCTCGCGCCGGTAGGGTGATGATGCGAACGCGTCGTCGCGAGGCGCGTCGTCGTTTGTTTCAAACCGTGGTCCGCGTCGAATTTGTCGAAGTGAAATGAATTCATCATTTTCGGTCGAATTTCGAGCTGCTGGAGTCAATCAAGGTACGATTATTTATTGCCAAGCTGTTTCTAACCGATAAGAATGCGACGTAGCTTCCGTGGTATCGCGAATTAGTGACCTTTGAGCCGAATGAAGGTCACACGCGGTACCTACGTCGTACGGTTCGAGTCTCTTCGATTAAGAACGTAGTCGAATGTTCGTATCTTGCGAAAACGTACTTTTTCCAAACGTTGGGGAGCGGTGCTGATGTGCCCTCGCGATACGTTTGATATATTCGATACGGCCGATTAATTGGAATTGTTATCCTAGCAACTTCGACGTATTCGTCATCGAGCAAAATTATTTCCAATTATCAACGAGTGCACGGAACCTGCTCGCCTGTGATCAAATCCACCTAGAATTATCGAATCCTCGAAGTTAATTGATTAAAATCAAACTGCATCGGCTGGCCCGACCGAGTTGGAAATGGGCAAACAACGCTCAATTAACGTTCAATCATTAAATATGTACGCCGAACGTGATAGATGTGTGTCTCTCATAAACGCATCGTGAACTCTACTAACACGAGGATGCGGTCATCCCTCCGCTGTTGGCACAACCGGTTGATTAGCTCCGTCATATTTACATATCATTAGTCGATTGTTTGTCCGATCCGGAATTTCCTCTCCCTCGCTCCTCGTCGTGCCCCCCCCCCCCCTCGCTCTCTCCTCTTTCTCTCTCTCTGTCTCTCTCTACCGCTTTTCAACTTTTTTCCGCTCGTGTACTCGTAATTGTAATTATACCGACAGCCAAGCACCCCAAACCCAATAACGAGGGACACGATGACAAAAAAATGAAACATCCACCGAGATGATAACGAGGCTCAACGCAGTTGACATTTCGCCTGGATAGTCTAATTATCATTCCAGTCGGAAAAACGAAATCTTGCGATTCATCCTCAAAAAATCCATTCTTCCAGTTCTCGTCGACGAGCTTTCACCTCGACTAAGAATTTCAAAAATATTTGTATCCTTCCCATTTTCTTTCTCGCTCGTTTCGAAGTGGTACGTTTGTCTTTTTCCAACGCGTTCCCATTTCCTCTCGTTGTTTTTAGCACCGAACGCGTCCCCTTCCGGTGTACCCTCTTCCTTTCATCTACCTTTCTTCTGATCGTTGGATTTTGAAACTCGTGGATGGTCGAGCGCTCGATAAAAAATAGCGAAGAAAGAAGGAATCCGATGTATTTCATTCACGGGCGACCGGCTACCGCAGCGACGATTGCGTCGGTTAATTTCCGATCCAATCCGGACGTTTTTTCTTTAATTAAAACGGAAGCGACTCGTTTTGTCAAGTGTCAGTGGCAGGACAGATTGAAGCCGCTCCCTCGAGATTCGTTTCGACGGCTGTCTGCAAGGATTCGTCCGTCTTGGAATACTATTCCTTCCTTTTTTTCGCCGACAACGCGAACAACGAGTATCGCATCCGTCATATTTAGAAATCGTCGTCGTCAAATACGACCATAGCTTCGTCATCGCTCGTCGTATGTATTTGGCAAAAAGACGGACGAGCCTCAAAGTTTTGGTGGCGAACAGCAAATGTCGCCATTTATACTTACAGATTTCAATTTCACCGACAGTTTCCAGAGGAAGCAATCCTCGGGAATATTCGATAAAACGAGTCGATACCCGCGAACAGAAATCGCGCGATCGCGAAGCTCTCGTCTCGTCGTCGTCGTATCCCGAGGATGTACCGAAAGACGCTCGTAGCTGGGAATGACCGTTTCGCGAGCCGAGCTTTCCGGATGCTTTTCAACGGATAGAATTTTTTTTTTTTTTTGAGAAACAAGTCAGGGCAGATCCCTCCGCGGTTCGCGATAAGTCGCGTCGGTACGTGTGCCGTGAGTGAAATCTAAAAGGACACTTTGGTTGGTAACGCTAACGAAAATGAGTTCCGTAAAGCTTTTAACCCGGAATCTAAGCGCGACGTTCCCGCTCGACGAAAGCTCTCCCCGTCGGACGTTCGGGTGCCGACTTTCAACGCGGACTCGACCGGGGAACTCGCGACGAGGCTACCGTGTCGAGGTGTTAAGACGTCTGACAGTTGTATAAGGATAAAGCCGCTCACGCTGAGTGCTTTTATTTGTCGCCGCTGCACCCCCCGCCTCGGCCGCCTCCGTGCTATTATTTCAAATCGATTCACTTTTGTTTGTTGACTCCATTAGTCGAGTTCCTATTCTATGAGCAGCTCTCGCCGAGAGCGTCTCTTCTCCCGACACTCCCATCCTTTTCTCGCTGGAAAATAAGAAAAAAAGGTACACCGTCGCTTTTCGCCGAAAAGAAAATAACATACATACGTACAAGTGTATATAAGATATACTTACATATATATATGTATACATAAATGTATAACTGTATATTCGTGAACGTTCCCCTCGCACCACGGGAAAATAATTTCTGACGAGAGAAAAGGAGCATTTGTGCAAAAAGAAAAATCTCATTTCTTTCGCGAACAGAATGAGATTTCTTTGAAATTCGAATATCGCGATGAGAATAATACTTTGGAAGATAAAAGTTCTCCGCACGTAACAAAAAGAGGATTCCCTTTCGGGCCCTTTTTCTTATTTCCACCTCGTTTTACGGGATCTCTCACCTGCGAAAGGGCGAAAGGCAAAGTAGACACCAGAACGAGCCACGAGGAAGCTGCGAAACGTGATCGCGGACGTTACCCCGGTCTTCAACGAAGCTGGGGCGCGTCGATCGAAGGAATTACAGAAAAGGGGGAAACTTCATCGCCGCGGGGAACCATCGCAACTCGTTACGGTTCTCCGTGTTGCTGCCGCTGCCGCTGCTGCTGCTGCTGCTGCTGCTGCTGCTGCTCGTGCCCCGGTAGAGACTAGGAGACGGAGAGACGGCAGCGCAATGATCTGGATACACCGAAGCCGGCATCCAACTCGCGCAAATGCTCTTGTTTCGAACTACCGCGAAAGTTCAGCGATGGATCACTAGCGAA
This sequence comes from Arge pagana, assembly GCA_963969455.1. Classification (NCBI taxonomy): domain Eukaryota; kingdom Metazoa; phylum Arthropoda; class Insecta; order Hymenoptera; family Argidae; genus Arge; species Arge pagana. Next base: position 15,684,331 of record OZ018315.1, on the reverse strand, counting down.
AATATCCCATGGGTATCTCTTGAGACGAACTTTTGGATAGATTGCTTTACTACTCCCCGGGTAACCCTTGGCAATTTGCTTGAATTTGCCCGTAGGTAGCATCGCCGTCCTATCGCGATTTTTGTTCTCGAAGAACGATTTTTCCCGTCCGCGCCAGCAGCTGCGAACGTGCATCGAAATTTGAAAGCGGCATCCGCGTTATTCCGCTCGACTCTGGCGCGTTTTTATGCCGCGACAAGGCGAGGCTCGAGGATCGTAACGCTGTTACAGGGTCCAACGGAACCGGAAATAAGAACTCAGACGCGTCGCGACGTTCCCGCTGCATCCGTCGGGAGTGGGAAAAACAAATTACCGACGGAGAACAAATATTGGCTCGGTCGGTAAGGCGGCGTGATCCGCGAGGCTCGTAAACCCGCGGAGAGACGCGAAGCCGATAGATTTCCCGTCGTCGCGACGAACATTCGATCCAATCGAATATTTATCAGGTCGCCCGTCTCGTCTCTTTCATTATATTCGTTTCTCCGTTGCCAGACAGATTTTCAAGCGTGGCCTTCGAAGGGAAAATATCCGCTCGGTCCGGTTCGGTATTTCGCGTAGGTATACCGATACCGATCGCGCGGCGATACCGCGATCGTTTCTCGAGGGGGACGGGGGGTCGCTCCCTCGGCGAAAATTGAATAATAAATTACGATTTACAATCTCTGTTTACCTACCCGCCGCGCGTTTCGGAGGGCTTTCGTCTATTCATCGGATCAAGGCGGGCAAATATAGCCTCTCACAATTACAAATATGTAAATAGCGTCGTCTGTTTGCCGATACGTATCAACAGCATCGTTCATTCTCTTTCATAACGAGACCGCAGACGCGCTCCTCGTCCGAATTAATTCTCGATCGCGCGGCTACGACGATTCGCCCTCAACGTTCCGTTCCGCGGCTACGAAACTCGCGTTTTCCAAACGAAAATTCTCGCATCGGAGCCAACATTTTTTGCCCCGCCATCGCGAGCAGCGAAGATCCAGACGCTTCTGCCCCTAACGAGCGGCAACCCGTCGTACGCGGCTGTGCGCGCGTCATCGTGCATCGGGCGAACGGGTACTGCACGCGCAGTGTTTTTTATTTTTATTCGAGAAATCCGAGCGACGCGGGTGAAAAATCACTCCCGATTTTGTACAGTGAGTAAGCCTTGAATCGCGGGTTATCTTATTTACTTCGCGCGTGCAGTATTGGTCGTGAGATAGCAATCGCGTGCTTTCGGTGTCACAATTAAAAAGTCGATGGGAAACGGAACATTCGTTACGTCCCTCGTAGGAGGTACCTACTAACGTTCCTCCGCGTATACGGAGCAGGATTCTCGGCAAACGAAACGACACGTCGTTTTGTGAAGGCGCGTGAAACGCCAGAGTGGCGCGGTTCCCAATCACATTTCTCATTAAACTCGTAGCCGCACGGTCGAGCGTGGCGATTCTATTATTCGAGAGGAAACGTATCCGCACTTTAATTTTGATCTCGCGCTACGCGATGGTTCTCGGCGCGTAAATAATCGTACCGATTATCGTGAATTAGATTTACACGCCGCGATTCACCGCGAGAGAGAGGAAAGAAACGAAGAAGGAACGGAAAGAAACTCGCCGAGGAATGGAACGCGCACGAAACTAAATAACTCGGACTTCTTTCAGCCGACTCGAAACGTTGTTTTCTTTGGCGAGTCTCGAAAACGCGGCTCTGCAGTCAGTTGGAAAACAATCGTGAATTACTGACGAGCGTATCGCGCTGGAGATTACAGTGCCAGCGTCGTTTTTCCATCCGATCGATGAAAAGAAAAGGGGAACGAGAGAGAGAGAGAGAGAACGAACGAACGAACGAACGAACGAACGAAAAACAACGCTCGGTAAATAATTCCGGATGTGAGACGAATGGACAAAACGTCGATCGGTGAACCACCGCGTTTCTCCTCTACGCGCGAACCTGTCGAACCATTAAATTAGAAACCACGATTAGTTGATCAGCGCGACACGCGGGGAGAACAACGTAACGGATCCTCCGTATTGTTGTCATCGCGCAAAGTCTACACCATATCTCCGTATTTTTTCCCGCATTCGTTGTTTTTTTTTTTTTCGTGCAGCGTCGATTGAAATGCCGGCGTAATTATCCTTCGATCGATTCGTCGCGTGTTGCCGGTATTCGTTGAAATGACGAGAAACGAGCTACGCTCTTCTCGTTCGGCGGCCATTCGTGGGATTTTTTACGGACCAGATCGCCGATCAGCCGGAAGGCTGACCGGAAATTCTCGTCGAAATTCCGGACAGGATACCCTAACTTATCCCCGGAACGAAATTATTATTCCGTACCGTTGCAACGTTTCGTCTCGATTCAGCGATCCAGCCGAACGGCGCGGCATTTACGTGACTATCGCCGGAATAAGTACTCGATTTCTTCTCGAAACCAAAAAACGATTCGGCAAGCTTCGTTGACTTCTCGCAGCACGAGTCATCGTCATTCTTTGCAGTCTCCGCGATTTCTCACTTGTCTCGTGTTTTGCGCGCTCCGAAATTCTCATTATCTTTCGCCGTTCACGCGCGAAAATCAGCCGAAATTCGATCGTTTCGTTGATTCGTCGTTCGCGATTCCCACATTTTTCGGACCTCGCAGCCGAACGCGTTTACCGATGATTTTCCGATCGATATCTCGTAAAAGTCGCGCGACCGCCACGGATTTCTCGAGGTTTCACGAAACGAAGTATGTCGATTGAAATAAGCGAGGTGAATAAAATCAAATCTTCGCGGTTTAACGCGAGACTCTGCCTCCGTCGATATTTTTCACCGATTTCTATTTTCCCGCGTGTTTTTCCTCGTCCTCCGATCGACCTTTGCTCGTCGATCGAGACGAAGAAATGTGAAAACTTCCCTCACCTCGTCGGAGCGAGGCAGTTTCGCCGGTAACGTATAATATCGTAACCGGGCTGCGCGCGTCCGTACATACGGGCTCGAACGTGGTCTTTTCCATGAAATTAATCCCCCGGACCGCGAATAATTGGGTATTATGCAAATAAGACAAAATGCCCGAGGCTCGCGACAGATGCTATGCCAAGAGGCGAAACGCTGCCGCAGCCCCGCGCTCCTACTTACGCCGGGGATGACGTTCTATTTCGAATAATTTATAACGCGGCGTTATGCTTCGATAGCAAAGTTCGGCCGCGGCTCGATCGAACGTTGAAAAAAATCATCCCGAAAGATGTACGCTTTATGCGATGGCGATATCGCAGAACTGACGATAAGTAATTTCAACGTATTTCACAGTGTTCAAAATTCTGAGTGCGAATTTTACTTTTCAGCTTTTTATTCTACGGACAGTCGTGTTCCAAGCGTCCTTACGCATACTTCTGAAACGATCGCACCACGATCGCATTTTTTTTTTTACATTCGTCCCACTTTGCCCGCGTAATTAAGGGGATTAGAAACGCGTACAGCGCACGCGTCTAATCTTTCCACCAAAAGTCGAACTTCGAGTGGGATGATGTCGGCTGCGGGGGAGAAAAGAAAAACGCGTATCCGCAATTTTTGGAACCGCGCGTAGCGGCGATCAACGGATCGTTACTTGCCAGAATTTCAGGGAACATTCGCTTCATTAGAATTTCACTAGATTCTGTCAAAAGCACGCGACTATCGCGTGTCATGCATGTTAAACGTGTGATTAAATTTCGTGAATAATTACGGTTATAATTAACGTTTCGATCGGGCGAAACGGGCGGCTCGCCGAGGCCTCGGATCCGAGAAGAAAGGCGAGGAAACGAAACGGAGAACGCGACGATGCTTCGCTCAACGAAAGCTCGCGTCGCGTTACACGGTCGAAAGATTCGAGTCGGTATATCGCAGCGAGTAAAAAAAACTGAGATTGTACCGCGAGCAAGCTGCTAATGATCGTTCTATCGCCCGACCGTAACGGAAGTAGCTGATTAATAACGTGAAAACTTCAGGCGTCCGCGAGGACCGACGACGCGGTTCGTAAATCTCGATATAGAAAACGTTCGAAGTCGTTTCGACCGAGAATAGAGACGGCCCGCGTGACGGGATTAACGATACGCGGGTGTGTAGCCGGTTACCGATCTTCGAACGCGAGATGACGAGGAGGAAGAGGAAGCGCAACGAGACGATGATGGAATGCGAGAATTGATACGGGAAAAAAGGGATCTCTCGCCGCGGCCTGATTGTTTTTCTTCCTTCGTTTCCTCCCGCTTCTCCCGACAACGAGTTTCGGACGGTCCGTGCCCCGAGGTCGGATGGATGTACGCCCATCGGGGCTCTTTACCCGCATCAAATGCTAAGTGGTTCGTCGTCAACGACACGAGGGCGAAAAGACATCGTAATCGACAGTCGCGGTTAGCTGCTTGTTTTGCCGCAAATTACATAGGGGTCTCGGACGCTCTCCGCACTTTCGGTTCAACTTTCGCGTTGCGTTTGAAGCATAGATGCTCGACCGTCCATGTCGAAATTTTACCCGATCTCGGCTTTTTCCAATCCTCGCTCTGCTTAGACAATTATTTTGCACTCGTTCCGAGATAGAAAACAGCGTTCGAGTTTCCAACACCGAGTATCTCGACTTACGAGAAGTAGTTTATCGTTTTGGTTACTTTTTAAATCTGAAGTCTGATTTAGCCGACGAGGATTAGGCATTACTTAAGATTGACAGCCTATTTAGGACCGACATAGTTACGTGCTCGTAAGCAAATTATAAACTTGCCAATCCAACTCTGGATTCATCCATGTTATTTTTGATTGCATTTTGATTATTGGTAAATGGTGGGATATCCATACTCGTTGTGGTCGAGTACCTCCATTGTTCAGTTCTCCATGCTGTAGTACTCTTCCCATGTAGAATTCTTGCTCGATTGTTGTACAGTTGATCTCTGTAACTTTGAAATTCGCGATACGGTGCGAGGCGTTGACCTCGGCAAAATAAAATTAGTATCGAACGAATCTCTTCCTCCGTTGCTGGATGTCGAACGCAGCGGCTGGAATTTGGATCGACGAGAGTTTCGTGATTTGAATTCCAGTTGCCTTTGGTGGCGGAGCCGCGGAGATCCGAGCGTCTGGACGCGAGTATCGAGACTTTTGAACGGGTGGTAGCGGTCTTTCCGTCGTGGATTTCCTGCTCGGACGATCTATCTTTTAGCCGAGTCTTTGACGACAATGGAAAATTAATGTATTATCTCGCAAGGCGGGCGTCCGTCCGAAAGTCATTCGGGGTGTCCGTTACCGTCGAGAAGGAGACAACGGGCATCGATACGACCACCACGGAAACTGGGATACCGAGGAGTGCTTTCTCGTGTTCCTTAACTTACCGTTCGCCGCGTTGGACCCGCGCCGACGACGGCGACGACGACTCGCGAATAATCTAAAAAAATTGTCGACCCACCCCGCACTCCGAGACGCGCCGGGCGACCCTCGGCGAAAGATGGGAGAGAAAGTCATCCCCGATTATCGAAGAGAAACATCCGTCTCCTCTCCAGCCTCCCGGCTGAAAAAAGTGAACTATCGAAAAAAACAAATAATTCATTCTCACCGTCCCAATTTGCTCCGACCAGGAAAAAAAATCATCACCGATACCCATTTTTCTCGAAACTTGTTTCTCGTATCCGAGGTAGCATTGTCGTTACCGTCAAGCGCGATGTATCCTCGTTAAAGTATTATCAACGATGCTTCCAGCTCCCTCGAAGGCGTATCCAACCCGCCGGTCGTTGTCGTTTCGCGGGAGAATCTCGACGAGTGGACGCGACGCTGGATTTACATTTACCGCGAGGAGGAAGAGGAAAGTGATCAAAAATCCGGTAACGTTGTCGCCAGCCTCCATCGCAGCCGAACTCTCGCGCGGCAACGTACAAACGAGTGCGAATAACGACCGGGCGAGTTTTTTTTCTCCCTCCACAGGCACGAGGTAATCGGGCGAGCGAGGAGCAGGATGCGGCTTGATGGAAAATTTGTCATCCAATTATTCCATGGGCCAAGTTTGGCCGGAGTCGAGGCGCGATCGAGGAGTTTCCATCGCCGGCGAGACGCTCGAGCGATGCGTCATAATCAGCCCAGCCGGTCAGTAGTATACTCGGGAGCCGTAACGAGTTGTCCTTAAGTTAATTAACTAATTTTAATCGGATGACGCATGCGCATCTCTTGGGATACAAGTAAACCCTCTTATCGCGTGGCGGTGAGGACGGAGCGGAGGCACGAGACGCGAAGACCGCTGTAAAAGCTAGATGGTATTCTCAGGAAAAAAAAAGACCGAGGTTAATTTCGTCTAATTAATTTAGCGAAAAACTCCTTCGAGCTCCGTTCAACCGTCCGCCGCTGAAACGAATTTTCAGCGAAATATCATACTTTTCGCCCTTTTCTCGACAAATTTCGCGGGTAATTGGAACGCCGAGATCAGAAAAATTCGTCTCGACCTCTTTTCTTCCTCTTCGTTTTCAAAATAGTCGCACGAAAAGATCGCCTGTGGATTTCTGTTTTAAATTCGATGTCGAGATCGGAAGTTGAAAAGGCGGGAAAAAAAACGAAATCATATAAAAAAAGCTCGGATTTTCTGTAGAGAACGCGAAGAATGAGAATTTCCGTCGCGGATTTATACTTCGGACTCGCGATGCATCGAGCAATTGTTTGACTAGCGTCGGAAAGCTCACCGAGTCGTAAATCCGTACGGCTGTCATCTCGCATAATGAAATGTTAACCTATTTCATTGTAATCAAACGTTTCAACGAGTGATTATTCATTCTTAAACAGCGATCAGCCGCGCTATTATTGTACTATTACGATAGGCACTAATAATATATTATAACGAACGTACAGGGCGTTCCATTTCGAATCGTACACCGCGAATAACTGGAACAATCCGAAAATGAACTAGATCTATCGAAAAGTAAATTTGGTCGCGAAAAAACGCTAACCATTAAGCGGAGCATCCGAATCGAGTAACCAGATCGCGACGCGTTGACACGCGTATCCATCGTTATCTTCGTCGTCGTCGTCGTCGTCGTTGTCGTTGTTTTCACGTGAGAAAATACGTCGAACGGGTCGCTTCGGCGAGGTACGGGCGAGTATAAACGAATAAATAAGGCGAAGTTTCGCGTCAGTGATTCTCTATGGCGGTTCCCCTCGTCGCGTCGCTTCACTTTTCGCTCGCGACGGGGTTTCGATTCTCACAGTGTACAGTGCCCGTACAATACGCCGAGTGGAATCATCCCGATCCCGCCGCGTCCCTCCATCCCATTTATCCGACGGTCCCCTCGCCGACCCCCGGACCCACCTCGTCGTCCGTGCGCCCGGCCGCCACCCCTCGCGCAAGGATAATTTGGTTACGGTGCAAACGCTACGCCCAATTTAAGTAACGCAGTCGGTTGATGGACATTCAATGCTCTACCTTGATTGGCTAACTCTATTTGCCACGATTGAAATCATGAAGCGATCAGAACTGGATGGCCGCAATTTCATTAGCCTCCGGCGTAACCGCTTTTAACTTTTTTCCCATTCTGTTCGACAGGGAACCACCGACAACCGAACCCGCGGTTGTTTCGCCGGGACGCCGCGCAGTTTTTCATATCCCTCGACGAAGACGAAGATGGCGCGACGGTGGAAATCGGCCGAGGAAGCGTTGCGGTGAGTGTTATTCCAATTGGCGAAGGCATCGTTTATTAACCGTTAACCAACGAGAACGTCCCCCCCCCCCGTTTGTACGGCTTCGATTCGCGTTCCCGATTGAAAAGGCGTTGAAAACGAGTCGGTAGCTCTTTGTCGCTCTTCGGTTCTCGTCGGTGACGAGCGCGCGCGGACAGGCGGCGATAAACAAAAACGGGACAAAGATGCTGTAGACTCGTTAATTAAGATTTCTGCGCGGCGTCGCAGCTCGACCCCCTCGGAGCGGGTCTCGACGGTGCGATTGGTCGTTCGATTAGGAAATGACACCCGCGAACGACGGACAGCTTCGGAGAGATACAAAATTGCCAGCCGCGTCCGTTTCCTTCGCGTTCGTTACTCCCGGCTCTCCGGGAACTTTGGTCGCCATCGAACACCTCCGCCGCGCGCGGTCTTTCGAACGAGCGCCGCCGATCGGGAATGCGTCGAGCGACGAATGGTAATTGAATAGGCGCGAGTTTGAAATTTCACCTTGGTCAGCGTCAGCATTGGCGAGATTCGTATTCGCGGACGGCGGACGAGACTTTCGACGATTATCCGTACCGAGGCTGTTGGTCGGATCGCGTGGCGGAGGCCGAAGGGAACGCGTTGTTAATGAGCCGGGAATTAATTAACTGGCTCGATGGTGGGGATGCAATTAGGGAGCCATAATTGTGCCGAGTCAGCTGCTTACCAGCATCGTACGACCCGTGCGGTCTACCTTCGCCTGCGTTGCGCGCGAACCTCCGTAATTCGCGTGAATTTACACCTGACGCGGACACACGCCCGTCCGTCCTGGCCGTCGAGACGATTCAGCCGCTTCAGCGACCTCCTCGAGCAGAAACGTCGCCGCGTTCGAGCAACGAGTTGGCAGGTGAGACGAGAAATGGAATACGGAAATGGAAGGGAACGGAGATGACGAATCGACGCGTGATGATAATTAGCCCCGACCCCCCTAGAGAAACGTAGGTTGGACGAATCTGGGTTGGATAAAGATTCTCCTTTTTTGTTCCTCGTCTCCCAGAAATCGCCTTACACGGGTCGGGTCGGGACGAGAACGGAAGCTGCGAGTTGCCGTCGAACGAAACAGTTGGCTCGGGCTACGCTGGCTCGGATCTACTCTCGGCGATGAAAATTATACTCCTTTTTTGTTCATGTGAAAAAGTCTGCTAGATTTCAGCGTCGACCCGTTCAAATTCCGGTGGCTGCGTGTACCTGAACGCTGCTCGAGTGTCCTCCGTTTCTCCCTGATACCTGTTGGACGTCGGTGGCGTCGCTCCTACACCCTTGGAAACCCTAAACCGACATTTTTATATCCCCTTCGCGTTGTACCCGACCAAAAAGTCAAAGAAATTCAGATTCACGCTCGAGTCGTCTCTTCGATGTCGGCGTATTTATTATCGAGCCCCGTTCAAAACGCCACGTTTTCGAATCAACGCGCGGTTTCTGTCGTCCGAGGAACGAAATTTTTCACGGGCACGTATATACTAGGGTGATTCGAAAAACATTTTTTTTTACCAAACGGACTTCAGAGCTTCGTTTAAGCATACGAATAAGTCCCTTGAATGATTATTCAATCGTACTCTCGAGGCCCGCGCGTGTGATATGCACGCGTAAGGTCGTAACACGAGAGAACGAGAACGAGACAACGCGAATGGTATTAAACCTGAATTAAACCAACGCGGTTGGTAAACTGCGAATATCGCCTCTCTCGCTCCACCTTTGCGCGAACATCGCGTTGACCGGGAGTTGACCGGGAGCCCTGACTAATCTAGGGCCTCTGGTTCGTGGTATTTCGAATTAATTAATCCCGTATCAAATTGGTCTTGCAGCCAATTTCCTAGGCTTCGCCTGTGGTCGTTCACCGTCCAATATATCGTCCGCGCGACCGAGGCTTTGAACTGCGAACTGCCACCATAGAAACCGTACGTTCGATCTTACCTGCTCGCGCGGCTCGTGTACGGCTCGATCCATGCAGATCGTTTCGATTCCCCCTTCGCCCATTTTATTTCTCTCTCTCGTCGCTACCAATTTCGTCCTCCCGCTCTCTTCACCGAACGACCAACAAAATCTGTTTCCAAAATTCGAAAAAGTAGTACTCGACTTTTTCCCTCCGTATAAAAAATGGATCAGAATTTCCGATACTTCTATCGCGTTCTTCCGAAATCGACGCTTCGAGTCGATTTTCATCCGTTATTCGAGAAACGTGAAAGGAAAGTCGGAATTTTGGAAATGGAAAATTGCGAAGAATTGGAAAAAGTCGGCTCGCAGTTTCCGAGCATAGAAAAGAAAAATGATCCTGGATTTTCGTAGCTACGGTAAAAACGAAAGAAAAAAATGACGTTCCCGATCCCGCATGAAAAGGCCCGTACGACTGGATTTATGTACGTTTATACGGGTATACGTACACGCGCGTACAATTTGTTTCAATTTTCGTTCTATATACAATTTTTCCAACGACAATGAAAATTCTTTTCTAATCTTTTTTCTGCCGTTGATTGATTTCGTAATCTTGACGGATTTATGGGTTAAGGAAATTAGTTTGAAAATCATATCTCGCCGACAGACGGGCGTTGTTAATACGTATTTTATACGGTAGAATGGACGCTTTCACGAAACATGTCAATTACACAACGCGGCACCAGACTTCGGAGTCTCTTTCTCTTTCTCGCGAGCGTGATTCTCGATCGAACGCGGGGGCCGGGGCGGGAGAGACGGACGCGTGTCGCGCTCGCCCCGTGGCGGGGGGCCACGATTCCCGTTCGCGATCGGAAACGATTCGATTTTCCTCATTTTTATCATCGAATGCACGCGGAATCGAATAATACGCGGGAGGGGGAGACGAGGCCGACCCGCGAGCATATTCTTTTCCGGAAACGGAAGCGTCGCGCTTCCATGGTCAAATAAAAATGGCACGAGGAGAATCGAATTACGAGAACGGCGATTCGATACGCCGAGGAAAAATCGACGACTCCGCCTTTTTTCATCTCATCTCGTCTCACCTCGTAGGACAACGCGATACTTTCACCGAAATATCTGAGATCGCCTCGTCTCCTCGATCTTATTACGCCCTTTTTCGAAATCAACGAGCAACGAATCTATTTTACCGCAAAGTTTGCGTTTTTCGCGCAGTTCCATTCGCGAAAACGTATTTCCGACTCGACGACATTTTTCGAAGCTTCGTTCGCCGGCTATTCTTGAAAATGATCATTTTTCTCGCACGCTCGCGCGTCGAGCGTTGCATCGCAGAGAAATGGTACGTGACGAAGGCGCGGCGAGTAGGAAACGAACGTGGCCAGATATTTGACTCTTTAACGGGCGTAAAAATGTAATTCGATGACGCGTGGCGCGTCGCTATCTGCAACTCTGCACGCTCCCCAAAAACCGTCCGGCTAAATGCGTTTTCCCCGTTAAACGCGCGGCGAGATGCGCCCGTCCGATAAGAGTGAATCGTACGCGCCCCTGCGCTGCCGCGTAGACGTAGCGGCCACCGAAACGCGCGTACGACGCGTTGTCCCGCGCGGCGCGAGGCCTCGGGACCGAGGCCGGTCGAACCGCCTCGTTTATTAGGATTTCACGCTTCTGATCCCGTTACGCTCGCGGCAGTATTAGGATCAACGTTTGCCCTTTATATATTAGATTATTGCCAATTTCGTCCACCGCCACATTTTTTTTTCTCCGCGAGGAAAACTCGTCGCGCCGCAGCGAATTTCGAACGCCGCGTTGCTTTTCCCTTGCTTCCTTCGTTCGCTATCCGGTCGCGTTCGTTCGCGAAACAACGATCGTTTTTGTTGGAAAATGAGAAATGTCCTCGTCGCACTTTCATCGGCACGTGACGCTCGCAATTAGAAGTGGCGCGCGCGTATCGGACCTTCGCACGACAAAGGGCGACGGTGTCTCTTTTTTCCGAGGGGATGAAGCTACCCCGATTCGAAACGAAGGTTCGCATCGCTCTTGCGGGCAGCGCGGTGTCGGCGTTGCATAATTACGAGGCGAGATGTACGAACGGAGCGTCGCTGGGGGTTCGGCGATCGAGGGATGAGATTCGACGAACGAACGCGTCGACGTGGAACGAGCCTTTATCCGACGAGGATCGCCATAATTCGTAATCATCGTGACCGAGAATTGAACGGATCGGATTCCGAATCGCTTCTCCGTCGAGTTCCCAGAGACTTCGTCTCTCCGTTCGTTCCCAACCTGATCTCTCCCGGTTCTCGGACTCGCCTCGTCGCGGACAACTTCGTCGATCGATTTCGAGAAACTCGGTCACATATTCCCAAAGTTCCTTGCAACGTCCGTTCCTTAAAAAAAAAAAAAAAATAACAAACAAAACCATGCTCGGTGAACGTTTACCGATCTATCAGCGATGATCGTCTCGTTCGTCGGTGTATAGAAAAAAAAAGGGAAAAAACCCGCCGTCATATTTCCCGCGCGCTGTCCCATGGGGTCGTCGGATGGGGGAGAGATGATCTGATTATAAATACGTCATGGGAAAGTCACAGTCGGAGAACGCGTTTGGTCTCTGTCCTTTCCATTGTGCGCGCGATGGTACCTATCGGAGTGTCGAAGATGCGCTGTACGAGGTCATCCAGGCGTTCCAGTCGAGGGTAACTCCAGCTCCGACAGCGTTTCCATTCAATTTATATCCCGACGGCTCTGGTCGCGTGAATTTTCGAAGCCACATTCTCCGCGCATGATCGACTCGATGAAATTGTGCCTGGTCTTTTTCTCTCCTCCTCGCCCATCCTCTTCTCGATCCGATTAATTCGCCCGCTCCCCCCGCGCGACTCGTTCGAAATCGCTCCGAAAATCGACTCCGTCGAACCATCGTTTCGACTCGAAATTACTCCTTGTTCCGGAATTATCCTCGAACGTCCTTCGCTTTATTAGCTACCTCGAATCGTTATTCGTCGTGACGGCGTAGTTTTCATCGGGATTCCCGGTTCAATCGGGAACAGAAAATGAAACATAAGCGTTCCGTAATTTCGTCACAGGCGCGATATTTTCCGTGCATTCTGAAAACGAATCGAGATTCTTACGTTTGACATTCGCGGATGAATAGTTTCAGAAACTATCCATTTCGTAAAATTTCAATATTTTTGGAACGACGCGATGGAAATGTGCAAGTTTCGCAGCTGTGAAATGAGAGTCTCTCTCTCTCTCTATGCATCTCTAAGCTCTTCATTTGTTTTGAAAAAAAACCGTTTTTCTCGAGTTCATTTTATTTTTTATTTTTCTGATCACCGCATAATTACCGTATCATCTACCTGCTGTGACCAGTATTGGTCCAATATTGGTGAGGACACCGACGAATATCCGTCTATCTATCTCTTTTTCTCTCTCGTATCGATATTGATTCGTCGATGATAATAAATCAGGCTGCTGATCGTCAGGGTGGCCGAGACGCGTTCTCGGATTGAAAGATCGGTGCACAATGGTGGTTATCAGTTGGCTTCGAGGCTTTCCTTTTCTCTCCCCGTGTTTTTTCCTCCCTCGGCAGGTACGCGGGGCTATATACGGAGCGCGAGAGCGGCGGCATCGTCTCGGTGAATTGCCGCGTCCATCAATAAAGCCTCCGTCATTTGGCAAATCCAAAAGGCGTCGTAGAACGAATTTCCAAGATAAAAGGGTAACAATGAAGTAACCAATGGTTAGTATTCGGCCGGTGTCGAACTCGCCGCCTCTCAATCACTCGCGATAACAATGCCGAGGTTTATAAATCCGCGCATTGTTGCCAACTTAAAAGCTCCGCGCGCTCGGAAACGACCGACGCGCCGCGTTAAAGCATCTCGGGAGCACTTTAATGAATACGATTACGGGGGGGCTAACCGTGAAGGATTGGCTCGCCCGAAGGAAACCGAGTATTCCTAACGTTTCACAATTTGTACGCTTTGTTTTTCACGACGAAACTTCGACGCCGACGCGTTTCCCACGCGACAACGGATGACCACGAGAGATACGCCGAGACTCGATGCGAATTAAACGAGCCAGGGGCTACACGTTCGCGCCTCGTCATCCGCGATTCTCAGGGAATCTCGAGAAATTACGAACAAACATCTGTCGCTACCCGCGAGACTCCGTCGCCGATCGTCGGGGAATCGCTGAACAGAAGGAAGAAGAAAGAGAGAGAAAAAATACCCGCGAGGAATCGCAAACGAAAATGAAAATGCGAGCGAGTGGAAAGGGAAGAAACACGTCCGACGCGATAAATGGACTCGGATTATCTCGGAACGAAACGTTGCACCGAGATCGAATACGTTTCCCTCTTCGTTTTTCTTCCTCGAAAGTTAATCGATATCCGCACTTTCCGGGCGCCCAAAGTCGTCCGTTCGCAACCTTACGGTCGCGTTGTTCCCTGATTCGAGAATGTCGCCCGTTCCGCCGCGAAATACCCGTTGTGTAGGTATCGACGCGAAGGAGGAAATTCGGGATAGGACGAGCAACGACGGGACGCGTATCGCGTAACGTCGCGTGGTGATTTCGGGAGAGATAGAGGAACGAATTTCGCTAAGGTTCGGTTCCTGCTCGACGCGTTGTTCTCCCGATCGCGTTCGAGGAACGAGAAGGAGAGGAGGAGTGCCCGGGTGTTTACGTCGCGGACGTTGGAGAAAAAGCTGAAGCTTCGTCGCTCTCCTCGGCGCCCATCTCTAAATAACCGGGCATATATACGGCCCTTTTTTTCCACAATATGTTCCGAGGCCATTACTTAGTCCTCGGGCAGAAGTGGAAGTGGAAGAAGCGTTGCGTCGTATAGAGTAAAAGAGATGCGGACGGCGACGACGGGGCAGAGGAGCAGGCGGGGGGGAGGGTGTTCTCGAGGGCTCGGAGTACGGCGGGGGTAGTAGCTCTTAGCTAAATAACCACTCAGTCACTCGCCGTGGCTCGTGCTCCGAAGAGACTCCGGGCTACGGGGTCCGAGGGGAACTTTAGGTGGCTCTGATGCTGTTACTCGGGATGTAAGAGCATCGAAGCATCGAGAAACTCCCGAGTCTCAGATTAACGAGCCCATCCTGAGATTGACTTCTCGCCGATGACTTCCCAACGGTCCGAAAATGGCCCAGCGCGATCGGCCCGCCAACGCCCCGAAGGATTCTCGCGAGGCTTTACAAAAAAAAAACAAAAAACAAAAAAAAAAAACGACGAAAGGAAAAGTCAAAAAATGTGTCGCGCGTGTCCGTGCTGCCTTTACCCGATTTCCATCCCCCTCGTCGAAGCCTCTCGCGGTGGCGGGGTTGGCTGGTCCGGTTCTCTCTTCTCTTCGGTTACAGTCGAATTATGCCGGTATATTTCACCGCTCCCCGAGTCGCCGGCTACCTCGTACCCTTGTTACCGGGGACCAAAATCGACGCGTAATGGCAGGGACAACCAGTCAAGCTTATCTACGCCGGCCACGGAAAGCTCTCGAATACATTACGTCTGCTGTTTCGGAGATGATTGTGGGAGATTAGAGGCCAGCTACGTAACGTCGTCCCGTTCGCACGTACGTGCATACCGAACGGGGGGACCCCTCCGCGCGAAGTCGAATCGAACTCTCGCGACGAAAAAACCACGGTAGGAGAAGCATTTTCGAAACGTCCGTCCCGGTAGTTTTTTCCATCGCATCCCCCCCTTCTCCCCCGATACACGGGCACGCGGAAACGTACACGCGCGCGCGCGCGCGCGGTTAGCGGAACCAACGTCGTTGCCTGCTGGTAAGTCGAAACGAACGAGCGTCGATGATCGTTGCCGCGTGACGCAACGCGGGTCAGGTTATTATTGCCATAGTCTCGAGGCTCTCCCCGATGCCCGGTGTTTATCCACGAGCTAATGACAGTCGAAATCCACAGATAAGACTCCGATTAGATCGGTAAGGTCGCGTTTAACCGTGCCTAAGCTTCGGGTCGGCGGGGGAAACGGTGAAAAGGGCGCGCGATGCATTCGAGGGGAGGAGGGTCGAGCACGGGGCTTAGTTGCATATAACCCTCGTCGTAGGGCGGTCGGTCGCGTAACTCTGCGGCGTGGTAGGTAGGTAGTCGGCGCGGATCGTCGGGCTCTTCGTCGTACGGCGCGCGGAACGAGCGTATAGGTTGCTGCTGTTAGACGTCGCGTGTTTGTCTACCGTATATGCTTTGGATCGGCACGATCCATTATGAGCTTATGTCAGCCGACAATAGGGATTAGCCGACGGACATGGTGAGAAAATGGGGTGGCTCGGGGAGGCGAGGCGAGGAGACGAGGAGACGAGGACCGGGCTACGCGGATCTCGCTCCGGCTACAGCTTCGCATTCTGTTTTTCCTCGCCGCGCGCCGAGGCAACGGCGACGATCCTCGGATCGAGCCGTGCCACGAATCGAATCCGGGGCCCTTGTTCGCGGAAATTGAACGAGAACCGAGGCCCGTATTAATTCGAAACTCTACGACGAACGCTCGTCGAGCGAGAATGCAGCGATCCACGCCTTTTTCCCCCCCCGAAACGAGAATCGGCGACGCAACACCTTTCAACGGCTCGAACATCACCGTTTTTACTTGCCATCGCAACCTCCTCCTCGTCCTATTCGTTGTTTTTTTCCTTCCCCTCGAAGGCACTGGAAAAAGCCGAGAATATCGCGTTGCCGTGCGAGATAGCTCGAGAGAGTTTTGCCAAACGAATTATTCGTAGATACGATCTGCGTCGTTTCGGAATTAACGTGTACCCCGTCGAGGGGGGACGATACGTACGGAGAGCGTCGTACGCGTTTGAGGTTTGTCGTCGGCTCACGGGAGATGCTCGAGAATGAAAGCCGGGACGAAGACAATCGCGGAAGGCAGAAATTGCAGTAGCTATTCGTCCGTTTGCACGTGTCGCGCAGCGCCGCGGCTTTTCACGTATGAACTTTGGGGGTAATACAGTCGAGATGGAGGGTTAGTTACTCCGGGAGGAGGGGGGTGTTGCGTTGGTTTGTTCGCCGGTTGCCTCGAGTTAATTATAACTGATGGTTATCAACCGGTTAACTCCGACACGCCATTACGTGCTTGGACTGGCGTTCCGTCTGTTACGGCCTGTCCGTTACCCGGGTTGGTAGACAGCAGCCGATTCCGCGACCGAGAGAAGACGACGCGTTTTAACGCCGAAAAGATATAATTCCTCGTCTCGTCCTCTCGCGGAGCCAAAATCGCGGAGAAGCGCATTCCCTCCCACGCGAGTTATAAACCGAGCGCGAGTCCGCCGTATCGCCGTGCCAATCTTCATTCGAAGTCGATCCATCGACGAGGAAGTACGACAGGCGAGAGACCCTGCACCGCTCCCAGTTCTACTCCGATTCAATTTTCATGTAACGACGCTTATTGACAGTTTCCGCGCAGCCGGGGAACACGCGGGGTAGAAGCGTCGATTCGGTCGGAAGGCTGGGATCGTTCGCGGATGACCCGAGTTACGGGGTTCCCCGCGAAACTGGTAATACGGACGCGATGGCCCCAATCACTTATTGCTCGAGCGCGCGCACCGATCCGCTAATTCTCTCTAAGCAGAACAAATGTTTTCCTTCTCTCGGCTTTGCCAGCAATCATCGTCGAGTCTTTTAATTTCCTATATCGAGGACGAACGAAGGGGAAAGCAGTCACGGGGCGAGGTGTCGAGGGGGGGGGGGGCGCAACAAGGAACGGGCGAGGGGCAACGCGGTAGGGGGCGCGAGGGGTGCACGCCGGTGGTAATTGGCTGTCAGGGCTTCCCAACCTACCGACCAACCAACCAACAACCCCGAGAGATTGGTATCGCTTATAATTAACTTCTCCATACCACGAAGCCGTGGCGTTTCAGAACCAAGTCGCTGGAATCAACGACCCTAAGCGAACTATACGAGAGAGATCCGAGCTACGACCGAAGTCGCTGTCTTCTTCCGTCAGCCTAGAGAGACGAGATACATCGAGATCCGAAGCTCGAACCCGACCCCTCTTCGATCTTCTTCGTCGGCCTCCGCAGCCATCGTCGCCGAATCTCCATCCCCCTCCTCCTCCTGCTTCTCTTCGTCGCGCGACGATTTTCACGTCGGTCCGCGGTTGTCTCCTCCGCAACCCTCGCGCGTTTCGCGTTCGCGTTTATCGCCCGGTCTCTCCGGCTCTTCTTCGCACGCCGCCCCCGCCGTGTTTCCGCGGAGGAGCCGCGGCATCTTTCCGTCTGTCCCATCCCTTCGCACGTTTATTCTCTCCTCCCGTCGTCGTTGTCTTCGATCTTAACCCTTCGGTACTCGCGTCATTTCCACACCCCATCTTAACGCGCAGTGGCCCGGGTCACCGCGACCCACGCGAGGGTTAACGCGCTCGTCGTGCAGCGATCGACGTGGATCGTCTGACGAGCCTCGTCTGTCGCCCGTTCGCAACTTTTGAAGAAACTTTCCCCCTTTTCCTCCACTTTCTCCTCTCTCCAGCCCCGGTCTCTCGCAACGCGTAAGTTCCTACTCTATCCGCTCGTCGGGAAACGACGGGTATTGAAATGCCCACTTCACCGGGAATGCCTAACTTTTAAAAAGCCTAACGTTCGAGAATGCGCGGGAAGCAAAAGACGCGTTGGAGGTCCACGGTTCGTGTGCCGCGGAGCGAGTTTTATGCGCGTCGCGGCAGCGGTTTAGCTGCATGCAAATTCGCGAGGACGTTCCCCGCCGTGCCGCGGGGGGATACGCTGTCGCCGACCGGCGGCGTGTCGGGGTGCCTACTTCAACTGCGCCGGCAATGAAAAAGCCTCGGGCTCGAGTGCGAAAGATCCCAGCTCCGTATGAATAGCGGAGAGCGGAGGTGAAACGGTTCGAGGAAGAAGTTGGTTTCTCGCCTGCGAGAGCAGCGAAAGAAACGACGACGACGACGACGACGACGAGGCACGGGCGAAGGACGACGCGGCGTGCCGGAGCGAGCGAGCGAGCGAGCGAGGGGATGGGGCGGGCGAGGGTGGAGACGGAGAGAAGTCAGACTCTTCTTCCGAAGTCTAAGTAACATCCATTCTCTCCACCTTCTCTGCCCCTCCGTTTACTTTACTTCGCTCTATACTCTACTCGCGCCACTTCTGCCCACCTTTTATTTACAATCCCACTTCTTTCTTACGGACGCGCGACCACGAATACCGCACGCCGCGGCCCCGCTCGTCCGTCTCGTTCCCTCGTTCCCCCCCCTCGTCCTCGCCCGATGCTACTCGCGCGCACCTGATGACATAGCGACGCGTGAGTCACGCTCGGGGAAGAGAAACGCGTCCGAAAACACGAGGGGTACGTCGAAGTGGCGATAAGTCACGTCGTTGTATACGAGAACCCGCGCGTAGCTCGCGGACGGTT
The DNA here is from genome assembly GCA_963969455.1 of Arge pagana. NCBI lineage: Eukaryota > Metazoa > Arthropoda > Insecta > Hymenoptera > Argidae > Arge > Arge pagana. Next base: position 15,665,397 of record OZ018315.1, on the reverse strand, counting down.
TTTGGATAATTACAACAGCCCGGCCCGGGGGCAATTATAATTGCCAGCTCCTTTCGCAATTATAAGTTTCTGCCGGGACGGCGGGGACTGGCGCCGTTAAGGGTGGGTGGCAGCCAACCACCGACCCCGGGCCTCGTGTATGCGATACCGTTAATTGGGGTGACCTGTTCAGAAACTAGTTACCAAGGGCTACCGATATTCAGGGCTCTAGACCTTGCTTTTACTTACCTCCGCTCACCCGCGACCAAACGTGTACCTACTACCAGCGCTCGAATAACATCCGGCCACCAGACTCCACGAGCAAACTCGCGTCCTCCCGAAAGATAAAATGAAAACAAATTCCACGCAAATCCGTTCGGAATCCACACTTTCCATTCGGTCGAAAATCCGCGTTGTTTTTGCTTTTTTGATCGATTTTTTTTTTTGACACTCGCATCGCCGGTGTTCCCGGCGCGGCTCGACGATTCGCGAGCGAAACGAGACGGTAGCGTACCTACGCGTACCTACGTGTACCTACGCGTGACGCAACAGCTCTTGCTTGGCGGCGAATCGATTGTTCGAAATGTACCGCCACGCGTCGTTCCTCGCCGCGTCTACTCGCGTGCACGGAAAGAATCGCTGGGCGCGGGGTGGTGGCCGTGGCGTGGCGCGCACGGCAAAGGGCAGAGCGTAGTAGGCGACGCCGGGGTCAGAATCGCGGCCGGACGAAGGGGGGGGGGGGGGGGGGGAAGGGAGTCAAGACTCCGGTCAATTAAGTGCAGGAAATTAGAGTTTTAATTAGGCAGTCATTCAGAAAATTAGATCGGGGCCGCAGAGTCGGCGACGAGGAGGGGCGAGGAAAAGACGATGACGGGCAAGTGTCGGTGCTGGGTCCGTTCTGCCTTGCCTCCTCCCATTGTCTCGGTCTCGCCGAGACAATAAGCAAATCTATATTCTATAATTGAAACGAGAAAATCGATTATTCCGCTGCTCGAACGGTCGCGACGATGCCGACGGTCAGCGCTAACGCTCATCGATCCCGTACACCGCGTTCATTCGTTTCTCGGATGTTCGCGATAAAACGTAACGATCATTGAAATAATTCACAACGCGTAGCTTTCGTCGCAGGACCGTTTCGCGATCGCGCGTTAGTCGCTTTAGCCGTGACTTCGCGCCTTACGTATTTGCGAACGCCGCGTAGACCTCTCGCGACCGTGGTCCCTGTCGCGAACCCGTTTCCAAAGCCTTTGATACCCCGCGTATGTAGGTCGGCGTTCGACAAATTTGACAAATCTGCGCGAATCGAGCCCGAAAAACTCTGCATCCCTCGTAAAAGGTGGTCCCAGAACGGGCCAGATATATCCTCTATCCGTATCCCGTGGTCTAGTATTTTCCGAACAGACGTTTTTCGAGCCCGTGCAACCTCCTTACAAGCCTGCCACGTGATCGTAAACTTGCGCAGGCTTCCCGATCGCGATACGTGCAGCCTCTCGGCGTATCGTACCTGCGTCCGATGCATATCGCGTAGCCTCTCCGCGCGTAGCGAGTCTTTGTCTCGCGTGCCGTTTTCCTGCATGCTCGTTTACTTTCGCTCCTATGCCGCGTGTCGCGTGTCAGTCTCTCCGTACGTGCGCTCGTCTACGGCCACGTTTAGCACGTGGCTATGTATCGCGCATCTGTAACTGATGCCCGAGCCCCCTAAACTACAATGGAGCATGCATCGGCGAGCTGTCGGGTGACGGGTACGGTCACGACTGGCCGGGAGAAGCTGAGCGCCGAAGGAAGGAGAGAGGGGTTAAATCTAATTACATGGTCTGTGACGGCTGCTCGATGGGTGCTCCTGACCCCTTGCCCCGTCCACCTCTGACTCTCCACCGTCTCCGTCTCTCCCGCTCTCTCTCTCTCTCTCTCTCACTCTCGTTCTCTTCCTCTCTCTTCACATCTCCCTCTCTCGCTCTCTCTTCACCTCTTCCTGTCTCGCTCTCTCGGTCCGATTCCCTAGCCCGCGTCCATTGCCACCGCCGCCACCGTCGTCGTCGTCGTGTCCGCTATACCCGACTACTACTTGCCTCGGGCCATTCGGTCCTCTATTCTACTACTGCGCACTGATATTACCCGACCAAGTTGACATCCGGTTAAAACTATTTTAATTATACATAGGCGAGTCATAATATACGGGGTGTCTCGCAAGTCCGTGCGAACCGAAGCTCGTCGGCTCGTCGATATTCTCCGTACCCCTTGGTCCGCGTGGAGGGACGGACTCGCGTGATTCGGGCGACGGATAGAGAAGTTCGCGCCGAATTTCCGAGCTCGAATTCACGAACGATCGAAGTCGCGCCGAGTGTAGCGCTAATGCGCGAAATTAAAATGAGACGTCCATCTTTTACGAAATGCTTGGCACTCGACATCCGAGCACTCAGCCGGGTACTCGCTCTTACCTCCTCTTCCTCCTCCTCCTCCTTTTCGCCTCCCCCCCCCCCCCTTCGCCGCCCCGCGCGCCGTTCTCTCACTCAACGCATTAGAGTAATGAATTAATTTCCATCCTACCCGACAACTACCCCCCGCACCGTCCCGCTTTCTGCCCTCGTCCAGCCTATGACATCCAGCCGCTCGCTATACTCGAGCCCATCCTGGATTTAAAGTCTATTTTCTTAATTATAAGCGAGCGACAATGGTGGGCTTCGCGTGTTATCACTTTGCTTAAGTAACGCGCCTAAATTGAGACTGCTAAGCGGCCGAGTCTTATTTAGTAATTAGCCATCGGGATTAGTCATTTGTTTAATGGATGGAAATGAAACGAGTGGAGGGAAAAAAATCGTGAGATATTAAAGCAGGATTCTACTTTGGACGCTCGAAAAAGAAGTTATTGTCGTGAATTTTTGACGAGCTTGGCGATAAAAACTGTAGAGTTTGCCAGACTTGAATACTCGCGAAATACATTGCAAACATTTTTTTTCATTTGTCTCGCGCACTTTTTATACGTAAAAATTCCATTCGAATACAATACCTTGATTAGCGGGCGCGTCTGCGCGCTGGTGTCAAAATTTTGAAAATGGACTGTCCGAAACAGAGAAAGTTACGAGTCCTAAGTTCGATGTAACTCTGGGAAAATTTTAACGTACACGAAAAAATAAGTAAATGGCGGCTAAAAAAAAAATAGTGACGGTGAAGAGATATTCGGAAACGCGGGTGTTTACGAATTTTTGGTGGATGGAATAGGGAAGGAGGCCGAGGAAACGGGGTTCGCGTTGACGGTAATACGCGAGGACAGTAGACGTTACGGTCCGCGGGCAACAATTTTGTCGGAGAGAAAAGTCTTGGGAAAGATTATCTTATTCATAGGATTAGAGAAGCATTAACCCTTGAAAGACAGTTTAATTACAGAAGCGATTAAACATCTTAACGTATAAACACACTCGACTGGGGAGACGGGCGGAACTCGAGGTGGCAGCGCCGCGTGCCACCAATTAACATACTAATAACCGTTGTGCACCTTCCTTCGCTTCCCTTGCCCCAGCCTCTTCTCGTAAGACCTGGTTTTCGTTAAACCCGCTCCGCGGAGCGTCGAGCGTCGCCGTCGTTTTCATTTCATTGTCAAATGTCGAATTACTCGCCATCGTCTCGTCTCGATTAACATGCAAATCGCACGGGAAACGTATACCTACCGAATAAAGTGATGGCGTTCGAAAAATAAGCGAGCCGCGACTGTGATTCCTTTGCCTCGTCGCGAATAACGCCGTATCGCCGAGTCTCTCGGTAAAAGCTCGCCGGCGCGGAGCTTGGAACGTCAAAGACGAGAGTTGGACGAGCTTGCGACAACGATCACCGCACAATTTAAATCTTACACTCTCGCATTTACGAGAGGTAGTTTTGAAAATCTGTGGAACGTACCATTGTCGAGGTAGAAAATTCCAAACATAAAAGGATTTTTCCCCGTGTTATGCGAACGAGAAATAGAAATTTGCAACGGGCAACTTCTCAATATCGATTCTGCAAGCTCAAATCTCCACAAAAAAGCTGCCCAAAAATGTCCCACCCTCATATATATATCAAAGAGTATCGAGCCAATTGCGATTCCCTTTTTTATTTCATTCGTTTCCGACAGTTTATTTCACTTCTGTTTTCTCTACGTTCCATTTACATTTCAATTCCATTTCATCGTTTTTATCTCTCTCCCTCGTTCCACGATAACAATAATTCTCGATTTCGGAGGCATAGAAAATTGACGGTAATGAAACCAACCGAATTTAAATGAAAAACTACCGCAAAGTATTTTCGCGTAGTTTCGTAACGCCGTTCTCGGTCAAATTTGCGAAAGCTTGCAGCGATTGCGAATGGTATGGGAAAAAAGGGAAAAAACTCGGAAAGGAGAAGCGAGAAACGTTGGTCTCCGATGGGAAAAGGAGGAACGTGGTGAAACTCGTCCCATCGCGTATATAATGTCCGCGATATAACCGTGTAATAACGCCAACAATCGATGGAATCGGAGGAGACGAAGTTTCTCGTCTGCTACACCGAAACGTGTCGTTATTTCACGACGTACTTGATATTTTCAATGAAATTTCTTCGCCAAGAGCTCTGGGAGTCCTCGCATTCGCGAGAAATTTGCGAACGCCACTAACGAGCATCTCCAATTACTGCTAATAACGATAACGATAATACGAATGGAAAAAGGGAGGAAAAAATAATAATCGCGCCTTCTTACAGACTTTTCTAATTATATTAATCAGAGTTATCGTTATAGTCGGTTAATTAAATCGAACGGAGCTCCGCATTTCACATTCGCAGCCTCCTATCCGTGAAACTGATTCAATTTCAATGGAATTCCTCGCCTCTCTCTACACACACATATATATATAATAACTTTGTTCGCTCGCTATTCGCATTCTATGCAACCTTATCGTCTTCCATTCAACGCCGTCTCTCCGTTCGCGACGATGTATGGAAAAAAGATTCTCGCATGTTTCTCGCATTTTTTTCTTAAACACAACATACGCTCGACTCGCTCTCATCTACGTCGCGTTTCCCCCGCGTCGATTGGGCGGCTCGAAGCACTTTTCGTCAAATTTCGAGATGAAAAATGCCTTTCGACGTCGAATAAATAATACGTCTATTTTCGCGAACTTCGTTTCGTCGTTTGAAAATAGACGCGGTCGGGTTACCGATCGATTTTTAATAAACACCGCAGAAGTCGGTCAGTAAAGCTTTGAGCTCCCGTCAAATATCTCTGAGAGTTTTATTACGGGAAAAAGTTTCCGATAAAAGATTAAATTTATCCGTCGGTAACGATAAAACGCGTCGTTTCCGAAGAAACGAAATCGAAAAACCTGCGCTAATAACGAAACCTGCTGTTTTTCATTTTCTCTTTTTCAAAGGTTTTGCGATGAAAAATCGTTCGGACGAGCGTTCGCAAATCGTGTTGGTAATCGGGCCGGGCGGGTCGATATAAATTGATTTATAACAATAAAAATCAATTATCCGACTCGGCAGTCGCTTCTATTCGACTGGATTTAAGTAATTTCGCGAAATTACTGGGGCTCCCCAGAGCGAGACCCGATCGTATCTGACTACCAAGAAGCTTCTACTATCCGGAGGAGCGCGATCTGCGCGCGCATTTCTGATCAGCCCTCCTCGCCTCACCTCCCCCCTTTTATTCAGTTTCATCGTCTCACGGGCGCCGATCGAGTTGTCCGTCTCGCGAATCGTAACGATTACAGGTCACGCAGGTGCGAGGATAACAAATAATTTCAACGCTAGATTTTTATTTCGCTATCTCTCGTAAGTTTATAATAAGTTTATAACGGTCGCTCGTATCCGCTAGTTTCTTCTTGGTTCCTTCATTCTTCGTTTCGCGAAACGTTCCCACGACGCAACATCCAATTTCCGTTTTCTTTCTTTTATTCCCTCAAACTAAATCGATCGAAAGTCGATCACGAAGATTCCCTTACCTAGATCAACCACTTTTTATCCATATGCTTCTGTCATATCTCTCGCATCGTCGGATAACTCGTTTCCAATTTAACCCTCCGTAGTATCACCGTAGTCGCGCATGGTCAATTTGACCCAGTCATTTTCCAAAAAGCGATTGTCGCCAAACTGTCACTCCAAAGTATTCGGAAAAATTACAGAACACGCTTCAAACTTCCTACATTACGAACGTAAAAATGATTTTTGAAAACAAAATTCGCAGTGCCCTGAAAAAAAATCATGGAGAGGTAAAAGTGCCGAAAAGACGCTTTTTCGCGTAAAAAATCATCACTTCGTCAGTTTTTAATATCTTCGAGCCAAATTTGGACGTTATAATCCTGAAAAATGCTGCTTTCAGAAAAAAAATAGTACGATAGCACGCACCCCAAATGCTCGATGCCAAGGACTGACGTATGCCAAGTACGTATAGCGCAGGGTTCAAACCTTGGGTAAACAACCAGGAGTCCCATTCGCACTGGGAAATATTCGAGCTACTTGAGCCTAAAGCGGACTATGGAGGGTTAAATCCACGTTAATAGTTCCAGCTAGCCGCTTTTATTCCGCGTATCTTCGCACGGAGAAAAAATAAACAGCGCGAAGGTTGCGCTCATCAAACGCGAAACCTCGTTACGTGTACTTTATAGCGCACGCAAGAACGATCAACTTTGCACGTGTTACCGACAATTCCAGTGACGAATGCTTCTCGCGGATCGATTAACAATCACGGGTGCCCACGTGCGCGCGGTGTAACGGGGTGCGCCGAGAAATGTCATTTCCAAACGAACGTCATTTAGAAATAAATTTCAAAGGCCGTCGGAGAATCCTCGTTACGAATCCACTTCCACCGCGGCCTAAAAAAAGTTCCGCTCTTGCAAACGAACTTGGGCAGATATTGACGAATTGGTTCGGTCTCCGGATATTATAATTTTCTGCAGAAAATTGCTTGCGACTCGCGTCTCTCCTCCACCTTTCGCGTCACTCGATTACCTCGAATGCAATGATCCAGGTGTACCGTCGCGTCGGGAACGTCGAAATGGCATCACGATTCACGTTTGTTGGCGTACGCCTCCGCGCTGGCCACAGACCGTCAGTCGCAGCGGCACGCGCTCGAATGCGAACCGCGCATGCGTTTATCCGACGTGACGTCAGATCAGTGACAGTCGCGAGCGCACGGCCAGCGCCACCGGCTCACTCGTAGTCGGTTCGCGTTCCTGGTCGCAGGCGGTGTGTTTCGTGCGCCTCGCGTCGCGTGATCCTTGAAACGTAGCTGCGTCGCGCCGCCTTCGTCGCACGTTTCGTCGCTTTGTTACAGTGGGTTATCGCTCCCAGTGATTCGCGACGGTATCGAGTGTGTGTGAGGTGTTATCGCGTCGTCGTCCGTCGTCTCTTCGCGCGGGGAGGGCGAGCGGGTGGAGAGGGAGAGAGGGAGAGAGAGAAGTGACCGAGGTGTGCGGATCGTCGGACAAACCTCTTTGTATCTCCCTCGGATCGACGTGGTTTGAACGATGTGTGTTTATCTTGGTGCGAAGTGATCGAGTTGATACGACCGAATGAGAGTCGTCGTTGCCACAGGATTTCTCATCTCTCGTCGGACGTCTCGGTAAGTCGTTGACTCGTACTACTCGACCTATACCACCGCGCATCGTTTCCATCTCCGACGCAAAACCCGAATATCTCGTTCGTGCCCGTTGCTGCGAGACTTTGCAACGTTCGCAGCGAAACGTTATGCGCGTAACGTCGCTCAACCCGTCGGAAATTGGATTAATTACTCCCGGATCCGTGCGATCGATTTCGAATCGTCGGTCAATCCGAACGTACATCCCGATGGATCTGCGAATCGACGGGGAAATTTAATTAAAAAGTCCAACGACTCTCCCGATAGATCCGTAATTAACGACGCGACGTTTGATTAATCGCGTGAAATCGATAAAATCGGGAGAAAACTTCGCCGGGATCCGTAAATAACGACGAGACGAAGTTTATTAATTGCGAAAGCTACCCGCGCGATTATTTCTTACGACGGGGCACAAAGGAAAAAGCACGCCGCGCAGCTGGTCCGCGACGAGTCGGCGTCGAAATTTGTTTGGGCGAACGCGTTCGTCGGGATGACGCGAATCGACGGAAATTTCGGAAAGAATCGTCGAGTCTCGTTCGCCGAGTAGAAGGACCGGTTCGTGGTCGGACGAGCGCGAGGAGGTCGCCCAGCTACTCCCCGCCTCTATCCAACATCCCCCAACGAGTCCGACCACCGTCTCTCCGCACCGGCAACCGAGTCGGAAGTCGATCTTCGCGGCCGGAAGCGGCGGTCTCCCTCCTCCCGCCCCGCGAACGGTTCGGCGCGACGTCGAGCCCTTGGCCGATCCCTCGCTCGCGCGTTTCGTGACGGGGACGCGAGCCCCGAACGAAATCCTGAAATTAAAGCCGTATATTAACCCCGCGGCGTCTTCTAAATTAAAAAACAACATTTTACGCCGAGGTCCATGGCTGACCCGAAGCGGTCCGCCTCTCGCCTCCGTCTCTTTCCCTCGGCTCGTAGCTGCGTGTGCGCCACCGGCAGCGTCGCCGTCGCCGTCGCCGTCACCGTCACCGCCAACACCTACGTCGGGACTCGTACACACCGCCGCGCGACACCCCCGAACGCGATCCGCGCTCCCCCCGTATACACCGCCGCCGCCGCGGCGCTCCCTCGCTCTCTACACAGGGTTACCAGTCTCGACCGCCATTCTATTGTCCGTAAATTGCGTTTTTAAATTCGCGGGGGGCTGAGGCGCGTGGCTCGGCTCAAGCGCTTCCAAACTCCTTTCGCTAACTCCGCAAACCGCTCGCGAACCCCTCGAATTAAATTCACGCACGTTCGGATGTACGTACGTATATTCGTCGCGAACGCGCTACAAAAGCAACGTTTGTACGTTTTTGCCTCGGTTGACTCGGCAAACATCCACCTCGGAATCCGGATCGTTGGAAATTTAATGAGATTTTACGGTCGCGTTCTCTCGAAAAACGACACGCGTGTCGCGATCGGATCGGTTGCAGCTGGAAAAAATGATCGCAATGCTTTCTCTTCTTCGCAACGATCATGTTTCGCCCCAGCGATGCGTGGGGTTCAGCTGTAAAATACTTTGAAAAATTCGCGTTGGCCGGGTCTCGTCGAAAACGTACTCGTTGATGCGAACCGCGGCTAACAATCGAACTTATTCGCATCCGTCGTGCGAATTTTTTCCTTGGAAAACGATTACTCGCGACCGATTTAGACGCTTCGAGTAATTATCGTCGCCTGATTTTTTTTCTTTCTCGCGCGCAATTTCGCACGGAGATGTTGCCCCGCTCACACGTGTCCAATCGAAGCCTGTATCCGACTCTGCCAGACGAACTCGGCCCGATCTATTGTTGGTCGCAACAAAGTTGAAAGACTCCAAACTCCAGTTGTTCGAGTTAATTGACTATTTTTTAACGCCTGACTTTGACTCGGCGATCCTTGGCTACAGCATCCCGAACACCGTGGCGAATCCTCGACGCGCAACGCGTTAACACCCGCTCGTTTGTTCCACGCCGCGCCGCCTAGCGTTTAGCCGCACCTCGACAGCCAGATTCCTTGTCGTCGTCGTCGTTGTCGCACCTACGTTCCGTTTGTTCCATTTTCTCGTCACGTTTCCCTTCACCTCTCTACTTTTTTTCCTCTCCAATCTTGTCGCGCCTCGCTCTCACCGCCTCCAATTATTGTCGACCCTTCTCCGTCACCTCGTTTCGGAAATCAGTCGAACAGGCATCGAGTAACACAAACGCGTCGCTGCTTTTTCTTCCAGTTTCTTCGTTCGTAAAAAGTGATTCACAGGCTCATTCTTCTCAATCCAAACAGAGGTCAAACGACCCATTGTCTCTTCTAATTCCCCACGAATATACCGTTCGATTCGATTTTTCCAGTATTCCTTTGATAGCCCCCCCCCCCCCCCCCAAAGATGTTTGCCTTGCTTGATAAAATTGTAGATCGCGAATCTCAAATCTCGTTTCCCCAGCTAACGTTTTATTCTCCATCCTGGTAGATTCGCAGTGTCTCGTAATATTCTTCGCGCACTCGTGTCGTTCGACCTCGCGCGTTTCGAATCGTAGATAGGATTAATAGGATGCGCGTAAATCGTACGCGTTGCTCGCGGCAGTTTTTCCCTCGTTCAATCGTATAGTTTGCATCGCTGCCCCGTTCCGTCGTATCGGACCGTAAACGGATGATCCGTTGGTCAGCAAAGTTCCGAGGTGAGAGTCGGCCGGTGGCGGAGCGCCATGTTTGCTCTCCGCCGCGCGTTCGATGGTCGTCGGGAGGAGAGCGTATGATCAGCGTTGGGAAATACTCGAGCCGTGGTTCTCGAGCAAGGGCTGTATAATGGAAGTTGAAATTGGTCGGGCCTGTCCTGGTTGGGCAAACGATGGGGATTTCGAGGGGAAATCGAGGAACGGTTGCCGTACGAGCGAGACGACGGGTGTGTATCGGCGCGGGGGAAACGCATTCCATGCCGAAATTGCTTCGCACTGCCGATCCGACAGAATACAAGGATCCGGTTTGAGGTTAGGCGTTTCGACGTCAAAAAATACGCCGTTCAACGAGAGAGTGATCGAGCGGACGCGAACGAGCGCGAGGGGAGTGGGAGCGGGAGAGGCGTTGATTAAAACCACCCTTCCAAACGCTGCGTGCGTGCGCGCGCGCCCGCGTGCGTGTGCGTGCGTGTGTTTGCTCGCGCGGATGCAGGGGAAGAGAGGAGAGGGATCGCGCCAGCGCAGAGGAACAGCCGAGGAGAGGCGAGCGCGAAGGCGTTGCTTGCTTAATTACTAAAAGCTAATCAATTCCAGGGAAGTAAAGTTTAAATTGCGAACTGAAGTATAGCTTCCAAGCGTCGTCGGTATATCCTACCGAGCGATATTACTGCTTACTGCATTCTAGAATTACCCGCGATAAGTCTTTAACAATTAAATACTACGGGGATTTATACGTGCTCGTGGAGAAAGTCGTCGTCGTCGTTGTCTCCTCGTTCTCTCCTCGTTTTCTCTCGATTCGTAAATTCGATCGGTTCTCCTCCGCCGATCGCGAGGGTTGCGCGCGATTCTCGAACCAACGTACTTCGATTCGATCGCCGTTTCCGGGGTGTCTTCGAGGAGTGTCGCCGCGTCGAAGCTCGAGCGATGCCGGATCGTGATCGAGGACAGCGGCGGATCTCCGAGATTAACAGCTCCGCGAAAGACTCTCGGCGTCGCGCTAGATTCTCGCTCACCCGATCCGCCGGCTCCTCTTTCCCCTTTCGTACATCCATTTATGGGGAAAAGCCTCCTCGCCCCGTCCCTTCGTATTCACAGCGCGCAAACTGTATCAACTCTCGACCGATGGTAAAACAAGCAATAAAATCAATCTCGTTACTGCCAATTCAATCCGCAAGACACATTGCACAATTCCACGTACAATTTTACGCCAGAATGCCTCACTTCCCCCGCTCTTTCTCTCTCTCTCTCTCTCTCTCTCTCTCTCGTCGCGAAAATTCCATCGAGTCGTTGTTCCCGTTCACTTCGCGTATTACTTCGACGCACATTTAAGTCTACGCTTCTCTTTTATACTTGAATATATGCTTCTCATTTTTCTTTCTCTCGTACCTTGAAAAGTTATGCGTGGTGTGCCTACGAAATTGATAAAACGAGGGGAGAGGAGGATACGCGTTTCGCGCGGATAGACCGCGAATTTCCCGTTTCGTGCGCGAGAAACAACCGAATTCGATGATATTTCGTTCAACATATTTCGATCAACCCTCCTCGACCCCGTTCCATTCAATCTTTTCCCCAATCTACATTCCTCGCGCGTATCGTCCGTTTCGCCTCCCGAATCTGACGAATCAAATTTCAAGTGAAAATGGAATAAAAGTAACCGGCTAAATTCCGTACGGTTTCGTAATTTTGGATTACTTCCGATTAGTTCGTCGCCTTAGAACAACGAGGATCTAAGAAACGTGAAATGAAAATAAAAACCGAAATAGACGTGAAAATGCAGGAATTAGAGAGAAAGAGAGAGCGAGAGAGAGAGAGAGAGAGAGAGAGAGAGAGAGAGAAAGTAACGGAGGAGGAGGAGGAGGAGGAGGAAATTGAGAAAATTTCCCGATAGCTGCGGAACTTTTCTCGACATTCAGCCTTCGCTCTATCGAACTCACTCGCGACGGTCTCAGGATTTCGTCAAATAACTTTTCTCTCATTCCCTCGGCGACCTTTAATTTCTCTAACACAACATGCGATCGCGTTTACTAATCCAATCTGTCGGATTACGTCGTGAAGAAGAAAAAAGCTCGCCTTACCATTTTCTCATCCCGATCGCTCGACCCGCCTAGCAAAATCGTACACGCATGAGAAAACGAGAAAACAAATTTCCTCCCATCCGTCCTCGTCGTGATCGTTAGAATCGTCCCCTCTCCCAAATTTTCGAAGCTCGCTGGCAGAAAGATAAAATGAAAATTGCAAACCTGCGAGAGATGAAGGGCACAACTGAATTTTAGTCGCGGTAAATTTTTCAAAAAAATGAAATACGTCTCGACCCCGGGAATTATTATACGCGTGACTCGAGGTTTACGCGTAGATCGGGACAAAAATAATGTATTTGGCCCGGTATGGAAGACCGGTTCACCCACTTAGAACGATGGACTGCGCGAAATTGCGAAAACTAATTCCATTTCGTCGGCGTATAAGTCTTGGCTTCGTCCGTAGGTAGTAAACCAATCACATTAGAAGCGTTGGCTCCCTCCCTGCTCCTCCGCGTCCGTCCATCCCCAACCCTTACAGTCGCAGGAACGAACGAGAACGAGAACGAGAACGAGAACTCTATATACGCGAACCCGCGGACGTCGACGCTGCGACGCGCGGCGTCGCTTCACCCAAACTTCTCTCTCTCTCTCTCTCTCCCTTTCCCTCTGTTTTCTCTCTTTCTCTCGCTCTCTTTCTCCCCGTATCCCTCCGCCGGCTCGGTTTCCGCTGTACACGTGAAATTCGTCGTACCGCCGTCTCGCCGAATCGAGCCGAATGCATCGCCGACGACCACTTTTAGATCAACCTATTCCGTCGCAGAAATTCGTTTTTTCGAACGAACACCTAACATCCGGAGCGAATCTCGACAATATATTCCGAGTCGAGCAACGTTCGTTTGCAACGGTCAACAGTCGGGAATAACGTTTTTTACAGTTCGAGTGCGACGCCAAGTATTGTTATCATCGCTGGGAATGAATTATCATACGATGAAAGCTCGAGATTATTTTATACGCGCGTGCATACGGTAGGCGAGCGATATGATTCAGCATCGCGAGGCGAGCAAACATCGTCGACGCGTTGAGAAAATATTTTTCTGCCGCTGAAAATGACAATTGAGATAAGAATCTAACGAAAAGTGATAAAAATGGGCTTCGGTCGCGATCCGCTGGCAACAGCCGATTTTCAGCTACGAGCAAAATTCGAGCTAACTCCGCAAACATTTGCAAATTCGTTCGTATTCTTCATTTCGTATTTCGTATGACGAATCGATCGCTGTAAAAAAAAACCGAGCAGTCGAACTCGTACGACAGCGGGGCGCTTTGGCGTGGACAATCTTCGTGAAACCCGGGGAACGTCTTATTCTTCGTGAAATCGCGTTCGGAATTGATTAAGAATGGATGTTGTTCGAGGTGCGTAATAAAAAATCCTTTCAGAATATTGGCGGATAAAAACGTTTAAGAAAATTGCTACCGCGCGCCGATTGTCGCGTCGGCTTGTACGTCGCTCGTTCTCGTTGGGTCCAGAGGGGATGAGAAGAATAAGAAACGGGATAGAATTGAAAGCTCGCCTCCCGAGTTTTCCCCGCGCGCACGATCGCGAATCGAGTCTGCTAAATACGCGTCCGTCCGCCAGCTTCCGCGAGATTTCTTCCCCGAAATTCTCGAACCATCCTACAGATCGGGTTGGGCTCGTCTAAACGTCGCGAAAAACTGACCTCGAAACCGAGTCACTCGTCGAAAATACGCGAAATCTCGTCGATATCCCGGAATCGAGCGAAAGTAACTTGGAACAGTTTCGTTCGCAACAGCCAACGAAATCTTTTGCGTAAATTGAAATACGTCGACGGATGTTCTCGCCGCGATCGGATCACCGGGCTCCTTCGTAGACCCTCGAGACATCGTTCTCCCCCCCCCCCCCCCCTTCTCGCGCGACCCACGCCGTCTCTCTTTTTATCGTCAAAGGCGGAATAATTTTCTGTCAATTAACTTTCCCGTAATTGCGCCGTTTCCATATTTAGCGATTCGATTAGCTGCACTCGCCCGTCATTCCCGTTGTCTCTTTCCCTCCCGCTCGCTTCCTCGCTTCCTCTCTTTCTCGCCCGCTCCTTCCTCGTCTCGCTCGGGTGCCAATCGGCGACCGTATCGCGTGCGACATTCGTTTATATTCATTTATTAATTGACAAAAAATGTTAACGAGCCTGACGAGGCTGTTTAGTCGTTCCTGTACCGTCCGTGTAACCACGTAGATGCAAATATACTCGTGCATTCGTACGTACGTTTTGTCGCCGGTAATTTCGTATAATTGATTCTCGAGACGCCCAACGCAACTAATGCCTTAGATTTGCAATTTATAATCGATTTACACGCGTAAGCTTCGCGTGCTCCCGATCATTCCTCTACTTGTCGTTCGATGCTCCGATCCAACCCGATTCGACGGTATTTTCGTTCGTTCGTTCGTCTTGTATTTCGTGATTTTGCGTTTCCTTCTCTGTTTTTTATCCGCTCTCGGGTCCGGCCTTTCTTTTCTTATTTTCGATACGATTTTACGCGCCAACGGAAAGGGAGGAAGTAAATGGCTGGGAATTTCATTCCAATCACGTTCGTTTCAATTTTTCGTATTCGCATTTCGCACATGCGAGCGCGAATACATGGGAATAGTTTTCTCTCCGTGTCTCTGCGCCGTACCAGCTGATCGTAGTCTCGACAGGATCGAATATGCGGTGCCCGCTGACATTTTCTCGTTCGACCGAGTCGCGCTCGATGCAGATTATTATCTAGACAATTTCCGACAAAACTGACGGTAACGTCGACCGACGTGACCCGAATCCGCCGACCGATTCGGATGAAACAAAATCGAACGGTGCCCGCGGACTCGTTATCCCGCGTCTTCCTTCTTCTTCCCGCGTGCATCGGAAGGCCCGCTTTTCGCACGGCGACGCCGGGAAAAACGAAACAATCTCGAGACCGAATTTCCCAGCGAAACGGGATCGATAAAATTCATTCTCGAGGAAGTCGATACTCGCGGCGTGATTTATAGCGACGAAACCGAACGAAACTGCGGTCCGTCGTGGTAAAAACAAGTGAAAATTATGACCTCGCCGCGTTATTAGCCGCGTAGTAATTTTCTCGCGAGATGGGAGGAAAAGTGTGAGAGGCGGAGGGGGAAGAAAAAAAACAGCGTGAAAAAATTGGCGAGAGGTGGGCATTGGAGATTGGTTTCGCTCTGTCTACCGTCTAAGGGAAACGCGAAGGCGAGGAAAAACAGGCAAAGGTAGAAGAGAAGGGAAGAAAAAGCAGGGCCTCGTAAAGAAGCAAACAAAAAAGTTGGTGATTATAAAATTAGTAAAAACAATTTATCGTTTAATCTCGCGTCCCCCCGCCTGCTTCTCGTGTCCGCATTACCGTCGGCGAACGGAGGGGTCGACGGGGAGAGCATTTCATTCTGCCTTTCTCTCCCACTCTCTTCGTAACGCGAGCAATGATATAATAATAAAATTTTATAATTACTTTTTACTTCTATTAGGGAAATTTTAATTAAACCTAAGAATTTCTTAACGAGAAACCGGCCCGCCTTGCACGCTGTTCGAGGAAGAAAGAGAAGGGAAAAAACGGACGCGTCTCGGTCATTGATCGCGGAAAATCGATCGAATTTAGCCGACAAATTTCGTTTGTCCCGTGTAAACCGACTCGTCCTGATTTTTTCCGAATCGATGGAAGAAAAAAAAGTCGCGCGGGAACGGGAGAGGAGAACAGCGCCGCAACGAAATATTTCCCTTACGTACCGGGTGACCCTGTACATTTCCAGGTATCTGGCCCCACGAACGCTCAGCTCTTCGAAAACCTCCGATGAAAAGACCCGTGCGACAACTTCGAAGTGTTGTGTTCGTCGACGAGCCGTAACGATTCGCGACCGGCGAGCGTCGCTCGCGGTGAAACCATCGATATTTCGAGATCCGTTCCTCCCAAAGATTCGCGTCGTAGCTCGAAATTCAAAGAGAAAGTCGACCACCCGCTTTGTAGCGTCTTGCTCTTCGAATTTCCACGATTTTTTGCACTCGGACGAACAGTTTCGGTGTCGGTTTTTCCGTCGGTGGAGATATTTCCAGCCTCGCGCGATCAAATTTTAGTCGGGCGACGTCGAAAAAGAAATCGTCGAACGCCGTGAAAAGATTCGACGGAGGGACAATGTTTCCCTGCAATTTTCACGCCCCGTTCCCGGGTCGCGAGGACAATACTTCTTCCCGTATCCTCGACAACTTGGTTGCCCATTTATAGACACACCAAGGCGAACCGAAGTGGCTATTTTCCACCGACTGCGCTCCGATTAAAAATCCAATTTGGTCCAAATAAAATACCCACCCTTTCTCCCTCCCTCCCCCCCCCCCCCCCCCCTCCCCTCCCTTCATTCTCGCGCTCCTCTCCTCGCCTCGGAAAAAAAGTTTCCACGCCAATTTAGAAACGCCCGCTCTTCCCTGTTTTAGAAAGCACCGACTCCGGAATTTTACCAACTAATTTATTTACCAGCTTTCAATCGGTCAATAAATTCACCAATCGCTTTCTCACCCAACCAATCTTGATACTTTTTCCATTTATACCGAAATTGATATTACTTTCCCCGCCTTTCTTCTTCTCGCCACCGAACACACGCGCGACTCGCGCCAACGGTGTGTGAGCTTTTTATCACGATTTCCCATTAAACTTGGCAAACTTTTTCATCTATCCAATAATACAACGCAACATCGCAGCTTTTTTTCCCTTTCTTTCTCCACATTATTCTTACCGCCTTTAAATTTTACCATCATGGAAACTATTCCGTCGATTTTTCCGAACCGTTGTATCGCTTCTTCGGACTTCGAGGCAATCGAAAAAAATGAAACTTTTCTACCCGTTGGTCAATAAATCGTTGAAGATTCCCGCTCGATGCCACGTTTGAAATCCGAATCTCAACATCCTTGGTCGCGCTCGCCTAAAACTCGCCGATCTCCAATTATCGAACCGCTCACCTTCGCTCGCCCGTCTTCGCATCGCGTAGGCGTCGCGCCGACTCCGTAGCTCTCGCAGCGAGTCTCGTTGTCCCCCGTGTCAATGTCCTCGCGCGCGCACGTTTTGATATCACGCGACGGTTTTCTCCTCCCCCCGGACGACCACCAATTTCTTCGGCAAATTATCCCGCGAATCGGGGGAAAAACGAGAGGACGAAGCCTCGTTCGTTACATCGCGACCGACGAACGATCTCGTTGGTGTTTGTTGCGCTGCAACGATAAGATCGATTATAATTGAAATTCGTTTCGAGACAACGCGTTTCTTGCTTCCATTATAATCGTCTCTCGATTCGTCGTGGCCGCGCGGGTGCGAGGGGTGCTTTCGTACTACCGTACGTATCGCGCTCGGTCGGCGAAGGAGCCGAGGGGAAACGACGTCGGCCCGTCGTGATTATTATTTTAGGAACTGGCAAGCTTGCGCGTTAATTGATTCCTCGACTGTATTAGTTTTCGACCGGAGCGATTGTTGCTGGAGGCCCGGTTAATAGTTTATCACGCGAAATTAATCGCTCGTGCGTATGTTATGCTGAAAATTGGTAATAATATTAAAACTCTGACGCACGACCAATTTCCAATTATCTGCCCGCCACTTTCGTTCCCGTCCACCAACTTCCCAAGAAGATAAAGTTTCGGAATATTATGCATTTCTCCAGAAAACAAATACGAAATCTGCCAAATTGATCCTCAAAATTGTTATCAGAATCGGGGAAACGACGCCGGAGTATCGTTCGATCGGACGAAGAGCGGAGATCGATCGAAGAAACGTGTAAAAATTGTCCGTTGTAAATCGCTAATTATTTGTGAGCGTTGATTGAAATTAATTATGTAGATAATTCGGTTTAATTAACGGCCGTGATGGTCTACGAGTCTAATTTTACCGCGCATACTCGTTGATTGAGGCCGGGTTAGTCGGGCGAGACGCGAGACGCGAGACGCGCGACGTACAGTCGGTAATTACACGTCGACTTTACGGACTGGCAATTTATTTGTGTGCCAAAGATTCAACGTTCCCTCGTTACATATCATTAATTACCTCGACGGGTGGTTCTCTCTCTCTCTCTTCTCTCTCTTCTCTCTCTTTCGCTCGCGGTCTCTCTTTCTTCCACTCTCCCGGAAAAATCCTCGGACAAACGTTGCAACCACCGATTCGAGGAACTTCCCGCGAAACAGGTCTCGAGAAACCGTAGTAAAATTATTCACCGAAAATGCGGCCACGATTACTCGAGGTTTCTTTATACAACGATATAACGATCGTCCGTCGATCCGATGCGATCCGATCGATCGTATCGATGCGTCGTCGTAGTTGCGGGCTCGCGAATATCGCGGAGATTTGCAAACACCGAAGAGATTCGCAATTAGCCTCGATTGTCGGATAATACCGTGGCGGTTGACGGTAACGAGTTAATACGCGCGAAAGCTAATTTATAACGTAATCAGGAGCGGATTATGCCGTGACGCTCGAATCGTAGGCACGCCAGAGCTTATTGCCCCGGGCACATTCGAGCATCGTTCCCTGGGAACGGGAAATTCGCGCGTCCGTCATTTTAGTCCACGGTCGAATTCGAGGGAACCGATAAAGAAAAATGCGAAAACGTACGTCGATCGCGTTGTTCGCTGTCGCGTCATTCGCTCCGTCTGTTTTTGAGAAAACGCGTCCGTTCCGTTTATACGCGCGGGTTGGGAAAAAAGCTCGCGATTGGATCGAAGCATCTCGCACGTGATGCTGATCCGAACTCAATTTTCTGGATCTCATTCGGAAAACATAACTTACTTCCGATATTTACGGCTTCCATTAGGTGCCTGTCAGCCGGTGATCCTGTTGCGTCGCGAACCCTGCTGCTGCTGCTGCTGCCGCTGCTGCTTCTTGCCGCCGCTGCGATTCGATACGTCGTTACTTTATTTTTCCGTCGATTTTCTACTTTACTACTTATCGATACTCGATTTCTCTCCCTCTTACTCTTTTTCTCGCGTTTTTTACTCCGCATCGCGGCCAAAGGTGCACGGTAAAAACTTTCCGTCCAATTCAACGCAAACATTTGTGTCAACAACTTTTTTCACCCAAAATTAGTGTTATTTCGGCACACTCCGCGCGTTGTGGTGGAGTACCGCACTTAAAAAGTGTTACTCTAACATTTTTGCGTATCGAACAATGGACCGTGGGAACAACACTCGCGATTGTGCTGCATCGACGCGCTAAAATGTTGAATATTCTACGCGACATTTTTCACGCTTCGCAAACCGAGGAAACATTTTTTGGCGTACGTACGACGATCGAAATCAACGCAGGTTTATCGCTCGAGTCGACTAATTTTTGTCCAACGATTCGCGGTGACAAATGTAACGATACTCGGGGGAAAAACAGGGAAAACATGTTTTGCCACGGGTGGGTGGACAAAAAGGGGATGGAGGTGAGAAACTTTTTTTGTAGATTAAAATTCGAGGCGAAACTCTTATCGTTGGTACAATAACGTATGACAATTGGGAATTACTCGCGTAAATTCGGGTTCGCGTACGAAAATAACGATCTCAAATTCGTTGATTGCATCTGTCGAAATTCGAAGCTTCGTTCGTCCGATAGAAGGGAATTTCGTAAAATTGGGAAGAAGTTTGGTATCGCGTCGGGGGCGGATTGCGATTCGTCGTTCGTCTTAGGGCGGATCTCTGTTGTTCGGAGATGACACGAATCTTCGACGGGCTTGACGCGTTCGAGTGAATTTTTGTTCGACGGAGGAAGGGTAGCCTGTCGTGGGATTTTGGGAGAGGTCCATCCGAAAACTGAATAAAGAACGCGGAGACCCGTCGCGACGTTCGAGAAACAATTTCGCGAAGGATTCTCGTACGCGGCAGGACGGAAAAACTGATATGCCTACACGATCGACGAAACGCGGATGATTTACCTTCGACCCGCGAGAAACGTCCCCGTCCCGGAAAAATATCCTCGTTCAATTCCATTCATTCCATTATTCATCAATTCGCTCTTCTCGCGCGAATTTCGGTTCCCGTTCAGACGTCGGTGCCCGCACGCGTCGCGGCGTTAAACGGATCGATGGAAAACACCCCTTCCGAATATTTTCCAATCAACTTTATGCGAAATGGAACAACAGGCAGTTACCCACGTTCCATTACCAAATTTCATATAGGCAATACACCCGCGTCACGGTTCTCGCGCGACCCGAACTCGTGAAAAAGCCGAACGAAAGCTCGACCCTTCGCTCCGATTTCGACGGTTTTTGTGCTCGTATCGTTTTGAAAAATAATTTCCATAATTTATCTGCTAACAGCGACGATAAAAATCGACTCTTAAAACGCGTCCGGTCTCGAATAATCTTGCGAATACGGAGAACTTGTTTGGGGGGATAAAAAACGAAACGAGGACGTCCAACGGCGTATAGGTACGATATAGCTACGATTTTCTCCGGGACGGGGGCGATGGTGAAAAAACGCGATTCGATGCGAAATCGATGTTTATTTGTTTTCGCGGTTCCCCTCGTCTGCCCCTCCGCGAAATGGTTCCTATCCCGCCTCGTCGTCGTCGTCGTCGTCGTCTTTCTTCGAGTCCTACGTCGCCTCGACGTTGGGATATCACTTGCCTTCTATTCAGCAACGAAATCGCACGAGAACGAGGCGTAGGAAAAGTAGAACGAAAAACGAGAATGCGGAAAAAAACCCTCCTCTATCATTGTTCCGTCCGGAACAGTCCATAACGCGGCTCGAATATACGCTTTATTTCGGAAGAAAGCAAATTCTTATCCGTATATCTCCAGATAATCACATTCCACCAGCGATTTTCTCCATTGTTCCCTCATCCCACATCGTCGATGCGTTAAATCGAATCGAATAGCGCGAAACGAGTTCTTTGCCATCCGATTTCGAAACAAGAGCCGAAATAATATATTGGAATTTATCAGAACATCGTATCGTCCCAAAATTGCGAGGCGAGGAATAATCCTTCGATTCTTTCGATCCTTCAACGAATAACGATGGATTGAAATGTTGAATGTTATTTTTTCAATTGCAAACCTAACGAAACACGGATAGAAAAATGAATCGGTGAAACTGATGTACGAGTAATCGATAATAAACGGGGACGCAAATTCCGTTGAGAGTCGGCCGATTCGCGCGTCCCGCTAGAAGTGGCTTTAGTTCGAGTGGTGAAGGTCTGTAAGAGTCGGACAGGCCGCGCGCGCGCGGCGCGCTCGTGTGTGCCGTCACCGCCGCCGCGTATGTCAGTGGTAGCAGCTGTACCGGGCCGACCTGCACGCTGCTCGAGCGCCGACCCGGCGTTAGTAGTAGTGTCACGTGCGGGTCAGCTCCGACTCCGTGCCGTTTCTCATCTCGTTCCGCGATGCCGAATGTATTTGTCGTGATTCCTCGGCTGGTGATCGATAAAAATGAGGCTCAATAACGTTGGTACGCTCGCATCATCTTCTTCTTCCCTCCTCTTCTCCGCTCGTCCTACGCGCTCGGAGGATATTTTACGATATTTTTGCGAACTATCAAATCGATTATTCGACCCTGGCGTGATACAAATCTCGTTCTAATTAGGCGTCGACTATTCGACGTGCTATTCGTCCGGCGCGTACCGCGATCGGGGAACAGCGCGATGCGAATCGACGAGAAACTGGCTCGAGGGAAAGAATAGGGAATCGTAAAACAAACAAACGAACGCGAATTGCGGACGGCCAATGCATAGGTAATCTCGTTTTATCCCGCGTCCAATATCCAACGGGTCGTCGGGGGTGGACGAGTCTCGTTTATATTAATGCGTTCCATAAATATTAGAAAATAAAATATAAAAAAGCTCGGCGGTTCGGCGAGCGAACGATTCGGAGAGCGTACGCCGCTCGCGGAGAGTTTCGGCCTGGGAAGATGGGGCAAGGAATTAAACGAAATATCGGTGATCATGCCAGGGAACTGCTTCGGGATACATCGTCCCCGCCTTTCCTGGATTTACCGCAGTCATCCCTCGTCTCGCGTAAGATTGACCGTTCGAAACTATCGATCCGCGCCCCTAGCCTTGCCATCTCGTTCCGAATTGAAAATTTCGCCAAAATCTTTCCCTCCGCGTGCGACGAGCGGAAACGACGAATCTGGATCAACAACAACAACAACAACGAAACAGTTTTCGGTCTTCAACAATTCCCGAATCAATCGGTGCTGAAATTGTTCGAAAACGATCTTCGACAGTGCGATAGATCGGTCGAATGACAAACGCTGCGCGAATATAAATAATATATTGACTAGATTTTACGGGAAAAACGGTAAATGAAAATGGTTTGAACCGAGGTGAAATGGAAGAAAAAAAGAAATTATCCGATCGCGGCAGGAAAATTGATCATATTTAATCTCGTGAGATCGAAAGTTAATTTCTTTTCGTATTACGGAGAGATATATATTAATACGTGGAGATGGACGGGGTGCATCTCGGCGTAATGAGATTGAGTTTCTGCTAGGGGATGATATATAGGGCCGAGTTATAAACCCGGCGAGTAATAATATACGCATCGGAGCGCCAGGGGCAGAGAGATACATGCTCGCGTCGAGGATAGCGTTTCGGAGAAGAACTGCTCGTCGGGATGTTTTGTGAAAAAAGGAGACCGAAAGGCGAGAAAAAAATGAATGAAAGGTGAACAAAAAAATGGCTTACGTTGCTCGCGTATCGAGCGTCCGACGCGAAAATTGAAGTACTCGTTTTACGGGAGCACGTGGATCGAGATCGTAATACGAGATTGTTTCCAAGCATTCGGTCGATACCGGGAAAGATGCGAAAAACCGAGGACGTTGAGTTATTATCACGCTCGGATGGCAGACATCACAGACTCGCGGCGGGGGTTTTATTAAATTTGAGACAATTGGAAACATGACAGCTACTTAATAAGGTTCGGGAGGATCCGTGACACCGGCTCCCCGAGATTCTCACCGCCGGTTTCCTCCCGCCCCGCGGGAACAAACATTCCGAAAAGCAATTACTTCCATATTTATCGGCGCCGAATTGGCGGTAAAGAAACTTCGCGGCCCGAAAAACTAATCGACGTTCGTCGTTTCGTACGCGAAACAAAACGAAATCTCGTTCGCGTAGAAAAAGTAGAGATCTCGGAGAGACTCGCCAATGCGATTTGCCATGTTTTCAAGGGGGACATGCACGCGTAGAAGCCGCAAGAAAGTGTTTTTTGGACACGCTATTTTTTTCCACCTCGATGCGTATGCTCCCTCGGCGTGCGAAATATCTATCGATTCTTTCGAATTACATCGTTGCTCGCGGTGAACGAACCCGAGTGGCCGACTGTAACGGCTGACCGTACCGATCGAATCGATATCAATTTATATCGCGCATCATTGTTATTGCGTTCCCCGATCTCGCGATAATTGAAACTGTTTCGGTGTAGTCCGAGCCGAACGAGCGACGCCCAACGTATTCTTTCAATCGGTGTACGTATGCGGGATCGTTTACACGCGATTCGTTTACTTCGAAACGTTTACTCCGCGAACGCGCGTTTCGTACGTGATAATGAACAAATTTCGACCGATTTTTCGATCGGCGATCCGGACAGCTGACAAAAATCGCGAAACGTTTCTCGGAGGGGGGAGGTCGATCCTTCGCAAACAGCTTTTCACAGGCGGAGGAAGACGAAGGTCAACATCGCGCGCTGATTGGCACGACGCGTCGCAGTTGGCGTCTAACGAGTCGTTTGATGTCTCGCGAAACGATTCGTTCGAAGATCGTCGAATGTACGCCGGTGCAAAGCTGCGAACGCGCGCGAACGGTTCTCGTTTAATAAACGATCCGTATTAGTTTATCGTCATCGGGCACGGAGCACGAAGCCTCGCCGAAAATTTCCTCCCCGATCGCGCATCGCAGGACGAAATGAAGATGATATACGAGTAGACGAGCCGCAGTTTGGACACAGTCGATAACGACGTGATTGGAAAATAGCATCGCGTGCATGTGGCCCGAAACAGGCTACAATGGCCGTGAAAAATAAATATCGGGCCAACGGAATTAGTTCGTAACTCATCACCCGTTGGCGTTTTTTAACGGTGTTTTTACGACGACGCAGCGAACCGTAACGCTGCATTCGCATACCGAAGCGATGGAACCTTTTTCGAGCCCCTTGTTTTTTCTTCTTCTTCTTCTTCCTCTCCGTCTTCGCTTCCCGAAATTCTCTCCTTCGCGATCTCGATAATTTCGACCGCGTCGATCCTTCGGCCACGTCGAGGCGGAAAAATCTGACGAAATTCGGCGATTCGACGCGAGTCGAGAGAAAAATAGGACGTTGTACGGTTATTCTCGGTGTTCATCGTTGCGGATGTCGCGAGGGATCGGCGAAGAATGGCGGATCGTTGTACGCGGCGTTACGTCGCGATCGGGGAACGTCGATATATTTATTGCCAAACATCGGGTGGATGTAAAATTCAGTTTTCAATCTAAATGCACTCGTATCGGCCGCGGGACCCGCGCCCTCCGCCACCCCCTCGTTCGACCGCCCCTCGCACGCGTCTCGAATAAAATCTTTATTGTACATTAAAATGAGCCACGCCATTGGCTCGTCGCTCCCGAGGCGCGATCTTGCCGGCTGATTTTACGCTCTAGGCGAAAGTGAGATTGGATAACTCCGCGGTCGACTTTTATAAGAAACATTATTATGTATTTAATACGATTCGTTTTAGATAAAGCGTCGTCCGCGCGCCGTCCCCTTCCATCGCGAGTTCGCGTCTCCGTGATTTATGCCGCGAGACTCGACAACTTCCCCCACCGAATCGAACCTTGTTTCTTCTTCATTTTTATCCCTTCCACCGGCCCCATACATTTCCTCGGTTCTTCCGACGCGATCTCCCGCTAAGTCGATTCCTATACCTCTTTTTTCTCGCCACCCGGCGAACCTTGTCGTATAATTATATATTACACGAATCACGTATATATAACTTTCTATGCATTCGTTTCGTACAAGGTAAAAAATGTCGCGCGATTATCGCGCGTAATTTCATCGTTTTCGAATAATTATCCGTTATTAATCGACCTTTTTCATTGTTTCGAACCTTCTCGAACGTTGGGCTGGTTTCGTTGGGAATATGGGGGCGCGGACGAATCGTCCTGACGCGGATTTATCGAATCGATTGTTCGAGAATCGCATCCAAAAGGCGAGTAATCATCCTTCGGTAATGAAAATCCTCCGCGAGGAACAACACGCGAGAATATAATTAGGTACTTTTTGTTACGCGGAGCGGCGAGTCGAGCGGCGAATGTCTGCCTCTTGCCCCATCTTGCGGTTTGAATTTAATTAAATATTTTCGTGGCTGAATTGTCCCCCCCCCCTGCCCCCGACCCTCTGGCTTCCCTTTCATCGGACATGAGGCAATTTGCGTTATTCTTTTTCATTCCACTTCTTCCGACGAATTAAACGTATTTAGCTCGATTCTTACGATCCGCCCGCTCTTCGGACACTTGACTCTCGAATGAAAATTTCTTCAACGTTCCAACGAATTCGACGAGCGTCTCCGCTCGACGACGAGCGACGATCGACCCACCGGACCAAGTCGGTCGTCTCTTCGCTCGACGGAGAAACACTCGAAAAATTAATCGACGAGCGGGAATTCGAAGATGAAACGAGAAACGAAAGTGCAAATGAAGACACGGACGACCAGTGGAGGAATATAAAATCACGAATTGCAGGTTCGGTCGCTCGTACGTGTACGCCTCGATTACGTTACGCTAACGGTAATCGCGCGGTTTGACTCGAGAGAGGGATGTTTTTATCGCGCGCGCTTGGTATCCCGTCGCCCTTAACGTCGCCCTTCCGCCACTTGGATGGCTCGTCGCGAATCTTGGTGCTCGAGGAATCACATCATTTTCTCGTGGTAACGACGACGGAGTCGGTCGCGCCCCGTCGCACCCGCGCGGGGATTCGAGGCACACGAATGACGATCCTTTTTGCAAATTTCTCCCATCCCCAAAAATTACATCCCTCCATTTTATTATCTCATCTTCCTATTTTTTCTATTCCTTCTCGTTTCATCTTTCTATTTTACGATCCGGCTTCCTATTTCACTTCGTCGAAAATAAAATAGGATGGAATGAAATAAAGGCGAAGGTGAAAACAGGGTCGCTCATTTTTTTTTCTTTTGTCATCGTTTTTACCGTACTCGGTCGAGTTTCTCGTCTCTCGAGCCGGCATATCGATAGTTGCCGTTCGTAGATCGTCGCGTTACTGGTACCTACGCAATTACAGCGTCAATTTTAATGCCAGCTCCGCCGACGACGAGGGGAACATCTGCGCGACAACAAATTAATACGCGACGGGATCAAGCCGTGCTATATGCTCTCGTCCAGCTGCGCGTAACGCGTTCAATCCGTCACGCGTCTCGTCGTCGCTTTCCTAACGTACAATTTTCCGAACAAACGTGGGAGGAGAATGGAAAAATGAAAAAATTGCCACGCTCGGATCTGGAAAACGTCCGCTCCGCAAATTTTCCCCTCGAGAATCATTTTCCTCGATAAAAATCGCTGTTGCGATGCGTCGTTTCTTTTTTTTAATTATCATTTTCGTAAAATATTATTTTCTCCGTCCGTTTCTGTTCTATATCCGTTTATTTGCGCGGTTATCCGTCGTTTGGTTTTCCCCTGGTGAATAATCGTCGCCTGCGTCAAACGTTGCTGTCGAGGTGAAAGGAAACGACAGCGGTGATAAAAGTTCGTTCCCACGATTTCGTCGCGCGTACGTAATTTTCATCGTCGCGGCAAGAGAAGGAAAAAAGGCAAAGAACGTGAAAATAGAACGTCGAATGAAACGGGTAAATTTGGTTTTTGTCCTATTTTTAACGACGCTTTGCGTACGTTGCGCCGCACATGTCGCTCCGATTCTTACTTGCATGCAAGTTTTTGCGATCGTCAGCAACGGATGTCCTTCGTTACGACCATAAACTCGACTCATCGTATTTACTTTGAAGTTTAACGCGACAGACGCGCGCGTTGTACGCGTGAAACCTACGCCGTTTGTATAAAACATTCTCGACGGATGTCCCGACGTACGAGTGCCAAGGAAAACAAACCGACGATCACGCGGACCGCCTCTCTCTCTCTCTCTCTCTCTTCCTCTCCCTCTCCGTTTCCCTCCTTTCGCGAATTTCACGCTCGCCGATCATCATTGCTACATTCGCACGCGCAAATCTCCTCCATCTCTCTTTCTCTCCACGCGTATTTTTCATTCCTAATTTCGTCCTCCTCCACTCGATTCGATTTGCTTCTGGGGCGAATTTTTCCATTTCATTCTCGTGTTGAAAGAAATTCGATTTGTTAAGTAGGAGATACGATGATATGAAAATCCCTCGAATCTTCGCGGTCAGGCGTTCGAAAAATGTCGCGATTCCAACTTCGACTCGGCCCTACAAATTTCTCCGATGTTAGCGAAAGCCAAACATCGCACGGTGGTCCGAGATGATTGAAAAAATGCATTAACGCCTAGCTTTAACGGGGTTTCTCGAAAAAAATTGTCCAAAGAATATTTTCTGGTGGGTAAGTGTATGAACAATCGAAATTATATAAACAGTTGAACTATATTCATTTTTTTCTCATATTAGCTGAATATCCGCAAGGGAAATGTACATAAATATTTGTTTCATGGAACAATCGATGATTTTGTACAAATTTGTAGCTCAATGATTTGTAGCTTTTGCATTCTAACAAACTGTGAGAATTCGCTCCAATGTTTCGGAATATCGGACGGTAGTTTCGTTTTTGCGAGAAATCGCGAAAAAGCAATAACGTGTAAAAAATGCCGGCATTGCATTGTCAGTCGAAAAATGCGCCTCGCACGATCTCTTCCGTTCTCCGAAAGTTTGCTCGGCTTTATCGAAAAGTTCGCTTCGAAATTGCATCGTTGTCACACTTCGTTCGCGCCTCGCACTTAATAAATCCTTTCGCGGGGGTTGATTATTTTTCTCAAAATTGCATTCCAATCTGATATCTCCTCTGCAGGCAGGCAATATAAGAGAGGCGAACGCCGCGGCGGCGGCGGCGGCGGCGGCGGAGCGAGAGGCCGGGCATCGCAATCTCCTTCCATCCAATATCCGAGTTTTTTGACAGCAATTTCGGTCACGTCCGATAATATATCTGGATCATTAATATAAAGCCCTCCCGTCCCCCCTCCGTCCCTCGTCCACCGCCCTTCGCTGCCCCGCGATTCCCCGTCGCGGAGCGAGCGGCGCGGGGAAATTGCTTTTCAATCCCCGGCCGCTCCTGACCCCCCCGTCCCCGTCTCTCGGCCTCCCCGCGAATGTATACAGCGTCGATCCGTTGTCTCAGACGCCGAGACGCCGCGCCGGAACTCGCGATCGAACGGCGGACCCGTCGCCACGAACGGAGAGGCCTGTACACGCGTCTAATCGCGATCTTCGATTACGCGATCCAACGAATCCAAACGCGCGACACGCGCCGCTCCCGCGTATCCCGAATTGCCTACCAGCAGGCGCCTCCTGCTCGCAACTTTCCAGAACTGAAAAAAAAACGAACACCCAAAAAAAACCTTCGCGTCGAACGTTTCTCTCCCGAATTCTCCCTGCGAATGGAACATTCCTCACTTTTTTCCGTCGCAACGACGAAAAATATTTTTCAATCGCGAAAATAAATCCATTTTCACTTACGGGATTAAAAATCGCGATGACGCGTATTTTTCTCGTCGAGTATCCCCTCTTTCGCGATTATTCTTATTTCCTCTATTCTTGCGCCGTGCAGCTGTCCTGTTTCGATCGAAGATTCCATTTTATTTTCGTCACTCGAAAATCGAGCGAAAACTACACCGATGATTTCCACGGATTCGGTTCTGCGAATTTCGCGGAAAAATCGAAATTCCGCGAAATTTAACGAGCTCGAAAATAACGGGGTAACGAAAAAGACTTACTTAATCGTAATCGTAGAGAATTGTTAGGCGGAAGGAACGCGCGAAAGTTTTTCTTCTCCGTGTAAGATCGACTCGCTTCCCCGCGAGGTTTTTCGCCGCGGTATATAGAGTCTATATTATATAGACTGTCTATAAAGGAGAACCCTCTCGATCAGATAAAAAATGTATTATGGCCGCCATGACGCGGAAGCGATACCTCGACAATATCCATCCCACGCGGCAGACGACGCGCTTTTTCTACATTTTCTCATTTGTTTGTTCCCCCCTTTTTTTCGGAGCTTTACGGATCCCGGAATAAAGAGACGCGGACTGAATTTTCACAATTTCGCCATTTTTCATCTTTGTCCTCTTCTCCTCTCGCCGTCGTCCGTCCCCTTCGACATTCGATCTCTCTCCGCTTTCAATTTTCTCAAATTTATCAGCCTTCCTCGTCCCCCCGTTTTCCAAAACAGCCTCGGGCAATCGAAATGAACGAGCATCCCGACATCATTAACAACGACGACCGATGCAATACCAATAAACGCATCCAGCTCGACGTCTCCCCGTCGAATCTATCGACTAATCAATCGAGCACCGGCCAATCAATGCTCGTTCCCATTGACCAATCATACGCCTCGGCAAAGAGTGCAAACAATGACCGAAGAAGCGAACTGTAATGTCGCCTGGATCAACACCGTCGCATTTCGTCACCGATTCGTGTGATTTCCTATTTTTAAAAAACGTTTCGGTCGCTTATCTATTTTTTTTCTTTTTCTATCTCGCGTAACAGTTCTGCGTGGCATTTTTTTCTTCGTTCAATTTCACCGACAAATATGACCGTGGAAGTTCGAGTTGGCGGTATATAAAGGGTAGAGATGGGAAGATGATCGCGCGATCGTTCCTTTTCGTTTCGGTCGAGATTCCGAAAGCAAGGAATTCCCTCGTATATTTTCTCGCGTGGAATCGACGCTCCGTAATTATTTTCACAGCGTAAGCGAAGCCGTAAATTATTTTCTCTCGAATCGTTAAATTTTGTTGGTTCAACCGCGAGGCTTCCCCCCGTCACGATCGGAAACAACGAACGGGGGGCGATCGTTTCATTCGACAAATCGGATTAACGAGGAAACGCATCGCGTAACCGTCATCTTCTAGGTCTTCCGATTGCCTTTCGAAGCTAATGAGAAAACGAGGGAAAATAGCCGACTTTTTCCTCGTATTTTATCGATCAACGGCCATTTTCGTCGTTCGTAGTCGACGATTCTTCGTTTTCTCGTCTTCGGCTCGGTACACTTGAATTTGTGTACGGAAACGCGAATGATTCGAGGCGCGACGTATCTCGAAATTCTCTCCCGATTTCTCGCCAGAAGAATCGGAATCGTTCTTTTCGCTTCGTTCACCGCCACCGAAGAGGAGACGAACGCGAGCCGTTCCTCGACCGACAGAAGCCACGCGCATCAGAATCCATCTACTCGAGTATGGATAAAATTACCTACCCGATCGCCTGATTCTTCTTCCCCGGCTTTTGCGCGAAAGCTGGACGTTAACCGTCGAACCTCTAACTTCAGCCATTCTCGGCGCCCGGGTAAATAACTTGGCGATTTGCTCGGAGATATACCTCAGCGGTTCTCAAGTCACCCTTCGCGATCCGAATTAGAGCCGAAAGAGAGAGAAAATGTATTCCGAAACAAACGAATACTCGAAAAGTTGCCAAATCATCCTGTCGTGTATTCTCCATTTCTTATCGTACCTTCGCGATTCGCGCGGGCAGGAAACTCGATTTTCGGTGGGACGACGAGCGTGAAACGCGTTTGGTTTCGAAATTAAAATACGAGCTACGTCCGATCGGAACCAACCGGGTGCTTTCCCATGCGGGTGTAATCAACGTTCGGGTTTGTTGTACGACGTCCGCAGCTGTCGCATCTCTCCTCGTCATACGTAGGTGCGCGTATCATATACCTTCGAGCTACGCATTTCCCCCCCCCGCGTTTCGTTTAAGCTTCCTTCCCGTTCCCGTAATCGTATCGATAATAAACTATTCTTCTGTTTACAGATATGCCGGCAACAAGTACCGATCGCCATTGGTGAGTGAATATTTTACCCTCTCCTGTTTCTTAAAAAGAAAGTATGTTAAAAAAAAAACACCCTAGGAATATCCGCAGTTAATTTCACGGAAATTCGGCGATGCTCTGTTTCTTTTTTATATTTACGACTCGCCGGTAAAAATTGTACGAGTAGATTTCGCGAACGACGAGAATTAATCCGGACAATCGAACGATACTACTCGTACGATATCGTCCCGGCTGTTTCGTATAACGCTCGAGTCGGAAAGACCAATTTCCGGGTTTCGAGACCCTCGACCGGAGGGGACGGCTGTGTAGGTTCGGATGTACGTGCAGGAGAGGTGCATATTTACATACCCGGTTTGGTTTCTACCGAGCGGATAACGCGACGTCGCGTAGTTATCGCGTCGTGAAAGGGTACGAAAATTTCCATATCTCGTTAATTGTGATGCACATTCGTTACACCAAACGAATTAACATTCGCCTCTCCGTGCGATCGCCGCCTCGCGTAGTCTTCCTCCTTTCTCCTTATCTTTTTCTTTCCTCCTTTTTTTCCCCGCCGCGCTTTGCGCGCGCGACATCGATTCGTACGGAAACGCGGGTCGTTATAAAAAATACCGCGCGCCGTAAAAAGTACGCCGTTCGATCGAAACTACGGAAACCGAGGTGAAAGGTGAAAATAATAAATTAGATCGCTGCTATACGTTTAATTGCTGTCTCCAGGCTCGTAGAATTGCTAATACCGCGAGTCGTGTTATTAACTAACAAGCCGGTGGTTACGCGCCGCCGAGACCTTCGACCTTTTTGTCATTTACTCGGCGCATAGGTGATTCCTGCGCGGGGAATTAGAAAACAAGAACAAAAATGAGAACAAAGAAGAAATTAGTTAAATTTATGCGACGCCAAATTATATGGTAATCGTCGAGGTCGGAGATTTGAGTAGTACGAGTCGATCGTTCGAAGCAGCAACTTTCATCCTTTTTCGTAATTTCTCTCGTCGATTCCATTTTCCTCGCGATTTCGACCGATCTTGTTCCGTTTCTAATTCTCGATCCTCGCCTGTACCGACCGTAGTTTGTACTCTCGCCTTACTTTTCCCGGCACTTTTGTTCTTTTCCCCAATCGCGATACGCTTATTTTCTGCTGGTGCTGGAAAAATCGCGACGGTGGCGAGAAAATAAACACGATGCGAACGTCCGGCTGGTAAATAATTTTCGACGGGTCTTTCGCACCCTTTCACGTCACGTGAAACACGTAGGTCAGACGAGAACCGCGCGCGACGACTGTACAGGCAACTTTATCGGTATTATATACGCGTTCGGTCCTAGTTCCTGATTGCCACCATTACATCGCCAGTCGCCTATTCCGACTCCTGATTGACACTTGTTCTCGCCTAGCGCAACGCAACCCACCAGCCGTCGCGCCAGAGACCTAAACGACGATTCACCCGCGACCATAATTCCTCGAAAATCTCTCTCTATCCATCCACCATTCGCTGTCCTCCTTCCCTGCCTTCCGCGAAATCGCGCGTCGATCCACAATCGTCATTACAAATGTACGGTTGTATCAGTTTTGTGCCAAATGACAACGTCTCAACGGGCGTTTTGCAAATGTCCAAATCGCGCATTTAAAACCATCATTCTCCCGGATTTTCATTTTTCGAGCAACATTTATGCATTATTCGTTCGATCTGGCCTTAGAATTTATTTTGGAATTCGATCCCTCGAACGTGTATCAAAATCTGCGCGCGGCTTTTTTTCCCCAGCGGTTGATTGCTACGAGGGTTGAGATCGGCGACGTCGAATCTTCGAGGAGGTAGTCGAGGAGATCGAGTCGGAGAGACACTGAGAGAGAGAGAGAGAGTCGTCCGCGAAGTGCGGAGCCTCGTACACGTCGTCGGGGGAAGATGGGCCGCGGGGGTTGCGAAATCGCGGGGGGAGACTGTACTTAGTTAGCGGACAATGCGGCCCCTAATGAACAGCCAAGGGCGCCAACCCCCGTCAGACCGAATATGTATGTACCGGAGCGCGCATCGAAATGACCGAGTCAGACATACTCGGCGCGAGTTCGCGCGTGTGCGCTCGTACCTGCGTACACATCCACGCGTCGTCCCGTCGCAGAGATGCGCGTACGTAATACGGGGATCGTTATCTCGACGCAATGGAAAAAATTAAATAAGAGGATCAGCAGTGAGAACGAGGCGAACGCGATAACGAGAAGACCGATTCTTGCTGTCGTCTCATTTTTCTCTCATCAAATTTGTAACCAAACTTTTCGCTCGTTCACCTTTTTCCGTGTCTTTTTCCACGTTTCTTTCCACCTCTGCGACGATACTCTCAAAATCCCGAAAATCAAATCTTCTCCGGAAATTTGTAATCGATGGGGCAAAAAGTATCGCTGTTGAATTTCCCATTTCCGCTGCTCGCGCATGCCACGTATCTCGCTATTGTTTCTCGTTTCATCAGCCAGCAGAGGTAGCAATGGATTTGGTTATTTCACTTCGGTGAACGCGGAGACGGCGCGAGTTGAGAACCTCCGTAAGCCTTCGTGGTTGTAATTGGATTCAATTGTGCCGCGTTAAATCAGTGACTCCTCCGCTCTCTCTCTCTCTCTCCCCCTCTCCCTCTCCCTCTTCCTCTCCTCCTCTTTCGTCTCCGTTTCAGCCCCTCTCTCGCCAGCGGCCCTCCTCGCTCGTTTCATCTCTCTCTCTCCGCCGCTATCTCTCCGTTGCGCCTCGTCCGTATCCATTCGTCACTCACGCGACACGCAGCCCTCGAAAAAAAAACAGAAAAAAACGGGGAAAAAGAAACACGTGATCGAAAGAAGACTCGAACGTCGAATACGAAATTTCCGTCGTCGAAATAAATGAAGTTGATTGGACGAGGAGGAGAAAATCGATTTTAATTAACAGGATGGAAAGTTCACTGCCTACCCGCTCGTATACGTGTATAGTACGCGTGTATATACCGCGTATGCGTGCACGGATTATCCTAATCAGTTCACGGATCGATAACTCCGCGACATCTCATCCCTACCATTATCATCGTTCTCATTGTTAATACCATTCGATGTTCATTGCCTCGGAATAATAATAACAACAACCGTGGAAACGAGTAACAGTGGTAACTAATGCGTTATTCTCGCCTACTCGACTGCTATTCCATTTTCTTCTCTTACCAACTCGATCGAAAATTCGGATCGCTTCGCGACATCGATTTTGTCGGACTCTTTTTATTTTTTCCTCATCCGATCCGACGTCGAAGAAGTTGCCAACGAGATTAAATAATTGCCAACCGATATCAACGACGTAACTTCGCGCTAATTTCCTATTCCTACATTCAAATCCGACGGAGATTTGATTTCCTTACTGCCAATTAACGGATGGAGTTGGGAGCTTGACTCGTCAACTTTGCCGGGATCGGAATAAATTTGACAACAATTTGGTCGGGAAGGAGTTGATTACGGAGAGAAAAGATCAGTGCGAAGACAGAAATTTCTGTTCTTTTTCCTTTTTTACTCTTTCTTTTTCGGAAACGCGTCAGGATCGTCGATGGGAAGAGACGAATTCGTGGAAATTCAACGAACTTGATATCAGACACGGTTGACAGCGGCTCGGAAGAGTTGACCACGGGAATAGCTGCGCGTGAACGAGTCGACGAGCAAAAACGTCGCGGTTCTTTCTCGTTTCTCGGAGACCGAGAGCCGCGCGTGACCAACGACCGAAATGTTATTGTCGCGGCTCGCAAAGTGTCTCTCAACGATGAAAGCTTAATTCCCGTCCCACGGCCCTCTCCGTTATTTCGACCTGTTCTCACGAACCGCAAAATCACTCGGGTACGCGCGACGGAATCCGAAACAGATAATTTGCCAAATGCTTTTCGCAAAGCATTCGCGTTTCCCCTCCGATGCCAACAATCGCGGCGCATTCGAACGAAAATTACCGCTCGCGAATCCCCGAGAAAAGAAAAACAGTATTCCTTCCACCTCGATATCAAAGTCGTCAACATTCGTACAAAACGCGACGTGCCACGCGAAGAAAAATATCTACGATTCACGCGAGGTATTATACATTTGCGGATTATCTCCGCATATTTCGAGGAATCGCGAAACGTTTCGCACGGTTCGCCGTACGATTGGCATCGGGCTGAAAGAGTGGTCGCGTCAAAATATAGATTCGTCGTAAAGTCGCTCGTATGCGTAGACTGTTATTCGTATCATCGCTGTACCGACGTTCGTAGTTTCGTGCCGCGAGCGTAACCTCGGGCAGGTTCGCGCGGCTGCTTCGTAATATTGAAATCGCGATTTCACGGAAAGTAAGCGCAAAAAACGGCAATATCCCGCGTACAGTCCGAACGGTGACGCGATTACGGAGTCGGTCGGTACCGCGCGGCAATATCGTCTTGCCGAGGAACACGCGTTCGATCAGTCGCATCGGGTATGAAAAAAGTATCGAGTATCGCGGATCTCGCTTTTCGATTTCCCAACCCTCCGGACTCGCGTAGCACGCGAATTCGTCAAACGGATCGGTAACTAGCGCTCGTCCGGAAAACTAAGGATAAGAATCATCGAAGCGCGTGGATCATCGACGCTGCTGACTCGATTAGCGTTGGGAATCGGTCGAGAACTACCCGCAACGGGGAGTATCGCGTATCGGGTCGACGGGCAGAGGGAGAAACGTCGGAGGGAAGAAGAAGCCATGTGGCCAATTTCACTTCGTAATACTTTATACCATATTCTCGTCGAGCGAAGAGATACGAGTTTGGGAACACGTTTCGTAGATTACCCTCCTCACCGACTGCTACGTAAATATAGGCCTGCTCGTCGCACTCAACTCTATTGGTAATATTGTAATTTAACTAATGGCGTTTTCACCCTGTTCTCTGTTTAACGTCATCCCATCGATACGCTCGCCGGCTGCGCGCAGCGCGTCGATTGACTCGCTCGTCGCGTTCTTTGCAACAAATTTTCGATTAGTCCGGTACTATTTCCGATTCTGTGCGGCGGTAATCGTCCCGTGACCAAACGTTAGCTGATACTTGTACAAAAAAATTGAAAAAATAATCGATAGTAGACGCGTAGAGGTAGCGAAAGAGCGCGGCTCGCGAATTTGAAACCTCATAATTACGAATCGAGGGGAATGACTCGTACCTACAGGTTGGAAAAAAATACCCTGGTGAGAATCAAACGAATCGCGAGTTGCTGTTTTTTTTGTTGTTTTTTTATTTCCTGCGAGGAGCGAGAATCGCGGCGCTCGACAACGACGACTGGACGTTGTAGACGAGATACGTGGAAGGAGCGGGGAGAGTGGAAAAAAAATGTTTACTTCGGAGAATCACTTTTCGAGATAATTTTGAAGGATGTTGGATATTCGAGACGACGGTCTTATCGTCGATTTTCAGTTGTTTGCGGCGTGGATAATACGTCCGCTTAACGGTTTGGTCGTCAACGCGTCGAAATCTCGTGACAGAAATGACAACGAGGAAAAAAGCCGAGTTTTTCCTCTCCGATTTGCCGAGAATCGTGCGAATCGTTTTCTTTCCATCGGACATCGGACGAGAAATTCTCCGCGTCTCTGCGAGCAATTTCCGATTCCAAAGAGAAGTTTTGACGGGAGTTGGTGAGGTCGAGATTCGCCCGTGAACGAGAATTGGAAAAAGTGGAAAAAATGGGGGGGGGGGAAAATAAATAAATAAGAGAGATGAAAAACGGAGTAAGAACGCGACGAGAACGAGAGAGGAGAGAACGCGAGGCGTCGCTTGCTCGTGTTATCTTTTCCTGCGGTGAGAATTATCTGTTTATTTACCATTACTTAAAAAAAATGGTACCTACGCTCGAGACTCGAGTTTACAGTGTCCTGAATTTATGGATATTTGTACAAGATAGACGTAACTCAAGATGCGAGCGACCTTCAACGGATGCGTTCTCTAATCGTTTGAACAAACATTAATTTTCTCCTCCTCTTTTCCTCGACCGCGGGTAAAAATATTTGGAAACCCGTGAAACATCCGCGGGATATTCGCGTCGAGTTAGCAGCTCCTCGATGAGATTCGATTATTTATCGCCCCGATTCGTATCGAAACTATTTTCGAACCGGCTTTCTATCCGTTCAAATTTGTCGATTTCAATTTGTTGTCCTCGTTTGCTCCATCGACTTCGATTCCATTCCATCCGAATCTCCACTACGATTGAAACGTTCCCTTCTCTCCGCTTCGCGGTAATTAAATTTTCTTCGAAATCAGATCAAAAATATTCGATTCGTCCGGTTTAATTCCACCTGACATCCAAATTTTTCCCCCCATCTTTATTTGGAGAAAAAAGAATCACAACAACAACGACAGATACAGGTATGGAATGAGAACAGGCAACGTCGAAGTTTAGCGCGGGTTCGTAAAAGTTGGCTTACAACTTACCTCGCAGCTTGATAATTCTCGTGAGTTGGCCCCGTTTCGAGGTAGCTACGACCTCATGCGGGATAATATTATCTCTAGGCGCAACGCGCAACGCCTGATTATTCAACTTATTCCTCAACAATCGTGAATTACTTCGGCGAGCTCTTCGTTGGTAGCAAGTAACTGGTAAATAAATTTAATCACCCTCATTTGTAACTTGCCGCGGCCAAGTCTCTCGCCCGTGCCACAGGTATAAAGGTGCCTCCACATCGTTCCATCGACGCGCTACAAAAATAACTGCGATCCATCTGGTTGTAGAGAGAAAAAAATTGAGAGGAAAATTATAAGAAATTGTGGCGAATCGCGATAGAAATTTTTTGCTCCTCGTCGAGGGCAAATCTTTTCATCCGGGAAATTCTGTAAATCCCACGACTTTTCCTACCTGGTCGAGGCACTACTTTGCGACGCTAGGCAGGAAAGTAGGCCTTTTCAACCCGCCTGCGAGAGTTTGCTCGATCCGCGTCGCAACGGGATGATTTTTCTCGCAGCTTGGAACGAATAGGCGACGAAGAAATGTAACCGGCCCCCGGTGTGAACGTCCCTTGGCCCGTTTTTGTCAAGTGCGCATCGTTCTAATGAGCCACCATTAAGAGTTGACGTCTGGAATATGTTTCACCCGGCAACCAAGCGACGCCGAGACTTTCAAT
Organism: Arge pagana; assembly: GCA_963969455.1. Classification (NCBI taxonomy): domain Eukaryota; kingdom Metazoa; phylum Arthropoda; class Insecta; order Hymenoptera; family Argidae; genus Arge; species Arge pagana. The sequence continues at coordinate 15,627,117 of OZ018315.1, read as the reverse complement.
GCTGCTGCTGCCGCCGCTGCTGCTGCTGCTGCTGCTGCTGCTTTTATTTTCCTTTCTTTTCTCTCCATCTCTCTCTCTCTCTCTCTCTCTCTCTCTCTCTCCATGTTTCTCTCTTTCTTTTTTCATACCCTATCTACACGTTTAGACAAGCAACAACTTATTTAAAACTAAACGGAGATACGTGACTTTCGGTGTGCGTTGTAACTGTAACGGCGACTGACTCACCGACCGACTGACGCGTAACTAAATTTCATCCTGTTAACGCCACGTTAATTTTCATTCCATTACAAATTACAATTTTCACGCGTTTCCATAGATAGAATGAATTACCATCGTCTACCAACCTCCACGTGGAACATTCGAGCCTCGACTCGCGATATTCGAACGAGGAAGGAAAAAAAAAAACAACATTTCTCCGATAGGAAGAAATTTCCATTCCTATTCCTCGCGAACGAGAAACGACCGCGAAACGTGATAGGAAGGCTCAAAAAGTTCGCGAATAGCGGCGCCGTCGAATTATACCCACGTTCGCGTCGTCCGATGAGTGTTCTTCTTTTTTTGTTCCGTTTGTTTTTCCCCTCTTTGAACGAAGACGGACCGCCGGGTGTCGTGACTTACAACCGGGTAGAATTTGCATAATTCGAGGCTCAAGTGAACGACGGTTGTTAAGTCTTGATGTCAATTTTATACGGACGTTCCCCGTACGATGCGTAGAACAGAGGCGTTTGACCGTTGGCAGATATAATACTATTTCTCGGTGAATTTAACGGCGTGTCGTAATGTAATCAGCGGTTCTCGATTGCTCGACGCGTGTTCCGTTGCCTCGAGCAAATTCATATTTTACTCTCGCGATCTCTCGCGAAATCTGGAAATGCTCAAATTTCCCTAAATTCCCCTAAATTCTGCCGAAAACGAGACAATTCGCCTCGCCCAAGACGTCGAATCCAGTCGACCCGATCGAATTCACGATTCTAGCGCGTCAAACCTCGTAGAACCGCGATGCCGTACCGTTCCGTACGGTCACGATCCAACCCTGCGGTCGTTTGCTTCACCGTACCTCACCGTCACGTGTCCCCGATCCGTTTCGATCGGTTACTTTTTCCCGGGAATTCCTAATTCGTTGCCGATTTAACGAAACGATAAATCGAATCTGTCATTCAGGAGTCCAGCCTCCCGCGCTCTAACCCGAAACTTGTTTTTCTCTGCTTGTTTTTTTCCCTCCATCTGCTCTTTACGCGTTCGAAACGCGAAACCTTTTCGAATTTCGCTCGACCAGTTTTTTCCATCGTGGGTTCTCGCTTCCCTGGTAAATAAGAAAGAAGAAAGGAAGGAATAAATAATAAAATTAAAAAAAAAAGAGACCGCGACGCCGAGTAAAAATAACGACGAGGGAAAATCGCGATCGACACAATGAACTTGTTCCGAGTAACGCGATAGTCGCTCTCTGTCATCGTCGTTTCGTATCTGTCCTTCTGCTCTCTCTCTCTCTCACTCTCTCTCACTCTCTTTCTCTCTCTCTCTCTCTCTCTCTCTCTGCCTCTCTCGACTCCTCGCTCTCGCGACGGTAGCTTCGACGTAGCCGAGTTGTGGCGTTGATTGCGCTACAAAGGATGCAATTATGCGGCCCTGCAGCAATCACGGGCCATTCTGCCATTCCGCCGTTTGACCCCACCTCGTCGTTCCCCCCGTCGCCCCGACCGTCTCCCTGGTTTTTAGGGACACCGATCTCCCCGCGCCCCCTCTACCCTTCCGCTCTATCCATCCCTCCGCGAATCGTCAGCGTCTTTTTATTTAAATGCATGACCCTGAATGAATGCTCCGCACGATGAATGAAATTCAACCGACAAAAACTGTGTTAACGAAGGATTGTGCGGACGAATCGGCGAAGGAACTGCGCGTTAACGCGTATCTCTTCGCTATCGCGCGTAGTCGCACTTTTTTCCATTTCTTTCCACCTTCTCCGACTCGTCTTTACTTCTGCGTCCTCATTTTTTTATCCTCCGTTTTTGCGTATTTTTCTCGATCATTGTCGTTCCCCGTCGCGACGAGAATTGTAATATGTTACGTTATTGGAAGACATGACGCCGAGATTGTCATTTGGCGCGGAGTTATTAAACGTGGAGGGATGGACCTCCGCTGAGAATCACTTAAAATACGTGAAAAGTCAATTAAGACGAAGAAAAAGCGTTTCGAGTTCGGGTTCGGGGCCCGTGAGTCCCGCATACGGCCGCGACGCCACGATCCCCCGGGGGCCCGAGGGCCAGTTAACCACGAAAAGACCTCCCACCGCGCTCTCTATTAGTCGACCAGGTTCGAACTAATGGACTGTCGTATACCGTAATTGAACTTTTCTCGTCCCGTGGTTTCGGTAGGTACCCCGCCACGTAACACGTGCCAGGACTCTCGCTAGCGCAGGTCCTTGCCGTAGGGATACGAGGATCACCGCGCGCGGCCCTCGCCTCGATACGGTGTCGGTCGATTATCTCCGAAATCGTCGCGATTTCGGGAAAAATGTTTGGAACAACGGTCGTTGCTGACGACTAGACGCTTCTTCGTTGTACCGACCGTTTTTCTCCTACGACCGATCGTTTTCGAGATAAACGCTCTCGCGTACGATAAACGCTCGACGCGAGCGAGTTCGTGTTTCGGTTCCGCTACGCCGCTATGCCGCTACGCCGCTGCGATATCACTTTAGCCTTGGTTTATTATACGAAAGGCCTCGCTCGCACTCCCTCGGGATATATTCCAGATGTCCCGGGGACTCGGGGGCAACTTAAACTCAAGTTACCAGACCTCGTGTCTGCCGACGCGACGGGACGTGACGTATGACGAGGACTAACAGGAAACCGCATATTAAAACGTCCCCCTGTATACACTCATCCGTCGACGTATTTTAAACGCGTCCTAATACCTCCGCTGCACTTCGAGAAAACGACGCTAATCATTTCCAAAATTAACCATTTCTTCTCGCTCTTTCCCGCGTATTATTTTGCTTCGTTCGAAAGCAAAGTCGCGATTCCATCCATTTCATTCGGGGTACGTTCTCTCGCGTCGTTTTTCTTCGCACTCGGATCTTTTACGAAAGAGTGTACCTATTGGAAAAATTTGGCGAAGGATAACAAAATTATCATTCGACGGAGCAACGTGGTTTTTTTTACCTCGTCTCCGTTTTTCTCTTCGGGTATGCGGTATCGATGGAATGATAATCGGTTCGGAGAAATGACAAAGTAAATTTCCGAGGTTTTGATTTTCTTTTTCGAGTCACGATCGGAAGACGGCAAATTGCTTCCGCGCAGCACGGTCGACGTAAGCCAATCATAATAATCTGGTCGCGTGTTATTTCTACCGGAGAGACGTGGCCAAGCAATTGTACAAACACCGCGCCGGAGGAGGTACGGCGAAAGGACCACCGGACGAAAAGCACATTTGAAAAATCTGAAAACAAATATTTGTACCCGTTTTCCCACGAACGGTTCTCCAAGATAGAGAATAAGGACTGCGTTTCCGCAGGATACAACGCGCGCGACGGGGATAAACCTGAGAAAACATATAGGAATCCCCGAGGACTTGGTCTCCCGGCTAACGGTCCCTTTCAATATCCACATCATTTCGAAATCTGGCCAAACGACACGTTTCGTCTCGTTCTCGTTCCTGCACCGGAAGTCTTACTACGACGGATTTACATTAGACCCAAACAATCACCGTCCTTTCTCTCGCCCCTCCTCCTCGTCTGTTTCTTCGTTCGCAAAACTTTCGCGCGAAACTTTCCGGAGACCATTCGAAATCGCGTCGCTCGATTCGCACTGGGAAACCGTGATCATGGGACGAAAAACTGATGAACCAAACGCGGAGCGCGACGAATCGCTCTTCGTCCGGCGAGACGAAGAACCCGCGGGCGAATCGTAAATTTTGCAACGGTTTAGAGTAAACGATTGGACCCTTCGACTGCGTCGTAGGTACATCTGAAACCGTTGCTCGATGAACAGATTAACGATGACAATATTCGGAATGGAGAAGCGCGGTTGAATGAAATATTTTACGTACGGGTTCGTTAAAAGCCTCGAATCACTTCGAAATTCGGGAAGCATCGGGAGGTGAATTTGAAAATCTCATCGTCCCACCGTTTCGAGTTCATTAAAGGCTCGTGCCCTTAACTTTCTCTGGCATTCCCGAACGGATGAATTTCGCGTCCGCGCCCGGGGTATACCTGTGCCGGCGGTGGCGGGAACAGGAACAGGAGCAGGAGGAAGAGGAAGGTGGGAGAGCGAGAGAGGCGAGGATATTGCTTGTTGGGTGATTTATCTAGTAATACTGGCCGACAGCCGCGAGTTGGCCCACCGACGCGGCGGCGAGGAGAAGCAGCGTCAAGGGTGCGATAGCGAGAGCCCAAGTCCGAGCTCACTTTTCACACCCCTTCGCACATCCCCCGGCGACGAGACGCGACGTCCACGCGCGTCCAGGTACGTCGCACGCATCGCGATACGCGGAGCTGAGCCGTACGCCGAGCACACCGAGCGGGGATCGCTTAAAATTAAAAACTCACTTTATTACATGTTTCATTCTATGCATGCACCCGCCTCGTTCGCGACTTAATATCAGTCGGTATCCACGCTTGATGGAACGAATATTATTAAAGTTCTTTTTCCTCGAAACCCGTCTGATATATTGGAGCCTAGATTCCATGTTTAACGTCGCTGGAAATTGCGACGATTTTTATCGATCACTCGCGCTCTCCCGACTAGATCCTCCCACCTATTTTTATTATCCCTTTACGTCGACTACTTCTCTCTCTCTCTCTCTCTCCCCCTTTTTCCCTTTGACTTCCCCGCATCTTTTCAGCACAATCTTTCACGCAAGCTTCCCGTTTCTAATTAAAATCCCTTTCCTTCTCGCTTTCGCTTATCTGATTCTTGCTCTCGTCAAAACAAAAACAAAAATACTATCATCGCGTACCAGAAAAATATAAAATGAAATACAACGATGGGATGGGTGAAAAAATAGAGAAAAAAATCAAACGGTCGAAAAGGAGAGAGAGATAAAGGGAGTCGCGGAATGAAATGGATATATTTTCATTACGCAGCGTCGACGTCGAGTAACGCGTTGTTTTTTGTTCAATGTTTCAGATCGCCTTTTGATGGAGCTAGATATTCACCCCCGGAGCGAAAAATATTAAGTCTAGAACGACTGGTGAGTGATCTAGCACGAAGTTGATATAAATTTCAAATTTATCCTCCATAAACGGGCATAAATAATATCGCGTTCGGCGTACACCGACGAAACTGACGAGATATTAAAACGCCGGAGGAGTTGTAATTTGTGTTTTTAATTTAGGAAATTGAGGCGGCAGTTTACATTTTTCAACGCTTCGCCCCCCCCCCCGGCCTCGTCTGTACCTCTACAGCTTCGATTCTCTTTTGCCTTTGCTTTCGCCTCTGTCGTTCGTTCCCCGGGGAACGAGGGGACCGGCAGAGCGCAGGGGGGGGGGGGGCGTTTGAGAATTTTCATAGGTATCGGAGGAGACGATCGATCCGTCAGATCTCATACTCGAGCCTACGTTCTCATAACCCGATGACAAACCCGCCCGTCCCTCTCTTCTCTTATATTAATGTCAATAAGGCAATTATTCTCATCGAATGGAATGGGTCGGCATTTCACTCATATCGCGCTCTCTATCCAACTAAATTGCCGCGCGCGCGCGCGCGCTCGCCCGAGCGAAAGCTCCGAACGTCCACCGAACTCGGCGAACCGTCCCAAAGAAACTACAAACGTCGCTCGCATCCCGGCAAAAGAGATCGATCGGCATTCGGGAAACTTCGAACCTCGACGCGGTTTCCATTCGTAGCCGCCAATTTTGTTCTTTGTTCCCTGGCGGAGCAGTGCAGGGGACAACGATCCTCGTTCATTCTTCATTGATACGATCGTGGTAGAGCATTCGCAAAAAATGTTTCCCCCCTCTCATTTGCCAAATCGATCACGCCACATTTTTACTTTCGTCCAAACAATTTTCAAGATCGATCGTTGATCATCGTCGGCGAAGTGTGAGAAATGATCGAGGTTTCATTCCCGTTGGGAGTGCTAATCGGGAAGCTGATTTTGGAAATGGAATAGATTTTGAAAATTGTTCGCGTTCGGGTGCGACGCGAACTTTTTACTCCGCGGTGGGTCTCAATAATAATGTCGACCGACGGCGCGGCTCTGGGGGTCTTGGGGGTTTCTCTATCGTACAGTCGACTACACTAGCTCGACCGAGCAATATCCCCTCCGCCCTTTCCTTCCCTCTCTCTCTTTCTCTCTCTCTCTCTCTCCCTCTCTCCTTCTCTCGGGTCCCACATACCTACCTACCTGTTCATATTTTTGGCCCCGTATATACCCTACCCTACCGTATACACAACGAGCAAACGACCCTCGAGCAATTTATTTATTACAGGTCTCGTAGAGCACCGCATTATTATTGCATTTTCGAAAATGATCGTCTCTCCCTGCACCGCGGAGGAACGCGGGGCGACGTACCTTTCGCGCGCCGATCCGTCATCTCGATTCGGAACGAGCAAGATATTATTCGAAGCATACCCGCACTCGACGCGAACCCCCGCGACTCGTTCAATTTCCGCAGGCTAATTTGGACAATCGATAAAAACGTATCATCGTTTCGAACGTTTCTCGTTCAGGGCGGCTTTCGTGTTTGCTTAAAAACAATTCGAACGATTCGTTTTATTTCGATCGACGGACAACTCGTAGAGATTTTTGCATAGAGGATAGGTAATAAATAATTTCGTGTCCACGTTTCATTCGCTTCGATGTTTTTTTTTATTGGATTTTTTCATTCGTCAATTCATTCGCGAGTACAGAGTTCCGTTGTCGTGCGAAAAACATAAATTCGAACGACGAACAAAGTAAAAACAAACGCGTGGCTCCGTCGTCGCGCGTGCGCGTGGACACCGCGCCGCGAGATAACAATTAGCTTCGCTCCTATCTACGTCGCGCCTGAAAGTGACACGTTCGAGTGACAGTCCGACAGTTTTTCAATTATTTGCAAAGGTGCATGCGAGGCTATGTCCCGCAAGGTCAAACGTTGGCTATCTCGTCGCTAATAACCTCGCGACAGTTATTATTATTTAAAATGCAAATTGGCGAGAGAGTATCGCGACATTTTCATACGACTACGAGGCTCGTTCGTGTGACGCTCGGAAAAACGAAAGAGAGATAGAGAGACGCGCGTGTACGTAGGAACGTACGGGTATGCGGGCGTCGCGCGGATTGAATGAAATGGAATCGGAACGCGCGCGGAGAAGAGTAGATACGTAGGTACGTACACGGCGCGCGCGTGAGAGATGTAGAGTGGCGGCAACGCGACGGGACGGTACGTAGGAAGGATCCGAAGGACGAACCAGAAACAGGTTGGCAAGGTGCGTGGGCGGAGGTGGCTCTGGGTCTTGGTAAAAAATTCAGCGAGTGAATAAATCAAGGGATGTCGCAGCGACCTAGGCTCTGCTTTTAGTTTAAGTATCCGGGGTGGCCAGTCCCTTGCTGCTCTCTCCTATATTTTATCTCTTATAATGCTCTTGCGCGCGGGAAGTAGGAACTGTGGATGGTAGTTAATGCTCGCGCTCCTCGACGTTATACCGCGCATCGTAAAAAAAAAGCATTCTATCGTTTCATATTATTCCTTCGCCTCCGAGTTCGCGCCACGCGATTTCCCAATCCTGTTTGCCCCGTGCGATAAACCGCGGGTGGAAAATACAGGAGTGATTGGTGGTAACAAAGCGACGAGTTTTTTTACTCGATACACGTCTCTTTCGGTCGCGTGGGGCTATTTCTTTCGCGGTGAGAATTCGATTTTTGAAAGTGTACGTTTCAATGGGCAGTAAATTAACGCGCGTGGCAACAATTTTTCTCTCCTGCGAGTCGTCGACGTGGTTCGTGTAACGTATATACGGGATTTGGCTAAAAGACAACGCGGATATTCCGCATAGAATATAAGGCTAGTGCTCTCGGGGACGACGGTAAAAGGGTAGGATCTACCGATCGGAAGCCCGAGGGGACTTGGGATTTGCAAGAATCGGGACTCCGTCGAGAGGGCAACGAGCGGGGACGATGGAATGGATGCGAGCCGCGCGTATCGTGTTCCCCGAAACCGGAAGAGCGCACCTGTCCTCGTCATCGCCGATCATCGTATCACCTCGCGTGTCCGACGTCTCGTCTCGATTCGCACGAGGCGAGGGAAAAACAACGGAGTTCCCTAACCGGACGAGAACATTTAGTTACGCGTGTTTGACCGCGAGATGAAAAAAACGACGGGATAAAGGAAAGCAAGAGTAGGAAATTATAATTACAGATTCGGGCGAATCACGGCGCTTTTGAATGATAAGTGGTTTGATCTTTGATGTTGTATCGAGCGAAGACGAGAAACGACCGCGTTCGGAAACAAATGAAACCGAAAGTACGAATTGATATCGATGACGGCTGAAAATGGAATGGAATTATCGAGGAGAGTAATTTTCGGTCGCGATCGGACAAAGAATCACGTCTTTGTCGTCCTCGTCTTCGTCGTCGTCGTCGTCGTCGTCGTCGTCGTCGTCGTCGGAATAAATGAATAACTAACTATATTCCGCTCTGTCCGTTCGATCGCCAGCTGCTGCTCGAAACGTAACGAGCGCGCAATTTAGGTACGACGCAACAATGAATAATTAATAATTGATCGTAACGATCGCGGTTAATTTCCTAATTGAAACGTCAATTGTTATTTTCTTTTCTCCCCCCCCCCCCGTATCCCCGATGGTTCTAATTAATTGAACTATACCGCTCATCGCGCGTCGTTCACCTGCCAGGGGGTCGCGCAATTTACACACCGAACGACGAACCACTTACCGTCGCTCGTGCGTTGTCGGTGAATCATTGGCCACCTGTCAGCGACAAAGATACGCGGGCTATGCCACTACTTTGCCCACGAACCTCCATCGTACGTTACGTTATCGCTGCCGTTACGTATGGCCGAACCGTGGATGTTGAAAATTTTCCGACTCGCAAACTCTCTCATCGATGATCGACAATAATCGTCAATAATTGCCAATTGTCCAGAAGTCCTTGGCCCTCTCTTTAACATTCCGATCCGCCGGACGACGCTGTCGCGAATTTACACTCCCATCCTCGACCAGGCGGCTATAAATTCCATACAAATGTTCCACCAACAGACATTTCACATCCAACCCGAAAATTATGAAAAATTCATCGATTGCAACGCAGATCGGTGAAAAATACAATAAATGTACGATGAGAATGTCGCGTCGAGTGAAATCGTAAATCTGAACGAATTAGAATAACTAAATGGCAAGACAAGTGATCATTCGTACTCGCGAACGAGAGATAAACGACTTCGCTCGAATGAGGTAAATTAGGGTGCTTGAAATTGCACGTAAGAACAAATAAATAATGAAGATTACGCGGGAGGAGAGCGAGTGGGGGGACGGAAACGCAATTAGATAACAGACATAACCGGCTACAAATTCCAATTTTAACCATTAAATTTATGGATTTGCTTCGCGCTCCGGTTTGAAAATATCTCTAATTACGCTAATTATGCATACACTTACCGCAGGTGGACATAATTTACAGCCGTCGCGTTTCGACTTGACGTTCGTACTCGTTTGAATGACGGGGAAACGTCTCGTCTCCCGATATATATATATATATATATATATATATTTCACCAAACAGGTATCCTAGACTTCGCGCGACGGGTGTTATCTTTGCTCTGCCCATTCATTTATTTGCTTATTTTATTTCTGTTCTTCTCATTGCTCCGTCTCGTTGTTCCCATACCGCGAGATGAGGAGAATAATATTCTGTATATATATATCCCTGATGTCTTCTCGAAACGTCCAAATTATTCGTATCCGAATCTGTGGGTGGTTGTTTTCGGTTTTCTGTTTTTCGTTGTGTCTTTATTTTCTGGCTGGAGCGTGTTGGGTGAATTTTGTCGTGCAAGAGATGGGCGGTGGCGGACGAGGGAAGTGGAACGAGGTTCGTCGGATGGTGGGAATCGTCGAAATTGAAACAAAAGCGAATCGGCAAATAGGTGGAAACTAGAGTGCAGTGGATATAGTAGCTGTTGGTGGCGGTGGCACTCCTGCTATGGGCGGAGGAGAAGGGTGGCTCATCTTGTAATGGACTCAGGAGACAGCTCCGAGTCAGCTAATGGACCCTTACTTTCCCAGAAAAGCTCCCGGTATCTATGCCACTCGAGCATCGAGCTTTCGCGCGACGTGATTCCAGAATTCCATCCCCCTCCATTTTTTCCTTTTTCACTTCGCTCCAATCCAATCACGATTTTTAACCATATCTTTGCTACCACCTTCGTCGCAGCGATTCGATTCCGTTAGAGTCTACCGGAGGAACTTCTCACCTTCTCGTAGAACGGGAAAAAACCCACGTGCCTCTCCCGAAGATCCTCGATGCTCGCGCTTCTCTCTCGTCGCTTCTTTTTCGAAAACGAAAACGCGTCTTCGCAAGAACGGAACGCAAACAGCGCGGCATACCCAGACGAATTCGAAAACAATTTCGAACGCACCGACGCTCTCGAAGCGCGGTGAAAAAAGGGACGAAAAGCTCTTCGCGAAAGGAAACGAAACGAAACGAAACGAAACGAACAAACAAGGAAGTAAAAAGGAAGAATAAATTGGAACGTACGTTTTATTTTGTTGCTTCCTTTCCATCCTTACGTAATAGAGCCGCGAGGCCGTTGCCGCGTCGCTCCTCGTCCCATCTCTCTTTCGGTCCACTCCTGAGAGTAAGCTCCCGTTCGCCCTCCCGGCAAAGCTCCCGCCTGGACGTCTGATGTCCGATACATCAGCCCCATGCATAATAAATCCCGGGCGAACTCTCGCTCCTCTCTTCGCGTATATCGCCCGAGCTAGCGAAGGAAGGAGCGAGAAAGAGAAAGCACGCGGCAGGGCGAGATAGAGACGAAACGAAAGTCCGCGGTGATGGAGAGCCTCCCGGATATCAATATCGGGGATTGTCCAACAACCAGCCAACGAAACTTCACCATCAAATTTTCGTAAATACGTTTCGGTCCAGTCTCCGTTTTCTCTCTCTTTCTCTCCTTCTCTCCTCTCCCCCCCCTCTCTCTCTCTCTCTCTCTCTCTCTCTCTCTCTCTCTCTCTCTCTCTCTCTCTCTCTCTCTCTCTCTCTCTCTCTCTCTCTCTCTCTACTTTTTCGCCTCGTTGTTTTTTTCCTATCAAGGCTTTACGCCGACGACGGACGAAGGCTGCGCGTATCTTTGCTCTGACCTCACTCACACGCGCGCACACCTCGCGGGCCCCGCGTACGTACGTACCGCGCCTGACCATTACACGTCTCGAAATAAGATGGAATTTTTATTGGAAATGCCCTTCTGCCTCCATCTTTCGAGAATTCTTACGAGCTCGCACCGAAGAAACGTACCATCGTCTTATAATTATTTTCCCATCGTTTGTTCTCGTTACCTCTCGATTCGATCATCGGTGAATTCGTTCCGTCAATTTCATCGTCGATGTCCTTTCGCACGGCGAGTGACGATAATTAGGAGAAGAATAAAAATTGAGGATGAAAAATCGAGGAGACACGTTTCGCGAGAGGGATAGAGAAAATAGAACGGCGCGAGTGGGGAAAAAATGGATAGAGCAGGTTCGAGATCGGGGATAAGGAATGGTTCCGAGTCTAATCACTCGGATAGAGTTTAATGGAGGTTTTCTGTACGCTGTCCGGTTTGTCCTTCGTTCTCTATTGCCGCGTCGTCCCACCAGGCGACTAGATGCTGAGACGTCGGGTCGACCTCTCGATCGGCATTACTCATTAAACGTGGAGATAGGAGAGACGCGGCGTGAAAAGAAAAATGTGTAAGCGATAAGCTTCGATAAGAGGTCTCGTCATTCGAGCCTCGCCGTACCAGCCGCGACCGTCATCACGGCCAGCAGCGGCCAATTAATTTTTTAATTGCTGTATTAATTACACACCGATAGAAGATTAATTATTATTAATTAATCTCCATCTTATCGGCGATTAATTAGGATCTATTTACATCAACCTCTCGCATTACGTACCAACAACGCGTATCATCCGTAACAAATACACGAATCCCACAACTCCTCCTTCACTGGCGTTGCATCCGTGCTGCGTTCTACTTCGTCGTTTTTCGTTGTTGTTATCATATTTTTCTTCGTTATTTCTCGATCACCTTACAATTCGCGTGTAACGCACGATTCCAGTACCCCGCATTTTCATCGTTATTCCTATTGAAATGTCATCGTCGATACACGAATGATCGATAATTAATTTGAACAATTTGAACAATCGCCTCGATCCGATCGTATTTGAATTACGATTTGCATCGAACAATAATTTTTTACATCTCGGAAAAATAAACTCGCGGTGATTGATTGAATAATTGTAAAAATCAGCCCGTTGTATAATTTTGTAGACGAATATACATACTCCTCGAAAAAATTAAGGGAACCGCGAAAATTTCACAATTTTTAGGTGATTTTTGAAAAGTTCTCTTCCAGTAAAAAACGGTCGTATGAAGATCGTAAAAAAATATTTTGACAGCTCCAAGATTCTAGTTTCTACGTTTTTTAGTCAACATTTTTTAAGAGTTACGCTTCTCGCGTAATCCGAAGAAATATCGCGCGAAAAAAATATGCACGGAGTAAAAACGAAGAGGAATAAGAAATCTGACGGAGAAACGATTCGTGGATCTGATTCGGTTCATTTGTTAATTAGGAACTGGCTCCGAGTTCCGGCGGGAACCTGGCTATAAACGTAAACCAATCCATTTCGCAATCCTTTCGTGACGCGGCTTTCGAACGGCGCGCCGACGATGGACGGCAAAGGGGTGAGAAGAAAAAAAAAAGAATACACAGAGAACGGGAAAGGTCATACGTAGCCTTTCCTAATTTAATCTGCCGAATGATTCCGTGATTCCCGAACGGGAAACCCTTTCATTACTTAGCTCCCACTCCCGCGCGCCAACCCCGTCCCACTCCCCGTCAGCCGCGCCGTGCCCTGACCACCTCCGAGAAACGCTACGCGGCACTAAATCAACGGACAGTGTAATTTTTGTAATGGTAGGTGTGGCCTACGCGGCGGGGTAGACCGACGTGTGCCGTTGGAGGGGATCGCGTTGACCTGGTGGGGCATTTTCAACCCTTCGGGAATTTTCGCGAGGGGAAATTCAGGGGTGGACGAAGTCGCTTCCGTTTCTGGCAGTGTCTGCGAACGAGAGAGAGAGAGCAAGAGAAACGCGAACCGCACGCCGCTCCTTGACTCTCCCGTGCGATACGATCTCGTCCTCGCATTTTTATTCCAAACTCATTTCTCCGCGAAACCTCTATTCCCCATCATTCTATCTCCATTTACGCGAACTCTCTTCATTTTCGTCGTCTCGTCGCCGAATTGCTTCCGCGTTACTTGCTCGATTCGTTGTTTCCGATTCGACGTTTCTCCTGCAAAAATGTGAACTTCGTATCTCCGCTAATCAAATGCGAAGTTCCCGTTGCCACGGAGATTCTCTCGCCGTTATTGCAAATTTTCGAGGGAACAAATTTCCCCTCAGATTTTCTCGATCCAAGTTGGTAGAGCTGCGCTTCGCAAAAGAGAGAAAATAAGAACTTCGTCGCAATTTATCAAACCTATTTTCTACGAGTAACGAAAATAATTCGAACTATTCGTTCGAATTTACGAAGCAAAATTGTTTTTTACTTTGGGGCGGAAAATTTGGAGAAAAAAAATCAATTTTTGTAGGATCGCGTCGTTTTTTGCGACGAGAAGTTTGCCGCGGCGTTTATCAGTCGGTGGGGTTGATGGCGAGGCACGGGATATTGCAGCGGTCGCCTGCGGAAATCTCGCGTTAATGCAAACCGTTACCCGAAGGGGTGAAATGCGCGTCGTCGTTGCGTTAGTCGAGCGGTAGGGATGCGGGTCTCGCGGTGGGAGCGCCAGAGCTTTCGGTAGGGGTGCCGGGTCGGTCGCGTGGTGGGAGCTTATCACCGCGAGCGGCGTGGAGCCGAAGCACGCGACAGTTGAAAACCGGCTGCGTTCGCGGCAGGTTCTCTCCCACTTCCCTCGTCCGTTCGCAAGCGCGGCTGTTTACGAAAACGCGAGTTAACCCGACGAAATGAACGGATATTCGCTCTCGTTAAACCTGTCAAAAAATAATTGCAAATCCGACGAGCCCGATCGTAATTTCCAGTGAATTTGTTACCAATGATACCGACGCTGCTGTTACATCGTTTCCGTCTCCAAGGCTTATCCTGCCGATAACTCTGTGTTTTTCGTGATAAATCTATCGATAAAAATCAAAAATTTGTTGTTGTTCGTCTGTTTTTCGAACTGTGCTCGGGTTTTTCTGTGATTTTTTTGGAAAACGAAGCGGCCAACATTGCTCCCAACGTGAAATCGCCACATGGTCGAACAACATCGCCAGGTAATTGACCACGATTCCAATAGAAATTTTCTACGATAGTTCATGTTTTTCGCAAATCTCGTTGTTCTCAAGTTTTTATGTCAAAATCGACGACTTCGAAGTCTATCAAAAATATAACTCTGCGCATACACGCGTGTCGACAGCTTTGCACGAATATCAACAGTCTCCTGATTCTGCATTCTCATTTTTTATACTCCACCCACGTAAAACAATTTTCAAAGTCATCGTAATTGTTGAAAATAAAATAAAAACAATAACCTCTACGCTTATTATCCGTAAATCGTGGATGAAATTTGTGTGTTTGCGATTCCCAATCGACTCGCACGAGCGAGAACACTCCAATTGCTTTGGAAATGCATATTTTCACTTGTATTTTCATACCAAGTTCGAGCTCTCGTTCTCAATCCAATAAACGAAAACGTGGTATTGAACTTTTGTTGAGATCTCATAAATGCTATAGTTTCATGAATTTTCTTCTGATATTATTATTCTATTTCTCATTTGCAAAACTTGGAAATCGACGTATTTCTTGCCCGACTAAACGTTGATCTATTTTCCAAAACTGTGCATAGCTTCGAACGATAGACTTTCAACTGAAAATCCAACGAATCCTAACGCGATCGCATGTCGTGCCCAGGTTTTACTTTATTCCGAATATCAAAATTCCTCGACCTGAAAACTGAGGAATGCGATTCGATTTTGAGCACGCAATATGCAATTTTATATGTTTCTCTCTCTGGAAACGTGATAATGCTCGTGTAATCGTATGCCTCTTTCAATCTCGACACCAGCACGCCGATGAATTAAAAATGCAGCGAAACTGCGTATCGAATTGCATTCGCGTGCAAAACCATATCGAATTTCCATTCGCCGCGATATCCGTTCTGATTTCTACGCGCCTCTCGTACGACCCATCCGCGTCGAACATCGCGCGTACGATTCTAGCGTATACCGTTCCGCGAAAAGTATCAAAACAGTCGTGTATTTTTGACGAGTTTGGCGTTGTATTGGTTCGGTTCGAGGTGATAATTTCCTCGAATCGACGTCCGCATCGCAACTTTGCGCGCAGCGATGATTCGAGAACTGGAACCAACCTGTTTACGACCCACGAAAACACGACGTTCGTCACAGTTTTTTTTCGGCAGTAACTCTATTCGAATTTTTCAACTCGTAATTTTCGTGCGTTTATTTTTCTTTCCCCGCATATTTTTTCACCATAGCTACGCAGAGACACGCGACTAAATCGAAGCATCCGCGAGAGTATCTATCAATTGACAAATAAAAGAATATCATTTTCGGCGAGGTTTGGATAGAATCGTAGAAGGAACGATACGATAACGCGTACACAAAACTGGTCTCGGAACAACGACGATCGATTCTCTCTCGTGTAATCCGAACTTTAACAGCCACTCGTATCTGGAGTGTCGTTGTTTTGAGCACTCCTGGTTGGTGCTTTCGTTTAATTTGAACCTCTTGCCCCTGTTGATATAACGAACCTGGCTTCTGCTGTACACACGCAGCGCGCGACACACACGCGCACTCGTAATTACTCACCCGCGTAGGGGATACACGCGCGTACATCCGCGCATCCAATCTACAGACATAGAATGACGTGTATTTGCTCGAATCTGGGTATATTAGACCGATTGAAAAAGCCGAATTTTTTTTTTGTCAAATTTCACGGAATAATACGTTTGGCGATAATCGTCGATGTGAAAATGTCGAAAACGCTTATTTACACTCGGAATTGCGGTGCGGTGCGATCGAAAGAATGCCGACTAATCGTGAGTCTTGGATCGTTCCAGATATTTATAAAAACGTTCGCGTACGCGTGCACGTATGCATGTAGACGCGCACCCGAGCGCACGCACATCTATAGACATCCGTTCGTTTGGTTTTCGATAATTGGCACTAGTTCCAGAATCCTGGGCTCGTTAGTCGACCAAGTAAAGAGAATGGCTTAATTATTTCGTTTGAAGTTTGAGAAGGGGTTAGAAGGCGTATATATACCTATCGGAGTGCGCGCGGGGAGGTTGTAGGTGAGGTAGAGAGCGAGCGAGCGAGACGAGGAATAGGAGATGCGCGGCGAAGGTTCACGTGTAGGAAGTGGGTAGCAGCGACGTCCGCGGGGCGCGAAACGGGGGTCGAGGACGACGATGAGGGGTCGGAGGGGGTTGCAGAGGAATAAATTGGGAACGGGAACGACGTTTATTTTGCACGACAAATTGGTCGGGCTAATTGGCTAACTGGCGTGTATTTCCGAGGTAAGGGTATTACGCGGAAGAATTAAAAAAATTCAACTGTTTCGACGCGTTGTATAAACTTGCCTCCCCATCTTTCTCTCCAATACCCCCCCCCCCCCCCCTTCGCTCTCTCTCTCTCGCTCTGCCTCCATCTTGCTATCTCTTACTATTACTATTCGTATAATAATTGGTCGCTTAATTAGTTGGAAAGGCAATGGGTATCTGTTTCTCGCTCCTGCAATTTTTCCGTCTCGTCTCTCGGTTGTGACCTGTCTTTGGTAATAAGTATAATTATAGACGCGGCGAAGGAACAACTTTTTTGTCGTATCGCGAAGAAAGTGTCGTTTCTCTTCCGGACGTTCGACCTTCTTCTTTTCCCTAAATTAACACCATCTTCACCGCACATTCCTTTCCTCTGAAAAATAATACTCTCTGCTTTTCGTTAGTCGAATGATGTCCTTTTCAGCTGCTCGAAGAATTGTTCGTTTCATTCGCTACTCATTTATTTATTTCAGTAGAAACTCGTTCGTTTTTCTATTCAGACATTGTTTTCTTTTGTCACCGGTCTGATAGATTATTCTCGAAAGTTTTTCACGTCGAAAAGGCTTTATTTAAATTTATACTCTGTGTCGTTTAGCGAAGCGATAAATACAGCCTCCTCACTCGCGTTCTCTCGTCGGTCTAAAGAAAATATTTGTCGACCGTCGCGTCGGATAGTTTTTTGTTTGTTTGTAATTGCAATTTTATAAGATTTATAAATATTTGTAAACATTTATAAAATTTGTGTCACGTGCCTAGAAACGAGATATCATCGGTAATACTTTCTGGAATTTATGGATCGATCGATACTTTGTTTGAATTGTGAGAAATGTTGTAAGAACATTTCGTTTTGTTCGGCAAATCGATCGGGTGCGAGTAGAATTTTGTCAGTCGAGTATATTTCGTTTGTTCGAGCGAATTCTAAAACACGAGGAAACCTCGTAGCAGGAAGTTTCTGGATAAAAGGCAAGAATGGAACTGAGTTTTCCCCGTCGCTGTACTTATCTGAAATTGAAGATAATAATTCATCTCTTCCTGCCAATAAAATACCATTTCAATATATCAGAAGAAAAAATATAATATACTCAAGTTTTACGCCCCCTCGATATCTTACGACTGACCACTCGGACGGATACGCTCGACCGGTCAATCGACCACTCGAAAGTGTTGCTTTTACGTAAATTGGAAACCTCGAGCCTTCCGGCCGCCCGATGGCGTCTCAGCTCCGATCGAGCGAGAAATAAAAACAAAAAATACCCATAAAAAGGCGAATAAAAAAATCGAACGGAAGCAACGAATCGTTTCGAATTCGTTCACTTTCGTACTTCGATTCTTCGTCGAGATCTTCTCGGTATCTTCGTCTGCGTCCTTGTAACCCGAGCCGAAAAACGCGAGGTGAGACGTTTCGTCGTCGCGTACGGGCGCGCGGCGTTTGTTTTATTATTTCTCTCGGCGATGTTTGGCGTCAAATCAAGGGTTGTCGTATCGTTATCGTCGCGGACGAGGTCGACGGCTCGCCTCCACGAGTCACGCGAAATAACGAACGCGAGATAAACGTCGCGTTATCGCGTTTGGCTGCTGCGCCTAAAATGCCGGTACCAACCGACTCCGAGGCAAGATATCTCTCAATTACAAACAATTAACAATACTTCCGTTTCGCCAGGCATAATAGCATTTTCTCCTCTCTTTCAACGTCTCGCGAACAGTCGTCGTAGGTGGCCACGGATTCCTTCTTTACCGACCGTCCGCGGCGATTCTCGCCCTCCCCATCGCCGCCGCGCCGTTCCCATTTACTACTCCTAGGATCGCTACCCCACCGCGCGCCCGTACCTTTGTACCTAGCCGAGATATCGATGCCTCGAACGCTGCGAAGCAGACTGCGATGCTGCCTTTCGATTCGAATCTTTCGATTATCAACCTCTATCCCCGCTTCAGCCGTCTAGCCCCATTGTCTTCTTCGCTCTTTCAATTAATGTTTTGATTGATTTTACCTCCCCTCGCCGAACAGGCGGCTACGATCCACCCTTCAACGGATCTCTGCGGCCAAGATTGAGCCATTCCACGCGGTACTCCGGATTCAACTTGCTTCTTTCTCTTTCCTCGCGTCGCTATTCTCCTTTTCTCTCGATTTTCCACCCCCCGTTTTTTTTTCCTACCCGCACTCTTTCGCTCCTGTCGATGTTCCCCGAAAATCTTCCCGCTACATTTTCGGACGAAGTACGTCGCGCCGTTGACAGAAATGTTAGAGCTAAAATACGGACGCGTCCAACGATATATCCTATCGATATATGTAATTGCGATCGGCGACAATTTTGCGTTTATAAAGTATGGTAAAAATGTAAAAATCGGACTGACAATCTTCGTGGGATACGTGAAAATCGGGACTGCGAGAAAAAGAAAGAACGAGCGTCGATGCTAGTAGTCCGGTTCTCCGGAGGGGTCGAAGAGCGGAGAGGGCAGGCCGCCTTTGCCGCTGGTGGCTGTTTTATTGCGAGATTTGCGGCACGGCCTTCCAGTGTAACAAGACTTACCGAGATCTTAATAGAATCTGAACCAACCCCTCTCCTTCCACCTTCTTACCCGCCCCTCGCCGCTCGCTTCACCCCGCGCGCTCTACTCTTTTCCGTCACTCGCTCTCTTTCCGATTCACATCCTCGACAGCCAAGTCGTTGCACTTTCCTCCGTCTAGAAATTCTACGAATTTTCTAAGAAATTCAACGCGAAGAATCGGTCTCAGTTTCTGTTTCCTCGATTTATCGCCCGCCCAATATACGTTATCGAACAACAACGAATGTTCCGCAATATTGCCAACTCCATCCCAAATCGAAAATAAATTTCTGGAACGTGAATTTTTCATTTCGTACGCGACACATGGAATCGAACTACCGAGTCAAAATGTACGCACGTGTACGGAATTTTGAAAATTGCCATGTATTTAAGTTTCGCGTGGTCGTTTGTATTTTTCTTCTTATCTTCTCTTCTTCTTCTACAACGTCGTCCCGTATACTTTTTGTCCCCCTCGCGCGCCCCGTTCGCCCGATAGACGCTAGCCGCGGGTTCTCCCAACGCGTCTATACGTACCTGCGCGCGACGCCGTCTATCCATCCCGATATCACAAAGCTGTCGAATTTAATTTATGACCGAGAGTATTTTCCAATTTTCAATGACCACCCGATATTCAACGGCGATACCCCTCGCCGTTTCGTTCGCTCTCCCCGCTCGCCCCCCCTTCGCCCGGGCAGGCGCCGTCCCTGGCAGAACCAATTTTATATTTTATTCCCGTATTTAGATTTACCATTTCAGATATTGTAAGAACAAAAATAAGTTTAAATTGAATTCCATCCCCGTTACCCTCCACCACGGCGATCCTCACCCGACCGGATCTACGCTAGTCTTCCTATCTCTCTTTGTCAGTATTCCTATCCTATTCTCCTTCACCGGCCATTTTTATAGCCAGTATCTCGATTTCTTTTCCGATCATTTTCCGCCCCGCAATTTTCTTATTCTCCGCGTCTTACCTTCTCCGCGTTCGGCTTATTCTCATCGCACTTTCCTCGCGAACTTCTCTCATCTTCGTTCCACGCTTCGTTCTGCTTTGTTTATTTTCCATAATCGTCGATTTTTCGTTTATCCTCGTTTCTCTTCTTCCTACTCCCACACTAATTCATCGGCTTCCGTTCCTCTTCTCACCCCGAATATCGAGACGTATTTCTACGCGTCGCGCGCGTCGCGTTTATCGCCAACGCGTTTCGAGTTAATTTTCAACTTGGTTGGCCGAGGCTCAGCCTCGACTATCGTTAATTGGATCCAAGGCGAACAGAGAAGCGCGATATCCTCCGCACCGGCTACACGGTGTTTCACGATTGTCAACGTTTGAATTTTTTTCGACCCGATTTTCAAATCATCGTCCGCGCTCATCTTTCAGTCGATGATCCTTAAGATTTCCAATCCCCGTTCGGCGCGAAAAAAATGTACACTATCCACGTGACAAAACATGTAGCGCGTTACCGATAGTTCATCGCGAAATAGCGTTTTATCATGTTTGATGTTACCGAATTTTTTTTTCGACGGATTTTCGTTTTCCAAGCCACGATTAGAGTTTCGCGAGTAACAACGATGGCAATACCTGCGTCCGCTCCGTTCAACGTAGTTAATGATTCTTTCCTCGCGAAGTCTGTCAGTTTTTACGTACTCCGCGATCCCAATAATTGGGTAGACCCTTCGCCTCGAAAACACCGATCGGCAAGTTCAACGAACCGATCGATCGCGAAATCTGATAAAATTCACATCGAAACTGGCATAATATTAATCTCAACCGAATTCTAGGATCGTTGAATACTTCTCGAACAAACGACGGTTCGTCTCGTAACAAAGATTTTGAACTTTGGGATTTCAACGTCCGTGATAGGTAGTCGTACGAGAAATCATCCAACTAACCGAGTTGGATCGGAGAAAAAAGCTCGACGGTGAACGGGATCGCGAATAAATTGTCCTGCAAAAAGGAAATAACAATGCATACGTGTCGGTCGAAGGAGACGCGCGTCGTTATATTCAAAAGTTTCGAACAAATTGGTAGCTCCGGTAACGAGCCCACTCTGTTCCTCCCTCTCCCCTCTCCCTCCTCTCCCCGCCGGTTTCGTGACTCACGGAGACAGGCTGAAGGTCCCGAATTTTAATTTCACCCTTAACAAGGGAAGGCTGCCAGGCAGGCGCTACAAGGGCAGCGACGGCAGACGCGTGGGAGGGCGGCTCCTCCTTGGTCCTCGAGGACCCTGAGATTCCATCCTTCAGGATCATTATATCGCCAATTAGAAGATCGCGCCCGACGACTAACAAGCGAAGCTACAGTCGAAGCTTTTCCCGAGGGAACGCCGCTCGTCCACCGAGTTGCCAACCATCACCGCCGCGTTGTCCCCGCATTTTTTTGCGTTTTTTTGTTCATCCTTTTCCGTTTCATCGTTATTCACGACCCTCCGTTGATCGCGCAGTATCAACTTCTCCGTTCGATGACGACGCGTTGAACGTCGTTCGCCGATCAACTTCCATCCGATCGTCCGCGAATTTTTTCTTCCTTTTTTTTCGAATACTCGAACGTATTTTCCACAAAAATACGCGCAACCTGGAACGATTATCTCACGATTCGCTGTTCGCCGAATCGACTAGGTTTTTTACCCCGAAGTTGGGGTTGGCCGATAAAATTGTTATCATTCTGATTTGCGACCGGCAATTTTGGAACTTCGCTGCCGGTGAATAATTCGCGTATTCGGAATCGTTGCCGGGGAATTTGGGGGAAAATCGATGGGGGGAAAAACCGTGCAGGCTGCACAGAGATGAGAAATCGTTCGGCGAGTTATCAAACGCGAGCGATTTACCTCGCGTCGGGTAACTTTGCTATATTTTTCCTCGGAGTGTACGTTGGCGTAATGGCGTCGGTCTCAATTAGTCGGACTTACGTCGCTGGGGTCCAATTAGACGGAGGCTAGAAGCTTGCCAGGCTACACCCTGTTTGCTCGATTCTGAGCTGCCCCTGGACTCCCGACTCGTCGTCGCGGCTTGACGGTGCGCCGCGATGCGGGGGCGCAGAGGGGCGAGAGGGCTGCGTTCCCCTGGTAAAGGTGTCTTTTTCCCTCGCTAATGACTAATTAGCGGCCTCTCTGCGCGCGGTATAATGACACCGGGCGGCTTCAGAAGGGGTGGATCATTATCGTTCGCCAAAATTATACGCTCACGCAGATATACGGGCAGCAGCAGCAGCAGCAGCTCGCGAACGAGGATCGGTCTCTCCCCGTCCCTTTCCGCACCGCGACGGTCAAGCATCCCGCGCGGCATCCTTTCAAAAGTTCACCTCTGTTCTCTCGTCATTTATCGCGGATTTTCATTTCAACTCTCCGCGAGTCTCGCTTTACATTGCCGACCGTTTGTTTTTTTTTGTTGCTCGATCAAACTATGACTCGAGGGTCGATTTTTATCGTCGTTCCCCTCAGAAATCGTTAATCGTAGAACACTCGGAGTTTTATTACGAATAAAACTTCCCGTGGCAATTTTCAAATCCGAAACTACGGAGCTCTTTCCAACGATCTTCGATCTTTCAATTTCAATTCGAGGTCGAATCAGATTTTTCATGTCGCGAATACGGCAAACGAGGAAGTGCCAGAAATAGATGGAAAATAAAGAAATACGAGCGGAAAACGGTATACGATTCGCGAGGCAAACAGATGTGTAAAAAACAGGGTGGGCGGCGGAAAAAATTCCATAATATTGGAAAGTATCTAGATTTCAATAAAGTCCGGTCAGCCAAGTCGAGACGAGAGTTGATCTCGGAGGTCGCATATATCGCAAAGATGGCAAGGAAGGTCGACGAACGGGGCAGAGGTCACCCTTCGCTCGAAGTAATTTCATTTCAATGGTACCTCTTTTCCCCGTCTTACACTCGTGACTCGCGATCCGTGGCATTCCATACGTGACGTGCATAAGCAGCTACGGCCACTACTACGACAACGGTACCAACAACAACAACAACAACGGCAACAACGAGAACAACGATCACGACACGAGCGTAAAATCGTCGAAGCAGATTCGCCCGGTAAAAATTGTCCAATCTCAAAACTCATCCCATATCCTCCCGTCTCGTGCGATATTCCCTTTACATTTATTTATTTCTTAAATGCCCGCCTCGCCTGTCCCTCCTGGCTATTTTATATTTGACATTTTTATTAAACCCCCTCCCCTCGCCCTCGCCGATCCTCGTCTCCCCCTTCCCCCCGCCCTCTTTGCCATTCCGCACACCTAACCTAGGAAAGTCCGAGAGGAGACGCGCGCGTTGCCCTCGAGGAGAGAGAAGAGAGTAGCGCGGCGAGGAGGGGAGAGGAGAGGAAAGAAGCAGAGGAGTCTCGACGGTCCACGGAGAGCGCCTTCCATATTGCTGTTAGGGCACTTTCATAATCTCATATGGCGACTCTTATTGACCAAATAAAAAATTGTGTCCCGAGAACGGAATCGCCGATCAAGATATTGCTCTCTGCGTTTTCCATCCGTATCATAACCCTGCGCGGCCACGTTATTTATCGTGCTCCAAGTTTTGCGCTATTGCCAACTTTTGCGCTTGACAGCTGTCACAACGCCCAGCCGATATCACGAGCCTCTTCGTCCATCCGGTTTCCCTCCCCTCGTCTCCTTTTCCTACATTTTCCATACCTCTTCCTCTCCTCGTTAACTATTTTCATTTTCTTGTCCTCGCTTCCTCCACATTTGTTGTTTCCCTTATTCTTTTCATCTCGTCGCTTCTCGCCAACATATTTCGTAAACAAACGACGTAATCGGTTTTCTCTCGTGACCCAGTTATTCTTCGTTCCTCCTCGACGAATCTCACCGCTCCGCGATGTTTGACTGTGTTCCGTCGAACCGCGCGCGATACGAGTTGGAAAATTCATCGGCGAATCGCGTGGTTAGCGTTAACGGCGATACTATTTACAGTTCTCTAATTACGCCTCTTATTGTCGTGCTCGCGATTATTCCGACTCTGTGCACTCTCGTAGCGTTTACGTAACTTCGGTGCGCTCGAAAGCTGCTACAAAAACGACTCGAGTACACGCATCGTCGTAGCATCAGCTAGGCTCTCGACTCGTTCGTACTTTACTTTTTCCGAGTCAGAACTTCGTCGAAGCTGCGAGTGCGGCGTGATTTAACGACGTCGATCGTCGTTGATACCGATGATCACGCGACCGATACCGAGAGGAAACGACGCGACGCGTTGCAACTTTGAGATTTCCACGGGGACGAAAAAGTGGAAAAAACGTACCAGCGTCCCGGATTTAGCTCCAATTAACGACCAGCATTCGCGTAGGTGTATACTCGGAAATAACCGCGCCTCCGCGAATCGCGTTTTTCTACATTTTTTCTCTCCCCCGTTTCCCACCCCCCAGCAGCATTTTCCCTCCTGCACACGTTCGAGCCCCCCGCGCGTCACGCGTGCGTTTGTAGTTTCTCGTCGCCGTCGTCGTCGTCGTCGCCGCCGCGAAACAACGGGACGGAATCCTTCGCGCACGCACACGAAGAGAGACGGCGGGGGCCGGTGCTTATAATTCGCACCGGTCTCGGGCGCTCTGAGAAGGCCAATTAGTAGCATAAAGCCAAGCCGAGGGATGTTTGTATGTAATAATGGATTGTTACTCAAAGTATCCGGCTAATTAATTAAGCTTCCCGTACCCCCGTTACCGTTCATCCAGCCCCGCTCAACCCCCATCCATTTCCTCCAACCCCCCGCAACTTCGTTGCTACAACGCCGAGAGGCCGTACGCTTTGCGCCGCCACCGTTCGATATCAGCGAACAACAAATTAACTCGCGAAGATACGTACAGAACACGCGGGTAGCCTTTGTTCCACGCGTAAAAATCGGTACCGCGAGTTCAACGTCGGCGTTGAAAAGTTCCATCCACGTTCGGTGCATTCGATTGGATTCCGCGGGATGAACGCTCGCGAGACAAACCCCGACAATCTAGGCTCCAATTAGTCTCTCCGTTTATTATACTGCTACCCGTTTGTGACGTCCGTGCTGACGCTGACGACGACAAATCCGCGTGAAATAGCCTTCCTCTACTTTCTTCCGCTAACCAGAGAAATTATCGACGAATTTATCCGCGCCTGTGACCTTGAACGCGCGATTGAAACGCGTAATCGAATCCGATGAACGCGAAAAAAAATGAAAATCGTACAGTTATCCGATGGAGACTGTCTCGGATCATTGCAATCATTTGTCTTCGATCGAATGCGATCGTCGCGAGCTCGGACGCGAGGAATGAAAATGCATTGTCGAAGCAGGAGGGAGCGGTTCGAGGCAATGGAATGAAATGGAACGCGGGAATTAAACGAGAGGAGTTAAATTGGATGTTGAGTCGATGCTCCGAAGATTTTTGTAGTTTTAATCCGGTTTTCTTTCCTGCTCGTCGGAAACTTTCGCCCTTACAAAGACGAAATGCCGAGGCGAAAGACGCGAAAGGCAGGAATTACGCGAGTTTTTCAAAGGAAAAACGTCGGTTTGATTGTTCGATAGAAAGTATATTGCTGCCCGGCGATACTACTAGCGTCGGACAAATGAAAAACGCTCTTTCAACGACTATCCACGATCCTCTCAGTGGTTCGCCAACTCGGGAAACAACTCCGTGAAATTCTTCAAATTCTCTTCCTCGTGCGTCTTTTCGGCATCGTTTTTTACCACGGCGAGTTGGTTTACCGAGCGTTGCTTTTGCTCGAATCTCGTCGTGCTCGGTGCGCCACGACGACGATCGGAGCGTTTTTCCACCTTCCACTACTCGTATAGATCTGACGAGACTAAAAAACCGCGACTAAGATTCGCGTCTAAAACTCCGTCGTCAAATGAAATAACGAGTCTTTCCCTGTCGGTAGATTTGCGCGTCGTTTCGACGATTCACGTCCATCTCGGACGTCATTTTTGCAGAGAAACGTTTGGAACAGCGACCGATAACGCGTGATTTTCTTCGGTTTCAGAAAGTGGTATAGTTCAGCTCACGATGACGATGGATGTGAGCAAGTCGGAGACGAATAAAAATGGCTCCGCGCAACAGGAATGTGCCGGATGCGGAAAAACGATTACGGAAAGGTGAGCCACCGTTAAATTTGGAGAGGAGTAAACGTTAGCCGTATAGCTAAATAGTTCGCGTTCGCGAAAGTGACGCGAGGATTTGATTTTGTTAGGGTCGGTGGATGGATCGATCGACGGCGCGATATACATCGCTGTTCTTAAATACGCCCCTTGGATCTTTTCAGATACCTTCTGAAGGCTCTCGACGCTTATTGGCACGAGGATTGCTTGAAGTGCGGCTGCTGCGATTGTCGCCTCGGCGAGGTTGGTTCTACCCTCTACACGAAGGCGAATCTTATTCTCTGCAAAAGAGATTACCTGAGGCTCTTCGGGAATACCGGTTACTGCGCGGCATGCAGCAAAGTGATACCGGCGTTCGAGATGGTCATGAGGGCGCGGGCGAACGTCTACCACTTGGAATGTTTCGCCTGTCAGCAGTGCAACCATCGGTGAGTACTCTGCCAATGAAACAACCCCGAGATGTACTTTGCTCTACCATCGCCCTCGCGTCATTTTCTCCTCGCACCCTCGAGATTCGCACCGCGAGACAACTGCCGCCCGAAACGTTCTGTCCCTTGCAAACAGAAAAAGCTCAACCGCGACGGTGCCGAGGCGAGGAAATCTTCTCGTCCCAAAAACAAGTTCGCAATTGAACCGTGAGAAAGAATTCCGCTTGCGGTACGCGAAGATTTTTAATCATAAGTTCATGAAAACGAGACGACTGAAATCTCATCGTTGAAAATACAGGCGAGGGTATTATAATTCCTGTCGGTCAAGAAATTTAATGCAATTTTCCAAGATCAAAGCTTCCGTTGAATCGCTATACGAACTCCGTTTGAAAATGAGTATTGGGAACGGGCTAGAGTTTTATTATCGAGATTTAGATTTAGGTACGACATGGTCAGGGACTCAAGGTCGTACATAGGGGGAGGCGGAGAGAGAACTTGGAAAAAATCATTTGAAATGAGGGGGGGGGGGGGGGGGGGAAGAAGAGAGGCGCGCGGGACTGTAAAACGACACTTGCGACGTATGAGTTTCCAATTGGAAAATCCGTCGAGTGTCGGGATCGTCCGTGAAAAATATCGCGCCTCACGCGAGATATATACCGTAAACTCGTGTTCGTATGCATTATGCACGCGCCTACGTTGTCACGCGGAACTATCGTGTATGTACCTATCGTTGGACGGACGAACGCGTGTTTTTCTTTCCGCTTGCACGCGCGTGCGTTCGCGTACGTGCCTCGCGGCGGTGGGCGAGGAACGAGAGAGCGAGAGAGACGGGGATGGTCGCGAGACAGGGTCCACTCGCGGGGGTTGCTTTACAGGCCAGTTGGGAAATCACCCTCTATTTCGCCTCCCTTCCGCTTCTTCGTACACCTCCCGCCCCCTTCCGAGGAGAGGATCTCTCGCTTCCACCTCGGGCCGAGGTTCGGCGAACGAGCGAGCGGAACGGTTCGCAGGGGCCAGTTATATAATTATCCAGATACTGCTGACATTTTTGTATCAAATTGCCGGAGCAGGGCAAGATTGCCTCGCGATGGGGTGGCGGTAGCTAAAGGTTAGGTACATTCGAGTTATTGCCTCGCACGCGCTTCGTTTCATCCACCAATCGACGCGACGACGACGACGACGACGACGTGTCACGCTTTTATAGAAAAGTCGAATCTTTACGAAAGATTTCCCATCCCTACCTTCGTTCACCCTTTAGAATTATATTGCCCACGAATATCGCGTTACCCATCGCCAAATTCTCGCAACGAGACCGAGGTCTCTGTCGTTCGATACCAGCGTTTTTTTCCCTCGCAGTCGCAGGAAGGTACTAATTTTTGGAAAATTATCTAAATACGTGTCAGTTTTTTGCTCTCGATCCGGGGCAACGCAATCGTAACTTTCTAATTTCATTTGGAAATTGCGATTTTTTATCGGCCGTGTTTGCCGTCGGAGATACAAAAACGCGAGGCGCGTGATAAACAAGTTGAAAATGGCGGTTTTGACTCGAAAATGGGAAAATATGAAAAAGAAATTGGAGAGAACCGGTATCGGCATAAAATACGCCGGGTAGATATTATTGGTCGGTGAATCGTCGAGCGCGGGGGTGAGCAGCTTCGCGAGCCAATAGTTCGTTCGAGCATGCAACAAACGGTGTACAGCTTCTCAAACAATGCGAACAAAAGAGCATCAATTTTACGTTTTTATCGTCCGCGCATTGTCTATCTTTGACAATGCCTCGTGCCATTTCCGCTTGTCGGCTCGTCGACACTACGAGAATGATATCTGAGTCGCGTCGCGCGAGGTTGCCTACCGCCAGGCTGCAGGTTCACCCTTTCGCTTGGTATCGATTTATCTCCTCGTTCTCGATAGTCGAAGCATCGATCATTCTTCTCCGAAGAGTTTCGTCGGCGCGGGGACGAAGAACAAGAAGAAGAGAGTCCGATACGCGCGGGGACCCACTCTGATTATAAATTTCGATGGAATCCGCGAAACGCGTCGTACCCACCGAAGTTTCGAGTAGAATCGGTCGGCGCTACGGTCAGACGACGCGCGGTTCTCTTTTCTCCTTTATTATTCAAACTTCCCCAATTTATCCAGAGTCCAATTGATACTCGCCAACGTCGTCACGTTCGCGCGTACCTACGTGAATATTGTACGCATGTGAATATGTGGTCTCGCACTTTTCGTCGTATGGTCGGTGAACGTAGAAGCTGCCGCGCAATTAGGTGAAACGTGACGCGAGGCTGGGACTCGGAACTCGCAATTAAACAGCAACAATTATACGGGGGTAACTTTAGACTCTAATAACACGCAATAAAGGGTTGCTTCGAGGAGCTGACGGAGCCACGGCGACGCGGGGCGAGGTTAGGAGCGGGACCACCACCCCCCCCCCCCCTGCGATACCCTGGTTAGGGGATGATTTACCGATCCAATTAGCTCCATGGGTACTCTCCTAAAAAGACGTCCGGTCTAATTTAACGGGTGTCCAATTAAAGACTAACCGTACCTACAATTTAAAAACGTCGAATAAATCCTGACCGTTTATACATTGTAAAATACTTACGCGTACCTGCGTCGCGAGAAACTTTAAATTAACTTTTTTTTTCTCGTTCACCTGGTTCTCATTTCTATTTCTCTCTTTCCTTCTCTCGCGAACTTTCGATTGGGAATATTTTCACTGAAGAGTGGAAAAAACGTGACGAATTACTACCGCTGGCCCGCGGCGACCTTGAACTCCCGTCATGATCCTAATAGTTCCGCTTATCGCGATTCTTACATCGCGTTTCTCCAAGGTAGACCAGATCGCCGAGCGATTGACATGCGACATTTTTTGATGCCCCGTCGAAGAATGAAAAAAAAGGCAGAGATAAAGAAACCGGAACTATTTCTACGGACTTCCATCAACCAATTTCGGTTTTTCGTTAAAACGATGTTTCGCGATCCAGTTAGATTGCGAATGGAACGTATTCATTGATACTTCCGGTCCGTCAGAGGTACCGTGATTTATACATTTGGGGATAAAACGTCTCGGGAGCGGAGGAACGAGCGAAAACGGATAGCTGACGGTAGAAATGAAACTAGTGACAAATAAATCATGTAATTTATTTACCACCGGAGACACGGCGTGACTAGAATAGATGACGGGCAGTTGGCTTTTTCTAGAACGAAAGTTCGGAACTTCGTAGGATAACTACGACGATATCGACGATGGTTGCGCGGTACCGCGAGATAGAAACCGAGGAACAAAGTGCGCGCAGAGTTTTCTGCATCTAGGGACGATTTCGATCCGGTCTCGAGCGGTGGCATCACCCAGAGGCCGGATAGCTAGCCACTAGGATGCACAGATAACTCCCGTGAATGTTTAAACGTGGTCCCGCTGAGCGCGGAACTTTGAAATTCTGCGGGTGAACGAACGTCAGTCGTCGGAAGGGGGGTGGCGGCGGCGGTAGCGGCAGAGAGGGAAAACGACGAACGACAGGAGTCTCTCGAAGTTTGAATAAATAAATGAAATTGCAAATGGGTGTATGTGACGCTATCAGGATCGCTTTACTGCTGTCTCGGGGATCGAGGAAATATCCTCGAGCAAATAAAATTTCAAATTTCGCGGGCATCCAGGATCAAATGTCCCCGTTTTTATGGGTTCCGACGACTCAGGACAACGCTGGTCGAGTTAAAAAATCATCTTCACCTCGAATGGTTTTACTTTTCTCGCTGCATAGTACTCTCTTCGATTCCAAATTTTCTCTCAGTCCCCGCTTCGATATCATTCCTCGCATTAAATTTTTCCCCGTCATCCGGTATCACGTTCCGCTCCTTTTGTACAGATATTATTATTTTTTTCCTTTCCTCCGATATTTTTTTTTCTCGTCGCACGTTCGTTTGTTCGATTGTTTCCCGTTTCGTTGGTTTCCGCTCGTCTTTCACTTTCTTTTTTTCCCTTTCCTCGCATTTTTTTTTCTGCTCGGTTATTATTATTGGTATTTCTTTTTCTTGCTCTCCATTTTTTTTTCTTTCATTTCCTAACGGAGACAATTTGCCGGACCGCGGAGTGATCGACCTCGCTGGCAGAATCGACGGCAATTCCACGATTACCGTACGGGAGCACGCTGCAAAGCGGGATAATAGCTACAGCTGAGCCAACGAACAGCAGTCCGCCAGTTCGCGATTATTCCGTTTGCTCTGGCCGATTATGAATATCTGCTTTTGCCAGAGTACTGAAATCTCGGTATACGCGGGAATCGGCGACGCGTGAAGCGCGGATCACACGCCTAACAGCAGCAAACGATACAATTTCCGGTCCCACTCTCTGTATAAGCACTACAAATAACCGCTCTATCTCCAGCCTCGTCCGTTTATTTTTTCTTCTCGCTAAGTATGAAAACTAGAAAACGATGGTTCCCACTAATCGTACGTGGAGCATACGTGAAAACTGAAATCTACTTCGTCGGTGAACTTCTCGTTCTTCGGGGAAAAAATCATCCTCGTTTTGAAAATCTTATCTAGCATTTCACTCGGCCATTTATTCCTTGAATGAAAAATACGACTGGGAGTTCGATTTGTCGTTCGGTGTTTCTTGAATTTGCAAAAAAAAAACAAAAAATCCACCGGCACGACGGGAGAAATTGTACGACGAAACGTATATGCTTCTGTTTTCAGATTTTGCGTCGGCGACAGGTTTTATCTCTGCGAGAATAAAATACTCTGCGAGTACGATTACGAGGAGAGGCTCGTCTTCGCTAACATGGCCCTTCATCCGCCCGCTTCCCTCGCGCACATCAAGAGACAGTTGCCACCGACACCGACGCCGTCCGGACCGAACATGCACCCGAGCCACAGTCCGATGCAGCATCCTCACCAGTCGCAAGGTCCCATGAGTCAATCTATCGGCCAGCACAATCACATCTCGAACGTGAGTACCCCGCCGCTGCGTTCACCTCTATCCTTCTGTACAACTTTTCAAGCAAAGTGCGCGAATGTTCGTGCGAGCTGGAGAAACTCGACGCCGAGTGAGCCTGGAATTTTTGGAAGTTCCCGACGAGAGCAAAAAATCCACGCGTTTCATTCGCGTAACGGTTCCTCCTTTCGCCTGTTTTCATCGGGGAACGTTAATTTGCCATTCGCTTCGGATTGGATCGAACGTATCCGAGCGACGCGCGATCTCTTCTCGGCGAGGAGATTGAAATTCGTCGAGACGTCGCATCGTGATCTTCTTATTTCCCATTAGAAGCATGGAAAATGCCGTTAGCTCGTTGTTTCGCTTGCTCAAACTTATTCAATGACCGAGCCGAACACGGAAACAAATACAATTGAGAACGCGATTTCCACTAGCTGTTTATATAGAGGCGAAGCCTTTAAGCTCTTTATCAGTAGTTGCATGGCTTTCCTTCCTGCTGCGAGATTGAAGTACTTCAATTATTCGCTTCGTGCCCACTTCGCTTCTAGTTATTCGCAGCGCCTCGCCAAGTCGTCTTTTACCCTCGCATTAATTACAATTCGCTGTACACGTACCTACCTACCGCGGGTTGTTACCTTGTACGAGGTTCACATCCACGCTCGCGAACTTTCGCGACATTTTTTCTCTTTCTTTCAATTCAATTTCGTGAAACGACGTTGGTACACGCGCCACCGATACGACGCTCTTACGTCGGTCGCGATTTTTTCTCCTCCGGCGGGAACTGGCGATTCTCGACTCTTTGTTTCAGCTGCGAAATTTTAGAAATTGGTAATCTTTTTACGGTCATGTACGTGCAGTCGAGCCATGCGACGCATTAAACTTTGTCCAGGGTTCGTTTTTTCCTCTCGTTTTTTTGCGAAGAGTTTGCGAAGAATTTCAAGCGACCTTGAAAAGGAAGCTCGTTCGAGGAATCGGCGAAGGTTTGTGCAAGAGGTGATTCCGCACGTTCTGCTTCAGGGTCAGATATCGGGGGGAGGCACGCCAACGATGAACGGGAGCATCGTAGGTCCCCGGGGTCCGGGCGACATGAACAACAACGGTCTTTCCGGTCCCGGGATCGGTTCCGTCAAACCACCGCCGATGTCGATGCCAGCGCCGACCAGCTGAGAGGAGGTGGGCATGCCGCCGATGAAGAAACCCCGATGTCTCGACGGTTACTGATCGCCGTGCATCGACGACAGTCGAGAGAAGTGTGATGCTCGACAATTCACCGCGAGGGACGCGCGATACTCGGATCGGTTCGATTTTTGCTAAATCTTCGTCGGCTGCCCCCGCGTTTCAGGGGGCGACCGGCGAACCGAATGCCCGAGCGCGTCGACAGGCGAGGTGAAAGCGAAACGTAACAACCGAATAAAAAATGAAAAACGAACGGAGGGGGAAGAATAATAACGACGAATACGTTGTATGATACAGTATAGCGATGTAATAATTTCATGTAACATACTGTTTTAGCGATTTAGCGAAGAAATCGATCCTGTAAATATTTGTATTAGAGGTTAATTCATTATTAGCGTAAGAATACGAGTATACGGCCACGATATGTTTCATTTGCCGCAACAGACTGTTCGAAGTAACTAATTCCCAGAGAAAACAGTCGCGAAGTTGTTCCACCTTTTTTTCATACCGTTTGGTCCTGGATTTTCCTTTTTCTATCGAGGATCCTTCGAATACTTCTTCTGCTCGCAGTTTTATCTCTGTATCTAGAATCTCTTCCGGTTTCCGCCTGCTTCGTTGCACTTTGAGTTTTTTTTCGCGTTTTATTCTTTGTGATTTCAGTTTTCTCTACGTATGTCGCGCCGGGTTCCAAGAGGACAGCGTATTCTTTTTCATAATCTCTGGGTTTTTTCGCGAGTTACGATGAACAGATTGTAGGAGATGCGTGCCATGACGTTGGAGTATTATCTTACACGTTTCCGAATCAACGTTTCAGTTGGACGAGATGAGGAATCTGGGACGAATTTCTTCGAAACGATAGTTTTTCAAAATCATTTCGGAATTTGAAATGTTCATCGTTGTTTTTCGAAGATATTCACGACGAACCTGTGATATGGGTTCCATACAGCTAATACCAAAGATTATCGTATCATGGTTGAGAGAGAAATATGTATGCCCTTTCGCTGTCGATGAAATTGAACCGATCGGAAAAATGAGGAATTCTTGCTCCGGAAAAATTGTTGACCTCGCTTTCGTATAAATGGGAGAGAGAAAAAATCATTTCATTTCTTTTGTTCGAACAGAAGATTTGAAAAATGATCCATTTAACGAACGAATGCCAATTTTCACCGTCGTTTGTTAATTCATTCTCCTAAAATGTTCCCTCTCGCTATTATTATTTTCCGATGGAGGCAACGCGTCATCCGTTCCGAGGAGAATTTATTTTCGCCCCGTTTATTAACGACGAAGGATCGATGCATTTTCGTTTCCGAACGTATCGACGAGTCGCGCGAAGAAATGGAATCGACCCAGCCGGTGAAAATTGAATAACAAACAGATTTTTTGGTTGATAATTGGAAAGATTATTGGAAACGATTTTTCAAAAGATTGTCGTCATCGAGGCGGAGGGCTGGTCGCAGCTTTATGACAACCAAAAGAGAATAGTGATGAGAAAAGAGAAGCATTACGATACCAAAAAATGAATAAGATGGAAAAGTATTGTGAGAATAGCAAGTAAAAATATTGAATAAAATGAAATAAATAAATGAAACGGCGAATCTTTCGAGAAAACCGGACGTGCTGCAACGAGGCACGCGAGGTTTCCGAGAAGTTCGACGATCTGTTTGATGATCAGCGACAAAAATGAAACGCGAATATAATCGAATCTTTTTTCAAAACACGAGAGCATTGTATATTACACCATTGTATGATTAAGTACAAAAATATTGATATATATTGTATAAAAAGAATTATTGTTGTCCTTTAGTAATGATAAATATTTCATTTTTTGTTATCCATCTGTATATACTATCGCTATTAATACAATAATAACGTATGCGATTAATAGAACTTCATCACCAATGAAAAATACATTCAACATTCGCAATGCAATTTTCCATTCTATAACCAAATTACAAACCGTTGGTCATTTTTCCTCCGTTACTTTCACATCCACTCTTCTTTCATTATTGCATAAACAACAATAATTCTGACGAAGTATTATTCACCGGACAGATGAAATAATTCTTCTTTTTTTTTATTACAGCGAAGTTATTTCATCTGTCGAATGACTTTAATATTCCAGCTTCTTCTGGTCAACGTACAATGTTCAATCGCACTGTTTTATGTACGTTCTATTTTCTACCAACGAACAAATTTTCCTATCTGAAAAATTGTTCGAAGCGGATTATTGCAATTGTTGTTAAACTATTCCACGGGCACGCGATATTTTTTACCACCCGAAGGTTATTCGGTGACATTATTTCATCACTGAACTATTAGCTCTATAGCTCGTTTCGTCGTTGAATTTTAATTTGCGCATTTGTTATCGTTTTTTCCCCATCTCAACGATGATTAGTCTGCGATCGGGAAAGAAATTCGTTGGAAATTCGGAACGGATATAGTTTCACTCGCGTTTCTCACGGTGACGTTTTCAAAGTGTTGATAATAATGAATTCAAAGTTATTCGAGGCAACCGTTGGAGGTTGATTTCCCTAATGTCTTTCACTCGACTGCTCTCGAGCCGATTTTACCATCCAATTCACCATGTATCCTCCACCGAGTTTCTGATGGAATTCGAAAGTTCTTAAAACTTCCATCGATACTCGTATTTCACCGGGTTAACTCGTGCCTCACCTTTTTCCTGTAACCGAAAAGAAAAAATGTATCAAACCTGTTCAGTTCCCCCTGCATTTACCACATTCTCGTGTTCGCCATTCCAATAAATTTCTGCAAAGCACTCGTACTATACCCCCGCATAATTTACAAATCTCATACCGATGTAACTTGGAGCAAAAAGAATGCAAACAAAAAAAAAAAAAAACAACGACGATCATCGCAAACCTAAACAGTTGCTCGTACATGCCGTCGCAGTATTTCGAAAACGCAATTATTTATCCAACGCGAGGCGATCCTACGAACCTTTGAAAAAACTCCTCGTCTCGCTAATTCCCCCTTTCCAAATAACCGAGAAACAACGAGATATGCAAATTAAAAAACCTACTACTGGATAAAAGATAATAATAAAAAAAAATACACGTAACGTTGGAAATGATAATTCCTATATTTGTAGCGTTTCGCGTAGCGGAGCGACTGTTAAATTATCGCGTCAATCGGGAACGTCGAGCCGTGTCATTCGACTGTGCGGCATTCCCCCGCGACGCAGGTATCGCGGATGTACAGTGTTTCAAAGGCTTCCAATTAGAGGTCCCGATCGAATATCGCGCGACCGCGAACAAATGCCTAATGCCTATCAAAGATAACGAGGAGAAAAATTTAATTAGATTTTCGTTGGACGTGGCGGCTGCCGTGTGTTTACCCTCCGAAAAATGACATTAATCATATCGTTTGCGTCGGGCAAAAACATCCCCTTGAAATAATGTAGGTTGAAATGAAATCAGTTCGGGCAATTTCCATTCCCTGCGGAAAACGTCGCCTCTTCGTCCCTCTCTTCTCATCCTGCTCCTCCTCCTCCTCCTCCTCCTCCTCCTCCTCCCTTTCGCCTCTCTGTTCATCCCCTCGCCGCCGTCAAACGTGCGGCTACCCTACAACTCGATGCACCAGACAAATGACGCACGCAACTCGACCCTCGGCTCGAACCCCGCCGTCGTCGTCTCCGTTTCTCTCTCTCTCTCTCTCTTTCTCTCCTCCGACGAAGAGGAAGCGCGACACGCCGCAAGCTCGGTTATATAGAGCGGTTGCGGTCGGAATTAAAGATCTCGAGATAAGGGTGTCATCCTTCGCGGCGTGTAAACCTCGCGAAAAGGTTCGAAAGCAAATAACTGGACGTGGACAAATCTCTATCATTTTTATTCATCCCATTCATTTTTTCCACCAACTCGCTCATTTTTTCCGACTTTTTTAAATATTTTTTCTCATTTTTTTTATTTATTTTTCACTCGCTCGTTTCTCCCCCGACTTTTCGCTCGACGAAAACGATCTATATTTTTCGTACCGAGAAGAAAATACGTAGGTAGGTACGCGAAACAAAACAGTCGCGATGCTCAAACTCGCGATTCGTTGTTCGCCAACAATTTTCGGCATCCCTGTGACGATAACGCGCGAGACAATTATTGTGAATTTATAGACGAGTAACGAGAAAGATTGGATTGTTTTTTTTTTTTTTTAGGGCGAACTCTTAGTTGCTGCTGGACAATGATTTCGTTCCAGCGCGATCGCCGTTAGTAAAAGCGGTTTGCGTCCACGGAGTAGTAAAAATACGTTGATATTTCGACGACGTCCGGCTCTCGGTCGTTCGACGCTGTCCGTTCCGGCGAAACGCGAGGGCTCCAAGACTTCGGGTAAGAAAGAATTCTTTTGAAAACGAACTAACTCCCAGGGGCAGTCGCGTGTACCGGGCGTTATGACCCGGACATCCTTCGCGGAGCGAATAGAACTTAACTGCGGTAATATTTCAAATTTTATCGTTTGAAAATGTTGAGAGGATCTTTACTACGAGCTTTGAATTCGAGGAAACTCGGCGTGTCCCGCAAGACGATTTTTTTTCCAACTCCAACTCGACCCTTTTATACCAGCATTTTTTTGACTCGACGTTTACAATGCTCCCGGCATTATCGCATACTAATTTACTTATTTCCCCGCGGTTCCCGTCCCCTCGCAACTATTACTTCGAGCAGGACGATCCAAACGAATAATCTGAATTAGCGTATCCTTCGACGTATCTGTGGAAATCGCGAATCGAATCTAATTTTGATTTTTTATCTTCCATCACCGTTCCCAGATACCCACGCCCGAGTAGCCGCGTCGCGCGATGCTGCATCGCGAGCGAGTTGCATAGCTGCTAGGGGCGTCGTGAACCAACGACGCACGACGCAGCGCTCGTCGGTTGTCGCAGCCAGCTGTCAGTGCGATAAATGGCCGGAACTTCGAAATTGTTCGTTAGGATTTTCAGATTCGCGAACAAATTGGCCAAATTTTAACATCGAGATGACGAGTAAGCCGAACAGCTCGCCGGTACCACCGCCGATTCCGGAACCGAAACCGCGGACCGACGCACTCACGACAGAATTTCAGTATTACGGGTAAAATAAATTTTGACCCGTTCAGCATAGAATTCTCGATGAGATGAATTTATTTTCGACGCTGTTAGAGCTGCGATACGAAATTTGGCACCGGCTCTGACCAACCTCCAGGATCGAACGCGCGTTCTTCCCTGGGTGAACAAGCTCTTCGGGGTCGAGTATCACGTCGAGATATTGCGCCACAAGCGAAATAGGTGAGACCGGTAATCGTACGTAGATCGTAGCCGAGAGTCTCGTTCGGTATATCAGATCGGTCGTTGATTGGCAAAGTCTTATTTCATCGAACGTACTACGAAGTGTTGCGAAGTAGTTCGGGATTTTTTTTTTTTTGAAAAATCGATGCCCGCCCAGCTGTGCTTCTCTTCGTCAGATATTTGGCTGCGCTCTCGATAAATCTGATAAACGACGAGCTAGCCGGGGTGTTCGACGATGATCCGCCGGTCGGTGCTACCAGAGATTTATCTATCATGTCTGTCGTGAACGCGCCTTACGCCGAGTGGGAGCTGGATTCTACGTGGTCCGAATACATAGCCGCGCTACCCGACGATTACGAAGAGGTGAGATTGGCGGAAAACCATTCGCAATCTTCGTCGTTGCCACGTTTTTCATTTCCGCCTATTTTAAAATCACGTCGAACGTTTTCAACAAATTTACAGATACGTTGCAGTTTTCACGAGCAGGGCGAACAGTGCGAAGATGATGTCTTTGAAATGGACGAACAGCTCGACAACGTGAGTTCGATTAATAAATTGCATGCCAAGTTAAAAATTGCGATCTCTTCGAGTCTTCGAATCTCTGAATCGCGTTTTTTCAATCACCGATGACGCTTCGCCGCGTGGATCCAAATTTGTTCGTGGCGTGAAAATATTTATCGATGGTTGATATCTCGGAGAAGGGAAATGATTACGGTTGCAGGAATTCTGGTTTTTGTTGTATCAAATTCGGCCGTACGCAGCTCTGATGCCGTGTCCGGACGCGAGAATGAAAGTCGCGGCCTGGATTCAAACGCTGTGTCGTCTCAGCTGCAAGATATGCGGAAAAATGAAAGGATTACGAAATGATTACGCCTACGCGTTGTACGGGTTGGTATTTTCCGGTTAAAATAACGAAAATGGCGGGTTGGAAGTACAATTCCGAGGTATCGAAAATTGCAAATTTGCAGGTACGTCCACGATCTCCGCATCGCCGGCCCTTTCCAAGATTATCCTCCCTTAAAATATTTGAGATCCTTACCGGACGCTGCGAGGTAATCTCAAATCGTTTTCTTCTTTCGCTTGTTTCCATTTGTTTTGTCCTATAAGACTTTGATTTCGTTCTCACTTCTTCTTTTCGTCCCAAAGTTTTTATTCCAAAAGCAAAGTTGTAAGAACAAACGCGAAAAATATGATCTGTCCGCGAATGATTATCATCGACTCGAATGATCGTTCCTCTCCCCAGGATCGCTGCTAGAAAACATCCCCTCATGTCGCCGCAAAGCGAGGAAGCCGAGCAATTTATGTGCGCCCAGCCAACTCCGGAGGAGGGTGCCTTCTGTTACATAGCCGTCGCTGGCGAATTTTTGAACACCGATTCTCTACTGCCACCGTAAAATCTGACCGAGCTCGAACCTTATCGCCGTCGCGTAGCTTATAATTAAATGTTTCGGTTGAAATGCGCGCGGAAATTAATCGCGAGGCGATCAAACGGCGTCGCGCGCGACACGTTTTGCTCGAGAAATAAACGACTTTCTTCGGAAAATACCGTAAGAAGCTCTGTTTCTTCGCCGATCAGTTCGGCCCGACGAACCAAAGTTTTCACTCGTCGCGCGAATAAAAACTCTCCCGCGAGGCAAACGAAACTGAGTCTCGTTCGTTTCGAAAAAATGATCGAACGCGAATATTCGTTGTTGCTGTTTCTCGCTGCTCGGCGAGACGAATGCGTCGGCGATGAGACGTCGTCGAGCAAAACGATTTGGTATTCGTGGCCGGCTACAGTCTTTGCGTATAATAGTGTTTGCTATCTTTGCATCAGCATTCAACTTTCGTTATACAGGGGATATATTTTTCCGTGCTTTCGTATGATTAATACTCGCGGGCAAGGGGCCTCGTCGCGGCGGGGGAACGAAGAGGATCGGAAGGGTGTGGGGTGGTGGCGCGAGGGTGCCGGAGTGGCTGTATAGCCATGGGAGGATGGCTCGGTGTACAGCAAATCCCCGTCACCCGCATTCAATTACGATGTTATCGCGAATACAGATGACAGTTATTTCCTTCGGTACACCCTATATATAACGCTGGGTGCTCTTGTGTAAAGGCAACGCCATAATAGTACGAGGCTGCGAATGTTTCGCGATATATGGGACGATTCCAGATAAAGGTATCGTGATATTTCTTTCCTAGTTGTACTCGAAACCGGTCTTGCGCGATGAAAAAACATCAACCAGCTTTTGAACCACTTACAGCAAAGGGCGGCCTCTGGTCTTAGATTTCGCGTGGATCATAGTTCTCGTGGGCCAAACGTGAGTTCTACGAAAAATAATACTCCGATCGCGTAGGTTTAGAATTTCGGGTAGTGTACCGCGGTCAGTGTACCAACAAGCGGATTATCTCGCTCGAACGCCTACCAATTGAACACGAAATCGGACGCACTCTCGGGTGTCGAGTCGCGAATGAATTCAATGAATTTTCCGGGTAAAAGTGGAAATGAGCGGTTCTGGTTAAACATTCCACGTTTTCATGGCGCACGCGTTGCATTTCACCGTGTGGATTTCCGCATGTACCTTCTCCATTCGTGGAGATGTCGCGTTGACGACTGGATTTTCCGACCGATTCGATGAATTATCCATCGATTGGCAGAACTCTCATTCAACAAACTTGCAGAATCAATAGTGGAATTTGTTTTGATTTTTATCATGTTTAAACTGCATCTGCGACAGCGGTGACATGCCCATTGGTTTCCGGTTCTTCTTGGTGGAATCTCGTTTTTGCGGGATTCAGAAATCTGTTCTTCGCTCGGCATTTCTTTCCTGTTGGAGATATCGACCTGGGACCTGCGCCATTCGATTCTACGCTTCAAAACACGTCAGGAAACTAATCGGCGATCGATTCTGAGATGCGTCAAAAATCTGAGATTTTTGAAGGCTATAGCCTTACCATTTTTGTGATTTTGGAAAATCGGTTTTTTGGCCGTATCTTCGGTTCTATTAGAGATATCGACCTGGGACCTGCGCCATTCGATTCTACGCTTCAAAACACGTCAGGAAACTAATCGGCGATCGATTCTGAGATGCGTCGAAAATCTGAGATTTTTGAAGGCTATAGCCTTACCATTTTTGTGATTTTTGAAAATCGGTTTTTTGGCCGTATCTTCATTTCTATTAGAGATATCGACCTGGGACCTGCGCCATTCGATTCTACGCTTCAAAACACGTCAGGAAACTAATCGGCGATCGATTCTGAGATGCGTCGAAAATCTGAGATTTTTGAAGGCTATAGCCTTACCATTTTTGTGATTTTTGAAAATCGGTTTTTTGGCCGTATCTTCATTTCTATTAGAGATATCGACCTGGGACCTGCGCCATTCGATTCTACGCTTCAAAACACGTCAGGAAACTAATCGGCGATCGATTCTGAGATGCGTCGAAAATCTGAGATTTTTGAAGGCTATAGCCTTACCATTTTTGTGATTTTTGAAAATCGGTTTTTTGGCCGTATCTTCATTTCTATTAGAGATATCGACCTGGGACCTGCGCCATTCGATTCTACGCTTCAAAACACGTCAGGAAACTAATCGGCGATCGATTCTGAGATGCGTCGAAAATCTGAGATTTTTGAAGGCTATAGCCTTACCATTTTTGTGATTTTTGAAAATCGGTTTTTTGGCCGTATCTTCATTTCTATTAGAGATATCGACCTGGGACCTGCGCCATTCGATTCTACGCTTCAAAACACGTCAGGAAACTAATCGGCGATCGATTCTGAGATGCGTCGAAAATCTGAGATTTTTGAAGGCTATAGCCTTACCATTTTTGTGATTTTGGAAAATCGGTTTTTTGGCCGTATCTTCGGTTCTATTAGAGATATCGACCTGGGACCTGCGCCATTCGATTCTACGCTTCAAAACACGTCAGGAAACTAATCGGCGATCGATTCTGAGATGCGTCGAAAATCTGAGATTTTTGAAGGCTATAGCCTTACCATTTTTGTGATTTTGGAAAATCGGTTTTTTGGCCGTATCTTCGGTTCTATTAGAGATATCGACCTAGGACCTGCGCCATTCGATTCTACGCTTCAAAACACGTCAGGAAACTAATCGGCGATCGATTCTGAGATGCGTCGAAAATCTGAGATTTTTGAAGGCTATAGCCTTACCATTTTTGTGATTTTGGAAAATCGGTTTTTTGGCCGTATCTTCGGTTCTATTAGAGATATCGACCTGGGACCTGCGCCATTCGATTCTACGCTTCAAAACACGTCAGGAAACTAATCGGCGATCGATTCTGAGATGCGTCGAAAATCTGAGATTTTTGAAGGCTATAGCCTTACCATTTTTGTGATTTTTGAAAATCGGTTTTTTGGCCGTATCTTCGGTTCTATTAGAGATATCGACCTAGGACCTGCGCCATTCGATTCTACGCTTCAAAACACGTCAGGAAACTAATCGGCGATCGATTCTGAGATGCGTCGAAAATCTGAGATTTTTGAAGGCTATAGCCTTACCATTTTTGTGATTTTGGAAAATCGGTTTTTTGGCCGTATCTTCGGTTCTATTAGAGATATCGACCTAGGACCTGCGCCATTCGATTCTACGCTTCAAAACACGTCAGGAAACTAATCGGCGATCGATTCTGAGATGCGTCGAAAATCTGAGATTTTTGAAGGCTATAGCCTTACCATTTTTGTGATTTTTGAAAATCGGTTTTTTGGCCGTATCTTCATTTCTATTAGAGATATCGACCTGGGACCTGCGCCATTCGATTCTACGCTTCAAAACACGTCAGGAAACTAATCGGCGATCGATTCTGAGATGCGTCGAAAATCTGAGATTTTTGAAGGCTATAGCCTTACCATTTTTGTGATTTTGGAAAATCGGTTTTTTGGCCGTATCTTCGGTTCTATTAGAGATATCGACCTAGGACCTGCGCCATTCGATTCTACGCTTCAAAACACGTCAGGAAACTAATCGGCGATCGATTCTGAGATGCGTCGAAAATCTGAGATTTTTGAAGGCTATAGCCTTACCATTTTTGTGATTTTGGAAAATCGGTTTTTTGGCCGTATCTTCGGTTCTATTAGAGATATCGACCTGGGACCTGCGCCATTCGATTCTACGCTTCAAAACACGTCAGGAAACTAATCGGCGATCGATTCTGAGATGCGTCGAAAATCTGAGATTTTTGAAGGCTATAGCCTTACCATTTTTGTGATTTTGGAAAATCGGTTTTTTGGCCGTATCTTCGGTTCTATTAGAGATATCGACCTAGGACCTGCGCCATTCGATTCTACGCTTCAAAACACGTCAGGAAACTAATCGGCGATCGATTCTGAGATGCGTCGAAAATCTGAGATTTTTGAAGGCTATAGCCTTACCATTTTTGTGATTTTGGAAAATCGGTTTTTTGGCCGTATCTTCGGTTCTATTAGAGATATCGACCTAGGACCTGCGCCATTCGATTCTACGCTTCAAAACACGTCAGGAAACTAATCGGCGATCGATTCTGAGATGCGTCGAAAATCTGAGATTTTTGAAGGCTATAGCCTTACCATTTTTGTGATTTTTG
This sequence comes from Arge pagana, assembly GCA_963969455.1. Classification (NCBI taxonomy): domain Eukaryota; kingdom Metazoa; phylum Arthropoda; class Insecta; order Hymenoptera; family Argidae; genus Arge; species Arge pagana. Next base: position 15,583,382 of record OZ018315.1, on the reverse strand, counting down.
AAAATCGGTTTTTTGGCCGTATCTTCGGTTCTATTAGAGATATCGACCTAGGACCTGCGCCATTCGATTCTACGCTTCAAAACACGTCAGGAAACTAATCGGCGATCGATTCTGAGATGCGTCGAAAATCTGAGATTTTTGAAGGCTATAGCCTTACCATTTTTGTGATTTTGGAAAATCGGTTTTCTGGCCGTATCTTCATTTCTATTAGAGATATCGACCTGGGACCTGCGCCATTCGATTCTACGCTTCAAAACACGTCAGGAAACTAATCGGCGATCGATTCTGAGATGCGTCGAAAATCTGAGATTTTTGAAGGCTATAGCCTTACCATTTTTGTGATTTTGGAAAATCGGTTTTTTGGCCGTATCTTCGGTTCTATTAGAGATATCGACCTAGGACCTGCGCCATTCGATTCTACGCTTCAAAACACGTCAGGAAACTAATCGGCGATCGATTCTGAGATGCGTCGAAAATCTGAGATTTTTGAAGGCTATAGCCTTACCATTTTTGTGATTTTGGAAAATCGGTTTTTTGGCCGTATCTTCATTTCTATTAGAGATATCGACCTGGGACCTGCGCCATTCGATTCTACGCTTCAAAACACGTCAGGAAACTAATCGGCGATCGATTCTGAGATGCGTCGAAAATCTGAGATTTTTGAAGGCTATAGCCTTACCATTTTTGTGATTTTGGAAAATCGGTTTTCTGGCCGTATCTTCATTTCTATTAGAGATATCGACCTGGGACCTGCGCCATTCGATTCTACGCTTCAAAACACGTCAGGAAACTAATCGGCGATCGATTCTGAGATGCGTCGAAAATCTGAGATTTTTGAAGGCTATAGCCTTACCATTTTTGTGATTTTGGAAAATCGGTTTTTTGGCCGTATCTTCGGTTCTATTAGAGATATCGACCTAGGACCTGCGCCATTCGATTCTACGCTTCAAAACACGTCAGGAAACTAATCGGCGATCGATTCTGAGATGCGTCGAAAATCTGAGATTTTTGAAGGCTATAGCCTTACCATTTTTGTGATTTTTGAAAATCGGTTTTTTGGCCGTATCTTCATTTCTATTAGAGATATCGACCTGGGACCTGCGCCATTCGATTCTACGCTTCAAAACACGTCAGGAAACTAATCGGCGATCGATTCTGAGATGCGTCGAAAATCTGAAATTTTTGAAGGCTATAGCCTTACCATTTTTGTGATTTTGGAAAATCGGTTTTTTGGCCGTATCTTCGGTTCTATTAGAGATATCGACCTGGGACCTGCGCCATTCGATTCTACGCTTCAAAACACGTCAGGAAACTAATCGGCGATCGATTCTGAGATGCGTCGAAAATCTGAGATTTTTGAAGGCTATAGCCTTACCATTTTTGTGATTTTGGAAAATCGGTTTTTTGGCCGTATCTTCGGTTCTATTAGAGATATCGACCTGGGACCTGCGCCATTCGATTCCACGCTTCAAAATACGTCAGGGTGCGAAGCGGCGACCGATTCTGAGTCGTGACCATAATCCGAAATTTCTGATGGGTATAGTCTTCTTATTTTTGTGATTACAACAAGTCTGTCTTTCGCTCGTACTCTCCACGTCGTCTTTTTCACGTCTGTTTTTTCCCATCTGTTTTGTTTAAGTTTTTCACCAAGAAAATGGAGATGGTTCCAACTCCTGTTGCGCTTTGCCGGAACACCCCGGAATGTGGGGAGTTGGCACTGACGACGAAGCTGCTGATGAGAGATGCGAAAGCGGAACGTCAAGCTTAAAGAACCGTTTGATTTGGCACTCATCTTCCGATCGGTGACCGTTTTATTTCACCTAAAAACCGAGATTGCGAAAAGTGGCTGCGCTGCGAGCTCTTGCCACGAGACCTCAGACGATGGCGGCGGTATGGGACGGAATCACCGGTCTGGACAGCGTCAAGGGATTCCTCGAATCGATGGAAGATCATCCAGCGGTAAGTATTTCCGAAAACCTCTACCTGTACAGTTGTTGTTTGTGTTTTTATCTTCGTTTCTTTCATACGAGTCTTTTCGTTCCTAGATCAAATCCCCAAAGACCTTGCCTCAAGCACCTCTAACGAAAGATACCCTCACGCGACCCTCATCGGTGAACGAACGCTGGGAAGATGCATTTCGCAAACAGCTGGAATCCAATCCTGTGGAGAACATCGTCGGCGAAGCATTAAACGGGACGACGAAGGTACAATAATCATCTAAGGCCAACGAACATCCGTGATTCGTACATAATTTTTCTACGTTTCGATGTTTATTTCGTGTATCATTCTTTAAAACTATGAATTACATAGAATTGGATATCATTTTTTTTAAATTTAAGGTTACATCCAATCTTATATTTTATTTTGATAAATTGAATCATTGATAGTAATTTTACAGTTATTCAACAATGACAGATTGTTAAATGGTTGAGAATCATTTCAATCATCAATCATTTTTTCTTGCGAATAGCCTGTCTGCCAATGATTGTATTTGTTATTGTATAATGGTATCAATAAATGAATTTTTATCCAATATATAACATACGACGTGTATTGTTTCCTTCATTTCCATACCCACACCTTCAGTTTTCAGTAAAACTATCCGTTGAAATCAAAACACCATATTCTTCCAAGTATAGAAGCCCCTATTGAGACTGCAACCCAACATACACCAATTGAGCTCCGTTTTGAAAGCAGGTATCAGGAGAACATGAGGTGCGAGGAGCTCTTTCGAATTTTTCAAAGTCCCCCGTGGCGCCTATGACGTCACGGGGTAGGCAACCCAACACACACCTTTTTCGTGAAAGCAAAATTTTCGAGTATTGTATCAGGAGAACATGACGTGCGAGGAGCTCGCTCGAAATTTTTCAAGTCCTCCTTAGCGCCTATGACGTCACGGGGTAGGCAACCCAACATACACCTTTTTCGAGGAAGCAAAATTTTCGAGTCTTGTATCAGGAGAACATGATGTGCGAGGAGCTCGCTCGAAATTTTCAAAGTCCCCCTTAGCGCCTATGACGTCACGGGGTAGGCAACCCAACATACACCTTTTTCGAGCAAGCAAAATTTTCGAGTCTTGTATCAGGAGAACATGACGTGCGAGGAGCTCGCTCGAAATTTTCAAAGTCCCCCTTAGCGCCTATGACGTCACGGGGTAGGCAACCCAACATACACCTTTTTCGAGAAAGCAAAATTTTCGAGTCTTGTATCAGGAGAACATGACGTGCGAGGAGCTCGCTCGAAATTTTCAAAGTCCCCCTTAGCGCCTATGACGTCACGGGGTAGGCAACCCAACATACACCTTTTGCGAGCGAGCTACATTTTCGTCGATTTTCGAGTCTTGTATCAGGAGAACATGATAGCAAAGGAAGTCTATCATCAATGAACACGAAACTTATATCATTTGACCGAAATTTCGTGTAACTGCTACGTTGGTCTGCCGTGTCAGTACGGCTCGAGGTGTTAGGAAATCTCAAGCAGCGGTCGGTTGCGGCATCGTCTTGAGTGGGTGACCGTCGTTTTCAGGACTTAGGAATTTTCGGGATGTCGTTTCCAACTCTTCCATCGGACCCGCGTCATCATCTGCAGTTACTTCGGCCGAGATTCGTGCATCTTCGGCCGCTTGTAACTGCGGTCGCCGTTCGTCGACGTCACAGAGGACTCCACCGTGATGCGGCCGACGATCTCGCCGCCGCCGCCTAGACTCGTTTCTACGCGACGACGGGAAGGGGGTTCGATTCCCGGAAATAATTTCAACGAATTTTCGGTTTTCTATAATATCGAATTTTACTCTCGTTTCGACGATTTTACATACAGCTGGGAATTTCTGAACAATATTTTTGCCGTTTCGCGGCTGGCCAGGGCCGTATCTGCGGCGTGGGGAGCCGTCGCCGCATCCGTGGGGTTCCGTAGCTCCCTAGGGCCGAGCCAGGGCTGAATTCGGGATCGCGGATGCCCGGGGTGCTCGTGCGGTGCGATGCCCAGGGCCTAGGTCGCTGCGATCCTAGCCAGAGCCGCCCGAGAATTTCGGGACCCGTGATGCGGCTACTACTACCCGTAGATCCGCGCCATGAGCGAGCTAGGGCCAAATTTATGATCCGTAGATCCCTAGGCTGGACTGCGGCACCGACCGTACGCGTGTAACCGTACGATCCGAGCCGCCGAGGCCTAGGGATACGTGGTCGACCAAAATTTTCTAAAACGACGGTCACCCATTCAAGACCTGACCGCAAGCAGCGACGCTTGACTTTTTGTACTGCCTCGAATCGTCGCTACGCGGTAACCCAACGAGGGCGTTAATATAATTTTCGGGGAAATGATATATCAAGTGTGTTTCAAACGAGCGTAACTCGGGTTGCTGTGCTCGACGTCACAGGCGCGCAACAACTGCTGCAAAATTCTCCATCGATGCCTAGCAGCTGAGCAGCGATAGGTGGTGGGAATTTACGACAAAAATGAATTCTTACCGTGAATTTTGGGGAACCAGGGCCGAATCGAGGATCCCTAGATCCCTAGGCTGGTGCTGTGCCGCCAACCGTACGATCCGAGCCGCCGAGCCTAGGATACCCGTCGAATGGGCTCTACACAACAACCCAACGAAGACGTTTTGAAAACTATTTTTTTAAACTATTGCCGATATGAGAAAAGGGATGTGAAGGAAACTAAAGTATCCATGATTTATGCGGTTGATTCGCAAGAAAGTATTTATTGAAAATCGTCTATGTCATTAAATTTCATATTGTATCGACGTCTTGCTCATAAATTACTAATGAAAATAATACCAGGATGGTTTTGTTTCTCCGCGCGTTCGGTTTACTGCAACGAAGAATCTAATAATTTACAAATTTACTGACAACACGAATAGTACATAAAACAATATCGCTTGAACGAGATAGTCTGACAATATTATTGCTCTATCACCTATCAACGCTGCATTCAATATATAATACATCAAATCGTGCCTCGGAGAAGGCAATACAAATACATTACATAATTATTACGCTACGAATATGAACCTGTTTACACAATTAAATATACAGACGCGGTAGATCCCATCTCCAGTGTTTCTAGATCCACTTCTAACGATGGCGCACCTTCTCCGGATAAACAGGAGCTCCTCCACCGTGAACTTTCACCAACTGCTGCTGCGGTGTTGATTTTACGCTGCAACAGGAAAAAAAGGTCTCGTTTAAAAAAGTAATTCTCGTCAAGTTTTCACGGAAACGTTCCAACTAATAACATCGCTTAGTGCCGAGGAAACAACGTCGTAGGATTACAAGCACGGATATACGAATGTTGATAAACATTTCTTTTGTTCTCGACGTATTTCAAGAAAAAGAAAAGCACGATCGCCTTTCGCGAGAACTTGTCAGAGTATTTCCGAGAAATAACTGTACGTGGAGAAAATTACAATACAACGTAACCCTTCGAGGCGAGCCAAATCGTATCGGCGTTGCGTGGCTGCTTCACGCTAATAAATTTCAGGCAAATCGTAACGGTAGCCACTTAATTTTCCCGGAGACAATAATCACGCGCGTAAGCAGGACATGGGGTGCGAGTTAGTTGTCTCGAAGCTCCGAGAGCTTTACTCTTCGCGACTAACTACCGTAACACGTGATATCGATACAGGTTCGATGTTCATCGGCTGGTCGATCGGTCCTTCGAACGTATACACACCGGCGTCGTGCTTTCCTCGTTCCCTCCACCGTCGTCTCGCGGTGCCCCTGACCCGTGCAAGCAGTCTGGCCTCTCGGTCTCTCGCACACGCGCGGGGAATACTAGCTGCAGAGTCCTCGAGAATGTGCAGCAGGGAGAGAAGTGGACACGCGGAGAGAACGCGAACGGATATCTATGGACTACCCGCAATTCCAGGCATAGTCCCCGCTAAGCTAAGAATATTGCCCAGGGGACTACATGCTAATGCCTCGCCAATGCATATTAATGACTAGACTGCGCCAACCGCTACGTGGCGAACAAGTTTTCGTAGAAGAAAAATAAACCGAGGCTTCCTTTCCCCGTTATTGAATCGCCACTCGCGATCTTACGGAAATCAACTCGGCTATTCGCATTTTTGGGAGATCGCAGGAAGACCTATCGCGCGGGTGAAAATTTCCCGCGGGTAAGAAAGGACGAGAGAAGTTGGAAATTGGTACGGACACACGCGGACGGCACGCTGAGAGAAACACCTGATCGATGAAATCGAAAGATGAAATAATATCAACGGATAAAGACTGCAGGCGATAACAATTTTCTTATCAGCGTGGGAGGCTGCGTTATTCGATTAAAGGTATTCGACGTCTTTTTTTTCGTCGTTTTGGGTGGTAAAAAACGAAAGCAGATTTTGAAATCGTCGAACGAAACGAACAAACATCGCGCGACGTTTTTTTAAAACTTATTTTCGCGTACGTACTTGCGGAGAATTCGCGGTCCGATGTTATCTGGAAGAGTGAAATCATGACGGAGCGGGGGGAGGAGGACCTGAAAATAAATGTAGCCGGTTGCAATTAGAGTAAAAAGGGCAGTAACAACGTTCGTTAAAGCTGATGAAAATTTTGACGCAGGGCGGTGTGCGTGTACGAAGGTGAGGGAGAAGAAGAAGAAAAGGGATGAGGAGAAGGAGTGCGAGAGAGAGAAAGGAGAGGAGAGAAGCTTCGGTGGGCGCAATCTGTACGATACCGTTGAAACACTGCTCCCGGGAACTTCATTTGAACAGTCTTTGTTTATAAACTTAGAAACAGGATGCCGCGGAATATAGCTCTGGTTCTAATTACCCAGAGTGCTTTGGTTCTTTCATTCAACGCGGCTAGGTGAGCGGTGGCGAAAATGTTGACCGAGTCGCGCCGGTACGGAATTAATCAGCCACCGCCGGCTTCCCGTCAATTGTTTTCACGTCGCGGTATAAGTAAAACTCTAATAAATAGCCGGAAGAAAGCCCCGTGATAATTAAGCCAGCCGACGAGAAAAGGACCTCGAATGGTAAAATGATAAAATGGTGGAATGGCGGAATCGCAGAATGGTTAGAATCGTATAATGGTATAATGGCGAAATCGCAGCTTCCACCACGCTTCCGCGTATACGGGCTGCTTGATTACTTCCCTGGCGATTCAATCCAGGTCCATCCGCGATCCTGAGCTTGCAATTAAATCATCCGATCCCGTACATCGACGGCCTCGTCGTCCGCCCCCCCCCCTCCCTCCCCCTTTTCTCGCAAACATCCGAAATTATTCAAATACCCGTGACGATCTATCAAAATCCCCTCGAGCATACTTCCGCGAATATCAACGAAAGGAATCTTTGAGAGGTGCTTTGAAGCTGCTTCGTTTCAGCCGACTCATTTTTCTTCTCGCTCCATTGACGGACTATTACTCTAAGCACATAAAAAACAATTCTCACCACAGATGAGCTCCTAATTTCAATTCTAAGTACTCGCTAAATGAACTTGAAATTTTCCCATCTGATTGACACGTAGATCCTATTTTTTTCAACTATATATAACCGCTCGACATTTCACGTTATTCTATTGGTCATAGGTGGAAATTGTATTGAGATTCTTGCTCTCCAAATGTGCCCATGGTTGATTTACGTTCTGTGAACTTGTCACCGGTAAAAATCTTAATAAAACGGATGTATTCAATTTTCGTACATTCAATTGGATTTATCTCGGAAACTATTAGCTCTACGGTTCGAGCTTTCTGAATCTTTTTTGTAGAAAATTAAATTTTCAACAAAAAAGCACTGATTCAATCTTGCTGTAATGTTGATGGTCCACGAGAAAAAACGAAAAAACCATGACATTTGGTGAAAAATCGAGATTAAGGTTTCCAGAAACGCGCGAGGGGCGCGAACCTAGCCGCGAGGTGATAAAACTGAGAAAAAAGATCCGACGTGCCGGTAAATATTCGCGTCGACGTTGCGCGAAAATACTTTGAAATCCGGCAAATATACTCGAATGTATTCTCGACGAGTGATAGTCGAAATACGTGAAAAAATGTAGTTATAAAAACGTACGAAGGCATGCAAATGCGCGGCGGGAATAAAAGCGCGAGCCAACGAATCGCTCGAGAGAGTTGACCGCGAAAATATAATCGCGAATATATTATATTTACAGCCTGAATGCGAGTTGTTATGAAATCTGGTGAAACGCGAAAGTATGTATACGGATATATATTCATATGTATATGTACGGAGCATGCGAGAACGATAGACGACGAAGAACGAGAACGCGTGTTGACGCGAAAAGGGAGAAACAGAAGCGGCGGAAATAAACAATTATAAAAATCTCCTGGTTCGACGGAATGTTAACGTTTACAGCCCTCGAATTGCACGTAGAGTGGAACGTTTTACGCGAGCGCTTCGTAATTTCAAACTCTGATGAATTCTGATTTGAATTCTGTTCGTGCGCCCGAACAAATTATAATACTTGAAGTGTAACGGGTATTTTATTACCAAACGTCTGACGTTAATTATTTTTCCAATTCCACGGATCGAGTTCGGCTGAAATTTCGGTCCGCGACAACGGCAAATTGTCGTCGTCGAGGTCCTTCGAAAAAAAACGCAAAAAACCGGTCCGAAAAAAGGGGAACGAAATGGCGAAAAAGTTCGCTACCAGCCGGAGAGGAGAGAAAAGAAGAGTTAACAAAAATAAGTAAAAACAACGATGGGAACAAAAAAACTACGCGAAATTTGGCGAGATAACGCGAGCACGCGTACGTGAAACGCGGAGAATGACACGTGTATCTCTTTGGTTAGCGGATATTTCCGGTGAACGCTGCGGTAGAGATCGTTAAATTTAACGTTTATTGACAAAAGCGTAAAATTTAATTAATGCAAAAGTGATTATCTGTAAAGCGATGGTCGCCGGCGCTGATTCTATCTGTTGGAATGGCCCTATAATCCGTGATGGTCAGGCATAACCCTTCGGCCTGATTTTACCTCGCTCGGCGGACCTGACGTAGCACATCTATCGGTTGTAACATTATTTTGAAGAGCCGGTTTCCGAAGTGGTCGGGGGTCGCGAACGCCGAAAAGACGACGAGCTTTTTTTCCGAGTATTTCCGCTTCATTTTTTAATTTTTTTTTATTCCTCAGGTTCCTTATTCGTTGAGTGTGCACTTATCTCGGGGATAGGTATAGACGGGAATATTTTCTCGCGTAAAGAGGTTCGCGCGAGATACCTATGCTTGGTTAAAGTTCGTCGCAGACGCTGATACGAAGTCACCTGTTGAGCTTTCGCTTTGATCTGGTTCTTCCGCTCCTCCGCGTATTCTCAGAGCCTCGCAAGCCTCTTTGTTTGCCTCGGTAATCTTCGCTCCTTAAATGTTCCTTAAATGTGCTTCGAGCTAATATTTGGACTGGTGAATAAATAGGATTGTCGAGTAGACCGCGATCGAACGAAGATTCGAATATCCTCGATCCAGCGTAATTGATGCCCGACAGTTCTCCTACCCCGCGAATACGCTCGCCGCTCGTTCCCGACTCTTTGAAAATTCGGTTGGATGGGAAAAAACTTTCGGGAGTCGTCGCACGTCGACGCGGTTATACGTTCCTAGCCGACAAATTGATCGCGATTCGCGGAACTTCGTTGAAAAGTTAACGCTCGTTGTTCTCGGAACCACCGACAGTCGCATCGATAGAACTCGTTACGAGGCGAGAAAAAACAGAAGCGAAAAGTGGTTGATTTTTTTTTGGAACGACCGAAGAAAAGCATTGGAAAATCAATTTTCTCCCTCGCGATAGAATAATCTCAGTACTCTGTTCTGCAAGCTCCGTTCGTTTACCATCTCCGAGAAGACCGTTAGAACTTTAGTTTTCGCATCAGACGAGTGAATTTTGTTTAAATTTGCGAATCGATCGCGCGAATCGTGAAAATTGAGCTACGCTGGTGCGGATAATTGCAGTGGCGGTAAGTGAGAAATTACGAACGAAAATGATCCAAAGTTATCCGGATTGTTCGAATTATTTCGACTCGTCGCTGAAAAATGAATGGTACACGTGGCTCCACCGACAAGTTATTCGAGCAGCGTAACCCCTAATCAGTTATTCACCATTCGTAGTAATAATTTGTCAGGCATTATCTCGAGGCGAAGATTTAAGATTGGAAACTTTGAAATAGACGAGATCGTCGCTGGCACCCCAAAGCCGAGAATGCCTTTGCTCCCAATCAGTTCGCGGCATACCGCGCACACTTCCCTCATATTAATTCAAGAGGCCTACCATCCTAATGTCTCAGAAGTTCCCCGCGGTGGTGTGAACGCATTCGCTTTAATGACACCCAATCAAGTTGTAAGACGCACGATTATCTTTCCGATTACGCGAACGATAGGTGCTTACACCCAGCCCTCGACGTTGAATCTCAAAGTGCACCGTGTTCGTCGTTCAGTCAGCTCAGAAGAGAGCGCATCGTCGCAAAAAATCTCTCATTGTCGAGCGTATGCTCGTTTTCCCATTTTACCACTCCTGTGAGTAAGATTCGTTCGGGCAGTGAGAAATAACCGTATTTACCATATTTTGAAAATCGACGCGATTTCAATTCCATCTTACCTGCACGACCACCGTTCGCGGATGAAGAAATGATAAATAAACGAATCAGGCGAAGACGCGACCCTCTCTAACCTATACTCCCCGTCAGCATCGAGTGATTAAGCTCCTCTCAGCCGTTAGTCACGCAACAAACAAACGAAGTAGTCCGGAGCCTAACGACTCTTGAACGATCTTCCCCGTCTTCTCGATTACCACAACGCAAGCCTCCTAACAAGACATTGTTCCCAATAGCTTCGCTATTTTCTCGGACCACTACCACTCTGCCCCTGCCTCGCGAACAAACAAACACGAGGAGCCGTGAGCGTCTAAGGACTCGAGCGTACCTCTACGCATACCATCGCAACCGGTCCCCGACCGAACCCAAAAGCAGTTAACAACCACCACGAGGCTGCCACGGTCGTTAGCAACCCGCTACCACCTTCCCAAGTCCGTGAGACAGTACTGCCATTGGAAACAGTAGTCGAAGTAGTGGAACCGCCATCGTCGCAAGAGAATCAGTGGGTACCGCGGCCGGCACTAGCGCTCGATGTTCGCCTCCGCAAGTTTCCTGTATACGGTGACATCTATACCTATATACCGAGACGTATAGTTGGGCCATGGTTGGTTTGGCGCAAGAGAGAGAGAGAGAGAGAGAGAGAGAGAGAGAGAGAGAGAGAGAGAGAGAGAGAGAGAGAGAGAGAGAGGAGAGCGGGGGGAAATATGGAGAAGCGGGAGTCGAGCGAAGGAGCGAGAAGTCTCGCCAGGGGGTGATTTCGGAGACCAAAATGGCAACGCGGTCGGCGATGGCCCATTGATGGCTCGGAACCTCGTAACATTAATTTGTATGGGCCACAGATTAGGTTAGATTAGGGTACCAACCATCCCGAGCCCCGTACCGCTCTCCGGTAATTCGGCCCTCGTCTTATTCCATCCCACACCACTTCCGAATCGAAGATACCGCGATCGAACGTTCGATGAATTGCCTCCGCCTGACAAATGCCACGATCACTAGGAGAGAGAGAGAGAGAGAGAGAGAGAGAGAGAGAGAGAGAGAGAGAGAGAGAGAATGGCTGCGATCGATAAGCGATGAAGCTCGTTGAGCGGAAATCTACGACGTCGGAGATCCAAGACAAGTACTCGAATCCGCTACATCGACATACCAAGCATCCGGATATTCGAGATAGTCAAAAACTCGGGAGAGAGAAACTCTGCGTTGAAACGAAGCTATTCGAGGCGTCGAGAGAGAAAGAGAGAAGCTTCGGCAAAGCGTAAAGTTACGAATAGTAATTGGACTTCGTTAGTTACATGTGATTGGGGGGAGGAGAGGGCGAATTTTCGTCGAGATTCCGTTTTCAATACAAGTGAAACCGGAGGATAACGATGTTTAAAGTATCGCGAGAGAGGAAACTCTATCGGAACCGATAATGTCAGCCGAGATAATGTATTCTCGGAGGCACCCTAAGAAAAATACAGATTAAGGTTTTAAGTACGGATTTAATGCTTATTTATGCAGTGCTAAGCGCCGGCATTACCGGCGTCTTACACCTTTTAGCGAGGTACATACCCGACTGCTGGCGAGCACCGGGAAATCGTCTTTGGCAAGGGAAGGTTGCGCGGTAGCGAAACGTGAAATAAAACCGATCCCCGGTTGGCTGCGAGCGAATTCTGCATTTCCACGATTCGGACGAACGACCCTTCGCCAATTATAAAAGCTCGGCGGTCGTGATAACGTTTCAGCAGTCGTTGCAATCTTGTCCTCTTTAACAGGCTTTACCCGACGGGTTGTGTAAGTATTTGATTACAGCTTTTCAGGCCGTAACTCGTGGGGTCTAACTGCCTGGCTGGTCGTTCTTTCCTCCCTTAAGGACGGCGGTTGCTACGATTGCTCTCTTTCCACGTTCGCGTTCGAAGTAGCCGAAGATAGAGAGCTACGAAGTCATACAATACTTTGTTACTGCGTAGTTAATTTTAACGCTCGGTACGTGTTCCTGATTTCTTTAACTCGAAAGCTTTACGACTTTGCCTTCTCTTCAGCCGCGTAACTACCGACCACGTGTCGTCGAGTGTAAAATAAAATTTAAGGAGCCGGGAGAAACTTGCGCGCCTCGAACATTCGAGAAAGACGTTAGCGAGACTCGCGCGATTCACGAGTACCGAAGACGTTTTACGCGAGCTTGCATTTTCACCCAAGAAGAATAATGACAAGTTCGCGATTCGAAAATTTCAGTCGGAAGCTTCCTCGTTGTCATCTTCGTCTTGGGAAGAATTCGAGTTCGAGGAACGTTCTTCGTGCGACTCGACGACGAACTGGCAGCGTAGTAGATACACGTTGGGATCTTTCTTATCGGAATTGTTCGCGAATTGCGTGGAGGTTAATACAGGGGAGCTTTCCGCCATGACTACCAAATTAGGCGGTGTCTACCCTTAGCGCGCTAAGTTCCTAAGCTCCCAGTTGAACTTTCTCTCTCGCTTTCTCTCTCTCTCTCTCTCTCTCTCTCTCTCTCTCTCTCTCTCTCGGCAGACTCGGTTGGCAGAGTCTTCCTCGCCCTTCGGCAAACCCTACCTCGGAGCTACCTCGTTCGCGAACCAGCCCCACCGGTTTAGTTTTTAATGATTATTGCGCCAAGCGCCCAGGTATTACGAAGGTTGTCCACATTTGCATATCGTCCCGTTCTCTCCGCCGTTCCACCTACCCTCGCTCTCCATCTCTGCCTATCGTCAGTCGTTGAAACTTACCGAGAAGCGCACTCCAACTTTAAAGCCCACCCTTATAACTATACTCGTAATTCCCATTACACTCTTTAACGGCACTCTCCTTCGAGTGCCTTAATCGACCTTTCGCCAGAATCCGGTTAATTAATCCTTTTTTCGAAAATATTCGAAGCAGGACACGTTCGAAGCTCGCATCGCGGGAAGAAAAATAAAAATCCGCGACGTCCTAGCTTCTATAAAAATGCTGACGCTTCATTTTTTCACAACGAAGCAGAAAAGTTCTAGCTGTACTGCCTATTTATATTTCTACGAGTAAGACGCGAAAAGCATGGAGAAATTTTATTCTTTTTTTTTCAGCGAGAGTAGACATATTTTGTACGGTCGCAAACGCATTTGGATGGAGAGCAATAGTAGGAAACCACTAGTCAGCTCAGAAAATGGGGGGACGTGTATCCGGATACAAATAGGGTCGAGAAAGCGATATACCGATAGCCAATGATGTAAGAATTGAAGAATGGAATCTTCGGTAGACTTTTTTCTCGGGGATTTCGGAGGTGACCAAGATTCGCTTCGAGGCGACACTCGAGCGTGGCGAGCTTGCAGCCACGCGTGAAGAACAGTGTCAAGAGCTTTCCGAGGTGACAATAGATTTCCAACTCAGGAGGGTTCTTGTATAGAGATGCTATCTGTATTTCATTAACATTATTCTCAGCGGTAGACTCGCGACCCCCCCACTTTTGCTGCTGCTGGTGGTGCTGGTGTTCGCTCCTTTCTACGTTGGCACCGACCACCCTTGCCACGCCACTCGATTGTGTTCTCAGAAGCATCGAGGTTTGCACTCTCTTCATAACGTTGCGAATTACTTTGCTCTATGCGATTTATACGAGCTTTCAGCAACGATCCGATCAATTTATATAGTCCGCTAGACATTCGTGCCCGGTCAGAAAATTAATTTTCATCGAGGTGTCAATTTTCACGTTCCCTTTACGTGACATCGTATTGATTCTTAACGCGAATATCAATTCGAATTTGTATTGGAATAATTTTCGTTCGGGTCGAGAAGGAACGGTTCGTCGTATTTTAACGGGGAGAAGCGAGCAAGGTGCGAAAAATCCAAACGGCAAAGTCTGCTCGGGCGTCGATACGGTGGAATTCAATAGCAACAAACACCGCAGCATTATTCGGTAGTAAAATTTTATTTCCGAAACATTTATTGGCGTATTGCAAAGCTCCCCCTGTTATTTGATAACGACAAATTATTGTTACGAGAAAAAATGGGTCGGGGATGGTAGTCGGGGGGGTTGGCGCTGCCGAGGCTATCGCCCCGACAAACATATCCCCGTCGCTAATCTCTCGATATTTTAGCGGATTTATATTTTCACTGTTGGCAGGACTGATCCCCGGAGATATGCGAACGAAGGACGCCGCGTCGCGACCAACGAACAATTTTCACCGGCTGTTGCCGTCCAGAGAAAGAAAAAGAAAAAAAAAGAAGAAAAAAAAACACGCGTCCACCGCGATCATTTTATGCGAATAATTTTCTTTCCCATCGCCAACAACGCCATTATTCCCGATATTTTTCAATTAACAATTCTTTTAGCGAATGTGTCGCGAGTCTCATTTTTATACGCGCATGCGGACGAAATAACGAAACGACCTGCCATTTGCCCGACGTTACATCGACGCTATGCTAACCGTGATGGTTATGTTACGTGCCTTCATACGAGGATATTCGCAACGAGACGGGGTTGGCACACCTGATCCTGGTTCGCGAAATTGACGGCATAATCCCCCATAACTCAGGATTACCGAGCTTCGATGAAGATATACACACCGTGGGGCAGGTAGGTGGACAAGCAGCGGCGCGAGGTACGGCCGCGAGTCTGACCATCCCGCTATTTTTCTACTCGCCAAAATAACGACGACGAATGAACGCGCGTGAGAACAGAAAGGGACCGAGACATTTTTTCGATTCTCTACAAAGAACTACGCGACGTTCGGTATTCGTGAAATCAAATTCCCCGAATATCGACGATCACATCGATGAGAGTGAAAGCCGTGAAAAAAAATTGCTATTCGCGGAAAAAAGATGGTCCCGTTGTTGCAGAGTGTATGCTAGCTTGTGAATTGAACGAATGTGTAAAAACAAGTGACTGGCAATGTTGCGGTTCGGCATGATGCCGAGACTCGTGGTTCGCTGAGCTTTACAGCGGTTGAGTTGTAAACGAGAACTGGATGGCTCTAAAGCGTCCGCAACCCCCAGCTATGCTTTTATGTATAACTTTACCTCGAGCTCCTCAACCCAATTTGATGCCCTTCTGCGTCAAATGATTTCAAACACCCAACGCGGTTAATCAATTAAAACGTAGAATCGGTTATCGGTCATTCGAGCTTTGGTTATTGGAAGAGATCCGTACGGAATTGGTACGACTTGGTGATCGCGGTGGTACTCGAAAAAAGCTCCGTGACATGGCAGGTTGCGGTTAATTTGCTAGTCGAAGCCGCGAAGTGACGGGGGGAAAGACTTGGAAGAAACGACTCGGGTCGTATCTGGCAGGCGACTACGAGGCTGTCCTTTATCTCATCTCCAAGGATCATTGCACCCCTGCAAAGCTCTTAGGTACAGTAAACGGCAGAGATCTCGCGACCGACGAACCAACTTGTCCTCAGACTTGTCCGCTAACGGAGTGACTAACACGAAAACGTACTCATGGACAGTGGCTGGTTTGTCTCGCGTCTCATTGTTACCAACAACCCCTGAGAGACGCCAGAATCGCGCACCGCTGGTTTTCATAGCGAGACGTTCGTCGCAGCTTCGCTCTGTTTTTCACAGCATTCCCCCCAGCCTGACGATCCTGAGACTGACTGAAAGCGTGCCTTGTCTGCCGGTGCCGTGCACGATGAATATCCCTATCCCCTAAATTCTCACACTTCGCAAATCCACAATCGCATAGGTAATTTCGTCCTCCCTTCACAAAATATTTCTCGCTTTTTAATTTCTTCGATTCAATTCTCTCCAAAGTACGTATGTAGACTTTCTTTGATACGCACAATTAGCTCGTGATAAAAATCAGAAGGAGTAAGTAAAAATTTTCTTGCGTTATTTTTATGTGAAATATGTAGACTATCTTCATATTAACATTGAGAACTCATAGAGTTATTTTTATGCCTAAACGTAGTTTTTAAGCTTGCTTGGAAGAGAAAACATTTTTTTTAATTACCCCAATGGTTTATCGTCGATGGAAGCTGAACGAATAAAAAAAACCTGCTGCCCAACTCTAAAGTGTTCGTTTTCTCCGAGCTCGCACAGGTGGGCAACATTCGTCAGAGATTAGTGAAGTGTTTACGTGATACGAGGCGCGCCACGCAAAGCATGAAGAACGACTGAAAAATCTCTTCCTCAAATACGCGGTATAGAATGAAATTTACAAGTTTGCGTGTTGGATTTGTGAAGAAAAAAAACACACAAAAAACAGGAAGATGGAAAAATCACGTGAAAAGCTTAATACAGATTTACGTTGGTGCGAGCTGGTCGTGAGCGACATTTACGAGCGACGGGTATCGCTATCGGTACTCGCAGATTTGCCTACCCGCCTCTTCCCTCTCTCTCTCTCTCTCTCTCGATCCAATAGCCGGGGCGCAACGCGATTCGAAACAACGAAGAATTAAAAAAAAAATGAAACAGCTTTCCTTCGTTTTTGGTGATCGTTCATTCGACTATCCTATGAATATTTCTTTGGCGTTGGAATGGAAATTCTCGTCGGATAAGGAGACGCGAATCGCGGTTCGAATCGGTTATACGAGTCCCGATAAAATTTTCGCATCGAGTCGGACGAATCACTCGCGAGTGACGGTCAATTTCGGAAATCGTTTCGTCGTGCAATAAGGAAAAGACTTGACGACTAATAAAGCGAAGACCCGATGTTTCGACGCGACATAACAGAAACGACGCGAATGTTCCGCGAATACGCATCATTGTCTCGCGATTTTCCGCGATTGTAAAAGCTCGGACGACACCGCGGAGAAAATACGAGGGGCGCGGAACAGTTGCGAGCCGTTGCGAATTACCGTGGTTATCTGCTTTATCGACTTGCTACGAGCAACGAATAACTCTGATACCGTAT
Source organism: Arge pagana (assembly GCA_963969455.1). Lineage (NCBI taxonomy): Eukaryota > Metazoa > Arthropoda > Insecta > Hymenoptera > Argidae > Arge > Arge pagana. Next base: position 15,566,028 of record OZ018315.1, on the reverse strand, counting down.
CGAGATAAATCTGTTATTCCTCCGCGCTTTTCCGTCTCGCAAACTTCAACGATAAACTCGCAGACGCTGCCGCGACGCGCGCTTGTTTGCGACGATTATGAAGAACGGAAAATGTAATCACAAATCGCGGTCGTAGTTTCACGTGCGGCGACATTTTTACGCGAGATCGTTTATCTTTCGCGGATAAGCTGATCGAATCTCGCGGTGCTGCGGCAACGAGAAGAACGTGCCGCGATTTATTTCTCGCGGGAAAGTATTTTGAGCCGTATGCCATCTTCTCGATGGTCGAATTGGATTTATCGCAGATTTTCAACGATTTTGAAGTGAAAACTTTGAACAATTGTCCGCGGAAATCCTCGAGCTTTTAGCTTTCTTTTTATTTTATTTTATTTATTTATTTATTCTATTACTAATTGTCAAAATTGGAGACAGATTCGAAAATGTGACGAATAATTTTGACGAGTAAAGCCGAATAGTCCGAATCGTCGACTCGGAGTTTGTCACTTTTTTTGGAAAATGGGCAGGCTCGAAGGGATGAAAACGTTTCTCCGTCGCGACATTATTTCCCTCGGTTACATTCGCGAGCGAACAGAGAAGTTTATAATAGGAAAGTACGAGTGGTTTCCGATGGTTCGGGGTAGCGCGACGTTGGCACACCCTCACGGTGCCACTCGTTGCTTGGTATGTTAATTAACAGTATAAGCTTTTCGTGGGATACGAGGGGTGGGCGTAGGCGGGGTGAGAGCCTTTATATAACTAATTAGTAGGCTCGGCATTCAGACTATTTACTTGATTTTGCTTTGCTTAGGCCAACCCGACGCTCTCTACTGTCTTTCCCGTCTTCCTCCGCGCACCGCCGCGCGCCCGCCCGCCGCTATGTACACGCACTTTCGCAAAATTCTACCGAGAAGGGAACGACTTTACCCTCGCATCGCTTATTCGCGTCGAGTTGAATCGAGCCGGGGACTGAAGTGAGCGCCCGCGAGAGCTGGAGCCGGAGAGAGAAGAAGCGAGAGAGCGAGAGAGAGAAGAAGCGAGAGAGAGAGAGAGAGAGAGAGAGAGAGAGAGAGAGAGAGAGAGAGAGAGAGAGAGGGATCTCTTGTTTAACCAAGTTTAACTCGACTGAAGCGTTGATTAGATCGCGCGAATTACTTTTCTCGATTTCAGGCCTCATTTAACGAATTCGCCTTAAACCGACGGGAATTCTAATCAATGTTTAAAAATCCTCGACAACTTCATCGCCGCGATTGATCAGAAATGATTGGCAGGTTCGATTTTCGAAGAAAGGTAGCCGGCGCGTACAACACGTATCTTCGGATCGATTTCGGATGAAACGTTCGTTGGACTCGACGATGACTCGTTTCGTTCGCTGTTAATCGTAGAACGCGTGAGATTTCTAATGTTTACCACTGTTTTATTCATTTTTTTAGGCAACGTCTGGCTGATACGAACGAGGAGAACGCGACGACGAGTAGAGGAGGTTTTAATCAGTTTGGAAAATCGTCGAGTCACAGCTAACGTCGTCTCATTCTTACCTCGGGGGTCAGCCACTTCCTTCTCGGAATAATGGCTTCTACACATGAAACAATCTCGTGTAAATGTTAATCAACGGACTTTATTCACCGTATTATTTCCTCGGATATTTTCATTCGTCGACGCTGTAACCTACGATACTTCGAACAACCTCTCGCGATCGTTGCCAACAAACAAACGTTGTTTAGTATCTTGCAAATTTCGTTGTTTTTTTTCGTACAATTTTTTTTTCAACGCGTGAAAGAGGCAGGTTTTTTTAGTGTTTTTTCTCTTTTTAACTGCGGTAATTCGCGACGAACGCGTCAACGACGTTGTAACGATTTTGTTTACGCTCCTCAATCCCGTAGTTTCCCCGTCGATTCGAGGAATAAAACTGAGAAGAATGGTAAGGCGGTAATAAAAAGGGGACGTAAAATATCATAGTTTATAGAGTTAACCACCCAGTTGGGTCAATAAAAATGTAGCAAAGCGTAATCCGGAGCAGACGGATGGAGAAACGTGCCTTGAACCGAGTACGTGCGGACGAAGAGGCGCGTCGACGGTTAAACTTTTCCGTCGCCGTTAACACCGTTAACCGGAAACTGGGCAAAATAAAAAAAAAGAACGTCGGAGTCGTCTTTTAGAATTGATTTATTCACTCGCGTCAATAAAGCTGAAATCTGGGTGCCGTAAAGAAAGAAGAAGAAAACTATACGCGAGGGCTATTAAGAATTCTTTCCATCGGGGTGACATTTTTGATTTTTCCCGTTGAAATGTATATTTACGTAACGCATAGCCTCGGATCCACGCGGCGAATTTATAACAAAATTGGAAGAAAATGGAGCATAAAACGAAGACGCGAGGAAAAAATTTCGTTTCGTGTCGAAAAATTGTCGGAGGATGTGGTAAGGAAAGTCTCGCGAAATTACGCGACGAAGGTTTCGGCGAGAGTCGGAGTTAAATAAAAAGTGGAGTTAATAAAATTTTCTGAAGAGAAAAGGAACGAAGACAAAGGACTGCGAATTTCGTCCCTAGCCGACATCAATAACTGGGAATAATACAATTGGTCGGTTGGGGGTGGCAGAGGTCGAGGGTGGCGCGGAGGAGCGAGCGGAGGGACGGTTAAAAATTAATTAACGCAATAAAAGTTAATCTTTCCAGTTTGTAAAATCTCGCTCCGATTCCGTGTCTCGGGCGGTCGTAATTAAAATAAAAATTACGTCAAATAAAATCGGCCTCTCTCTTTTCTACGCTCGCATCTCCGCTCGCCCTTGCCCTCGCCAATTTTTCTCGCTCCCTCCCGTAACTCTCCGAATTCCAAAACTTTCTCACCGCGAGCAACTAACTTCCTCGCGCCGACGTCGAACCCGGAAACCGTCACGTATTAAATGGCAAGTCAAAAAAAAAACAAAATACTAATAAAGATTCCTCGTGGCAGTGCAATTTTTATCGAACCACAATTTTTAATTATTGGTAAATTTACAGCCGAATTTGGAGAAATACTTTTGGAACGAACAGAGCGAGAACCGAATATTTCACGATTGGTATCAGAACTGGCTCGAATCCAGGCATTTTTATTGGCAATCAACACGACTGGAGTATTAGAAATAGATACAGTAACGAAAAAGAAATAATAATAATCGTAATACAGAATCGAGAAAATGAGAACGATTAATTCGCATTCATGCAGGATGGAAGTAAGTTTTTGTCATCGATTATAAGACAGAATACCGAGGACAATGACGATTCACTGAGGAGCGTGTCTCGATTGACTCGAATTTGGTAATGCTACTTCATTTTACGACGCAACGGAAATTTTGTAAAGAAATTCGTGATTCTTATTGGCGATCCGCGTACGACGAGAAGGTCACGGATCGTTTCGTTGACGGGTAATTTTGGGTAAAAAATGACAAAGGGTAGAAATTTACAAGGTATGGTCCGTGTATCGCGGGTAATTTTTAATTTATTGATTGAGACGCGAGTGTTCTTGGCTCCGGCGTCGTTTGTGGTGGTGCGGCTGGTTCATTAGACGCTCTTAATTAACTTGCGCCGCGCACGCGACTTTACACAATAGAATATAACCCGTGCCCGGCTGGTTCAATTCCGTCTTAATAATAACTCGTGTGTACTTAAATACATTTCAACCTGGTATAATATGTTTCCCTGTCCGTGAGCCGTCTGTCCCTTCTTCTTTCTCTCGCGAGCGTGATTTCCATCGAGGCCACGACGTCTGTGAAATTTTCATTCGCTTCGGTGAATTCGCGGCTCTGGAACCGCCGACGACCGGTTCGAAGAAATATTCGCGAGATGAAATCTCGCGTACGTATCTACGTCTCCAAACCAACGTTCGTTCGAATCGAACGTAAAATAAAACACGTCAAAAGTAAAATAAAACAAAAATAAAAAAACAGCAGAAAAAATTGAAGTGCAGAAAAACGAGCAATTTTTCCGAAACATATTTCAACAAATTATTCCGTGTTTCGTAGGGAACGTATTTGAGAATGAACGCGAGGAATGCGTTCGAAATCATGTATGAAAAATAATCTGGACGTATTTTTCAGTGCGGGTTTGAGCGATCGTCGTCGACATACGAAGAGAGGGAGAAGGAAGAAAAGAGAGAGAGAGAGAGAGAGAGAGAGAGAGAATTTTAATTCGCATCTTTTGATAGCGAGCTTAATTAAAAATGATTCATACGAGTGACCCACTTTTCCGACGTGCCTTCACCCACCCACGCCGACCTCGCGGCTCTATTTCCACCTCGCTTCGTCGCGAGTCCATACCATTCCGATCTTCGGCTATAAAAACTAAGATCGCGTCGTTCGATAATTATTTTCATCCGTTTTTCTCATGCAACGACGATCGTAGAGATTAAAAGAACGGAGGCTCGTTCACGCGAGTTACGCGCGATACACCGACGGGGATGCATCTTTGTTTTAAAATAGCGAACACGCCATTGCGATGAAGAAATCGATAATAGATCGTATATTTCGCGCGGCGATGAATAATTCGGTCGGACGAAAATATATCCAACGAGGAAACTGGCGGTGCAGGCAACATATGCTAGTACAGGAGCAGCGTGGCGTATGCGTATAATATATCAGGGATGGAGAGAGAGAGAGAGAGAGAGAGAGGGGAACACCTATGTTTCCTGACAAAGTGGTTAGCCGCACGCATTAATCGACGCGTGCCCCGCGTGGCTCGTCCTCGTAATATTGGATACTGTAACGACGCGAGTGGATATGGAAAATATGGATAATTAGGAGAAAAATACGTACGAGCTGGTGAGAACGGCGAGCCATTGGAGAACTGCACAGATTCGAAAAGCTGAACACTACGCGACACAGCGAGACGTTTTTCTCGTTATCGGTCCGTGGCTCGACTGCGTATTTGAGCTACGTAACACCGAGAACGCTGTTCGAGGGCCTGAGCTTTGCTGGGCAGCGAACCGCGACCGTGTTTTGTTTGGGATTCGCTGCTAATGACAACGCGAAGCTTCGCGTATATATTTGCTCGTTGATATATTTGATTTCATCGGGTATCAATTTCTACGTTTCTTCGTCCATTCCTTCGGGTCGTTCACCGATCAAATCGCCAACTTCCGAAAACACGACGTAAAAAGTTCCCCGAACGTTGCGTAATTTAAGACGGTTATTTCCACCTTGCTTCGTTTTATCTCGTTTCTGTTTTCGAGGAGATTTTTGGGCACGGAGCTGACGCAACGTGAAGCAGCGAGCCAATATAACGAACTCCTGTCGGACATGTGTACGTTTAATTTTTTTTTAGACAGGAGAAATCGTTTAGATGATCGTTTGGGGTATTTTTAGAGAAATTTGTAGAAAATATCGAGTCTCAGTTGGTGTAGAAGAGGAGAGTTTGGTTCGTTCTCGTCGTTAAAAAAAGGGGAAGAAAGGATTTATTTCGTAGATCGACGGTGAAATTCGAGTGGATGTTTGACGGGAGGCGTGGGTTGGCGCTAACAGGTCGTAAAAGAAAAAATAAGATGGTAGAAGTCGGACGGTAAGAGGAGAAAAAGGTATTCTTACGAAAATATATCGACATCGAAAAGTTGTAGAACATGGCGGCGACACGTTGCTCGGATTGCGCCATAACTTAAGGCTCGTATCGATATGGGCGACTCGTACAGTGTAAATTTCGGGGTGTATGGTATGATACGCGGCGAAGAAAGGGTCCGTGAAATATGTTGGCAAAGGCTTGGCTCCGGTTTCGCGAGATCTTCCAGAAGCGTTTCACCTCGATCCTTTTGTTTCCTCGCGGCTCCGATCATCCGCACACCCGACCCGACGTTCTCGTTCACCTTTTCTCCGGCAACTGCGACCTCCCCCCCCCATTTTTTCTCCCCCCGACTCGTCTAGAAAATAGCATCGAGTTTCGCGGGGGTGATAAATTGATGAAAATCTGATCGATCGACGCGCGGATCTCGTTGGATACAGCCGTGGAATTGTTGTTGGGTGGTTGTCGGCTGGGGTCGGCGCAATTAGGGGTATTAATTAGCGGGTACTTCAACCACCCCGGGCCAGGGCACGGAGGCTCCGCACCACCGTTCCCCACCACTTTTCCCTATCGCGGCTCGGTATCCTCGGTAGCGGAGGTCTCCCGCCGCCGACAGGAGCCGAAGTGCACCGCGACGCGGCACCCGTATCGTCAAGACAATGCGTACGAGCCAAGGGTGGATGGCGAGTGGTTACGGCGCCTGTAGCTAATTACGCGAGCCCAGGTGAGGGCGAAAATTGAAATGACGAAAAATCACCACGCGCGGACGAAGATGAAGCAGCGGCAGCAGCAGCAGTAGCAGCAAGACCATTCCTCCGATAATCACGACGCTCTGCTTTCGCTCCTGTTTCGAACTCAGGCTCGAAATAACACGTCGAATCGATTCGTCGATTTTGTCCGCCCCAAAAAATCGTGGGACACGAATGAAAAACCGAAGGAAAACGAGGACAACTACGAGTAGGTACGAAGGAACAAACGAATCGGATGGATAAACGAGCATACGAGTGGGAATGAACGTTACGCAACATCGAAGAGATGACTCTGCGAAGAGAGACGAGGACGCGCGTTCGAGAGAATTTTCGGAAGGGTTAGTATATTCATATATTTAAATTTATTTATTGGCAGGATTTCAGGCTTGCCCCCTCCCTCCGCCCCGAAGAAGTAGCCTCGGTAACGAGCCTTTGGCCGACGACTCTCTCACCCTCAGATTCGCGAGTCACCCGTGAATTGCCACCGCCTCGACCCTTTCGGGTAATTTTCCTGCTTAAAGAGATCGCGGCCAATTACACGGAGCGTCCACAGGCGTTGAATTTTAATTGGAAAAGAAGTACGAATCTACCCCTTGTACTTTTTCTCTTCCTTTCATACACGCGCTCCTCGCGATATCTCTGCGAGGTAACGATCGCGCGAGGTTCGAAGGGAAACGAAGCTATTCGCTGTTAAATTCGCGATTAATTTTAACGTGCTGAATGTTTTAACCAAATTCTTGTATTCCGTATTCGGAATGATTATTGGACCACCCGAACGAGCTGGTCTAATAAAGAGGGGCCATTCTTACTTAATTGGATTAATTTGTGGAGATTAATTAGCGTTGAATATTCGAAGCGAAATATCGAATATATTATTTCCTTTGAATTCAATCAACGATATCTGTGAATAACGTTCCCCGATCTTTGAAGTCCGCCGTGAATACGAATCGAAAGGTGAAATAATCGCAAACGATTTCGAGTGGAGTGATATTTATGCACGAATATTTCGCACGTTTCGTATACTATGAAAAATACGCGCGAAGAAATTGTCGTTCAAATTCGTTGAGGCGGTTGGTCACGTTCTACTTTTTATTTTCAGAGGCAGATCCGAATTAATCACGATCAGCGCGAGCTCTCGCGGTAATTAATTACCTTACAGATGACAGATAATTACCCTCGGCGTAATGCTAAGAAAATATCCTCGACGAGAGGAAGTAGAAAAAATGACCAAGTCACCGGCGTTATTTGCAAAGACAAAAAAAGGAAACAAAAAAAAACACGCGAAACGGACTTTGAAGAAATCTGACGACAAAAGTGACGACTGCGATGAAAATGAAACAAAATAATACGCGATCATCGCGAATGCCTCCCAAAATCGATGGACAAACAATACCAGGAAAATTGAGCGAATAATCGAGTGAAAAATTGAACCTACAGGAGCGAAGGGTGAAATGATCGACGGCAGAACGATTGAAATCCACTGACACGTGAGAAAAAAAAGAAACAAAAAAAAAGCAGCTCGAGGATCCTGCGCCCTCACCACGAAGTCATTCCTGCGCGGCCACCCGGATGTATTCCAAGCGGCGAACAGAATAGTGCTGCCACGCGACGGCGTCGCGTTAAACTACCAGCTGGCTGTATCAATTTTATTCCAATATCTCTCGCGTCGTTTACGAACGATTTTCCACGCCGATGTTGATAAACGTCGACGAATGCGGATGAGAAAAAGCTTCGAACGAAAGCTGGTGGTAAAAAATGTAGAATATATTCCACTCTAGCGCTGAAAACGCGGAGGGATGTGTTGGGGAAAAAGCTGCGGGGGCGAGAAATTAATTTGTTTATTCGCTCATCGATCGGATCGCGATTTGGAGGCTGATTCGTTGAACGGTCGTTCGTTCTACGAGGAAGTTTAATACGGCCGTTGAGAAATACGAGGTGGAGGTAGTTTTAAAAAAAGTCGACCGAACGAGGGTTCGGTTGCTTTTTCTTTCGCGGGAGGAAATCGGGCGTCCGTGGCGGTAGCCGGGGCTAGTTTATGAACACGCCTCACATAAATTGTCCTGGCTTTTTAAGAAATTGGAAAAGAGGCTAACCGTGCCTCTCGAGAAGGAGGAGGAGGAGGAGGAGGAGGAGGAGGAGGAGGAGGAGGAGGAGGAACAGCTTGCCACGAGTGGCCGAGAAGTTTCGCGAGTCCGCGAGGAAGAGGCGAGGAAATCTATCGCCGGAAAAGCTCAACTTTCGGATCGATGTGTGCAGCGCGCGAAACTCGGCGATACGAAGCATATTTTTCGCCCCTTCGACGGATATCTCCGAGATACAATATATACGTGTAATTATGGGACGGTGAACTTTCGAAACGAGAGCTTCGCGTTCGCGAAAAACGTCGCCGCGGACCTGTGGGAGACATTTTCGACGCGGAGGTAATCTTCGCGAGACAAGATATTACATTTGAATAAATGTCATCGTCGATACGAGGAATAGGAAAAATGCGTTATCGACGATGGCAGCAGGACGGAACACCTCTCGGGGGAGAAATTCCCTCGTATTAAATAGCGGGCCGCGCGATAATGGAGATAAAAATACCTCGAACGCAGCAGCCTCCGAGGTTTGAGAATATCGGTCGACGCGTAGGTATGCATCGTCGTTGTTTCAAATTCGTTGCTCGGCGATGAGAAGGGCTAATCGACGAGTCGCGATGAAAACAATACATTTTCTCGCGACATCCACCAGACGTCGGGAGATACATTTGAAACGCGTATCGACGAGTACATTTTTACAGCTAGAAACTCATCGTTTCGATGCTTCGTTCCTTCAACAGCCGAGTATTCACTGGTTCGATTACTGCGTCACTACTGTTGAAATAACACTAATTTTGCGTGAAAAAACGTCGCGAACACGAATCAAATTTGACGGACATTTTTTACCGTGCGTCGAGTCGAGAGGGTGAGGGGGGAAGAATCGTGGTCGAAGGTGCGTTCGATGATTTGATTAAAGTGAGTATCGATTCTCGAATCAACGCAGCGCGGTAAGCAGCTCTGACCTTATATCAATGCCAATTTGTTATGCCAGATGCGTGCGCGTTGGTTCAATTTCACGTGTAAAATCGACCTTTCCGTTTGATATTGGAAGGGTTGCGAACGGTGGCAAGGGCGGCAGCGGTTCACGTGGCAGAGGTTACCGATTATCCCGGGCAATTTCACCCGCGCCCAGTATTCGAGTGGTCTCCGTACGGCATGGACGAAGGCTAGTAGTTTCCCCCGCCGCGACCGCTCCTCGATTTTCCACATCCCCCTGTCCGTCCGTCGATTCGCGGACGAGAGCTTCGTTCGCGTATGTAGGTACGCGTAAAGCTCGACGGTGGCGGCAGCAGCGGGCGCGGGGTGAAGTATTAATCCGATGCAAATATCACTGATTGATATTAATTAGAAGCGGCCGCGACTACCGGAGTCGAACGAGTGCGGCGGCGGCGGAGGAAATGGCCGCCGGGGGGTGGAGGAGGAACGGCGTGTGTGCAGCTGCCGTTTACGCCGGAACAGAGGCGTAGATAAAACGCGGCGCTTAGTTCGGTCGTACGAAGCAAACGAACCGGCGAAATGAAAATCATGGTAATTAGAGAACGCGCGGTTTAACGGCTTCTGAAATCGTGCGGATATCAAACCGAACCCCGTCGCTATCGGCGGACTCGACTGATTCGAACGCGTCGATCGTTCCGCGGTGACTATGGGTAAAAAACAAAAAAAAATGAGAAAAAGAACAACAGTGTCCGCAAATTTTCCGCGCTCGCCTGGGAATATCCACGGAAAATTTACGATTTACAATTTATCCTCCCGATTGTTTCCCCTCTTAGATCACGTGGAAGTGAATGGCGTCGAGAAAAAAGGAGTGATGCTTGAAGCCTTGGATAGGAAAACGAAAGTAATTCGATCGGGTAGACCGAAAGAGATGCGAAAAACAACTTTTCCAAATTCGCGACAATTCCGGCGAGCTACTCGTGAGAGAAAAAATTTCACAACCCTTGCGACGCCGCGTGTTTTCCACCCGAGCGCCGAACGCCGACGAGTATTGGCACGTGATTGAGCGCCAGTGCCACCCGTTTCCCACCCCCAGGCTCATCGTTCCCTATCCACTCGTCACTCACCACCAGGCGCGTGTTTACCGCAATTATTAAATGCAAACTCATAGATCGTAATTGCCAAATATTGATAGTTCGAGCTTCGTAGATCCGCCCTGCCCCCTCAACCCGCGAACGTAATTGGCCTATGACGTGTCCCCCCATTGGGCCACCGATCCGTTCGCTTTTTCGATAGTAAAAGCTTTCCAAATCACCGATAATCCATCGAATCGGAATCGCAAGACGACAAGCGTGTTGGCGAAAAAGCTCCGATCAGCGAAAGCTCGCTGAAAGGGGGATGTAGAGTGAAAAATGACCAAATGGAAATCGAAATGCAAAATGTTCAATATCGTCCTGGTATCAGGTAAAGTGGGGGCGGTGGATCAGCGTCCAAGCTGGCGTCAGCTTGTGTAACTATCGGTAATTAATCAGAATCATCCCCGCCGGTCAAAGGGTGGGGTCAGTTAAACAGTGACGTCACGGCCACGGTGACATCTGGCCCGGCACTACGCGACACGAAACATCGTCCCGACATCGACTGGACGGACTACGTTGGGAATCGAAATGACCCTTCGTCGACCGTTCTACGCCGTGTCTCGAACAGAAGCCACCCACGGAATTGCACAACATCAGCTCGGTTCTCCGTAATGCGAGTGTCGTAAAACACTCGACCGTGGATAACCATGATAGTAGTTGGAAACGCGTAAGAAAAACGGCAACTTCCGGTGGAAATAAAATGCATGGAAGAGCCGTGGACCGAGTATTGGGTTTTTCGGTGTTTTCGTAATACGTTGAACGGTCAGGCGAGGAACAGTTGAGAAGCACTGACCACGCAACCCCATGACTACGAGGACAAGGGTTGCATATAAATAAGGTTATTAATTTATCTACTCGCAACACCTGTTCGTGATTGATTTTAATAACCATTCCCACAGCAACAATATCATAACGGTCGATTACCGTTAGACTCGAATTGCGTCACTGATTGTGCTAAATCGATCCCTTCGCGAGAATATGCCCGAGATTTACGCGAATTCGTGACGTGGATGGCGAAAAAAACGAGGAAGACACCGATCAAGTGGAAAATTCTTCGATTTGCCTGACGTATTTTTCATGGTACGCGATTTTTTTGTAGGGTGGTTTGGTTTTCTCTGTCAAGTTTTTGTACGTTTTTTTTTTGTACTTTTCGGGGAGTCGAGCGAGATTGGAAATTCGGGATGGATAGGCTGATTCGCGTTTGGTCGTCGGCGAGCGTTGTTCGGGGTGGAAAAAGGCTACTTCCGTTTAATCCAATTTAATTGAACGATTAACTGCTAAATGTCTCTGGCGAAACAAATGGATCGCGATGTCCGGCCCGTTGGAAAATATAATTCAGAGATATTTATGGCTGGATTACCTCTGGAATTGGGTATCTAATATACATGTCCTGCCCGACTAACGGGCCTGAAAATAATTGGCGATTCGCCTCCGTACGAGGGAAACGGCGACAGCGTCGCGAAACTTGACAATACATTGTCGGGATGATTTTACGAAACTTCTGACAACTTTGATTGACGGATCGGCCTATTCGCGTATATGTATTGCCGTCGTTCGACCAACGCTTTATGATAGTCTAAACGTGAAACGACGTCAATAGATTCACTACGTTGGACGGGACAAGGATTAGACCCAATTGATAGCCGAGTATTCGGAGAAGGAGAAGCAGCTCGCGAAACTAACTACGCGCGATAAGATGCACCTTGAAATTCAGCTCGAGATGCACCTTGAAACGATCCGCGAAATGGACCAATTCGCAGCAGCTGCGACGAAAAAACAAAAAACAGACAAACACCGAATAAAGTGTCCGACAAATCTTGTAAAAATTGGCAAACATGAAATTATTATCAAGAACAGAAATGCAGTAGAAGCAGAAGCGCAGGTGTACGAAGGACCGAAGGAAGAAGCTCTGAACGTTTGAAATTTCCGATAGATGATGACGCAATTGATGCGAAAAAATTTGTAAAATGGGAAACGGGCAGCGCAGAGATGGAAGATATAGAGAAACAATGAGATGATGGTACGATAAAAAATGGAAAATGTACGAAGGTGAGGTGGGAGAGAAGAAATAGGAGACACAATTTTGTTGACAGTCTCGTTTACGCGTTTTCAGATGAAATTCGGGGACAACAGATTGTCCATGCGAGGAACGCGGAGAGCGATGTATCAGTTTGTCGTACACAAAGCAAACCTGTCACATCGATCACCGTGTAAACCGAAATATCGGAGCATCCGAAATTATTAATCAGATTCTCAAACAATTTACCGAAGCTATGAAATTAATCGCACGGCTACGTTAAAATCGTACTGTAATCACAGCGACGCAGCGACGATCAAACCGTCAAATTTAGTGGCAGAACGTCGATGCATGACGGGTGTTTCTCTGTTGTTCGAAAAGTGTATTTCGAGATAACGAGCTTCCGATGGTCGAAGAATGATGATCGATACGGGGATATATTCGATAGTTTGGAAACGCGACTGTCATTCGAAGGAAACGTTACGGCGAGAGGCTCGAATCGGTCGAGAGTTCCGGTGATAAAAAATAAATACGAAGATCGATGAACGAGTTTCGCGAGGCGCGTAGCGAGCCAATAATACGAATTTCCCTCGGCACTCGGCAGGCAGCCGCCAGAGGTTGAAGTTTTGACAGGTGAGTCGCATTCGGTGCAATCCAGGGGTTATATTGAAGCTCGCCGAAAGTGGCGATGGTAAATTGATTGAATTATAGATCGAGTCTAGACAGAGACTCGGTGGCCGTCATTTCATGATGAAGTAATGGTAATCGACCCAACGAGTTCAGGGAAAATACGACGGGAAGAGACTCAGCCAAATCTTCTATTCCTAGCTGCCCAAAATATGACTCGTCAAAAATAGCTAAAGCGCGGTCTATAATTTATCGTCGAAAATATCTCGGAAATTAGAATCGAATCTAGAAATACGTATTCTGATTTTCCGAACGACCGATTTCATCGAAAATAATAGACAGGCGACAAATCGGTCAGATGTATAAATTTTGTAGATCGATTTTTGAAAATGTGAATTTTTCTTTCAACGACGTCCAAAAATTGTGATTAAAAACGATCAGGTCATTTATGTTAGTCGTCATTGCAGTATACATATGCGTCGACGTATATCCCGGATAATATGTCACGATATTTATGTCATGAAACTAATCGCGAATATGAGAACAAAATGTTTCCTTTTTTGGTACCCGACTTCAAATACGAACGAATAATAGTGGATTCTGTGAATTTAATCGCACGTATGTAACAATATGATAAAAATAAAGATAAGTAAAAAAAATATTGCGTTGGAAAAGGATTGAGCGATAGTGAAATCTGATTCGAATCACAGAAAAAAAAGAAAAACATTTAAAAGGCGATCAGGGTTTTTTTTAATAATTTTTTATTATTTTGTTCAATTTAATTGCGTCCCAATTATCATCCTCTTGCTTCGCGATTGGATGAGTCTGATTGAGAAATGTGACGAGAAATATTCGTCCGAATATTACATCATTGGAACGTCGTGTACGGGAATGTAGAACAGAAGCTAATCAAAAATTGAATTTATCGGACGAAACGAGAGAATTATCGGTGATAAATACGAAGTAACCGTGGAATGGGATACCTGAGACGTGTCTCGCGAATCGCGAGCCTATGCGTAATTTCAAGCGTGAAAAAAGGAAAACGCGGTCGGAGTAATCGCGTCAGAAGAATAAAAAGCTACCCCTTTTTCTGCCGTCAACGTGCCTCTGTATTATCACTTGGCAGCGCCCCGTTTTAAAAAGGCAATTTGCAGCTTTCTCTCGCGCTCTTTTCCCCACCCTCTCGCGCGCCACGGCGTCGACAAGTTTTCATCGACGTTAAAAAAGCGTAACAAAATCTCAAGAGAGCCTCCCCGATAGCCAGGCGTCAGCCGAAAGCTCGGGGCACGCGGGTCGACTGAACTTAAGACGTGCCCATTCCAAGCAGCGTCCTATCATCTCCGCGAGCTTGCTACGCCCCGAAAGCTCGGTGGCCGCCCAGAAGCGTGCGCAGACTCCACCCACGAGCCAATCGTTGGAAGCTCCGTTTTCAAGCTTGCGAGGAATACCACTCGCCAAATACCACGTGCGACGCGAACGGGATGCACGTGCATTGCGGAGCTTTTTAGCGAGCGGGAGCCTCGACGCGAGCCTAGTACGGACCGAGCTTGCGACATGCCGGTATTCGATACGATCTTATCGCAGTAAGCTTGCCGCGTATTTCGTCAATTCAAAGATTTTGTGCTTCGGTTTGAATTTGCAACGCGAAATCATGATCCGTAGACGCAGCGATGACGAGTGAAGTTCGTTGCTCATCGTACCAGTAAAGCTTTGAGAAAAATCGATTTCGAGTATCTAAAGTGAGCTGCATCAACTTCTGTTCAGATCTGGTGAGTACTTTCGAAATTTTTACCGACACGGTAGATTTTTCAACTCGATTTCGGGAAAATTAAGAAAGCTCGGTCGTTACGAAACTCGGTAATGGTACATGATTGTCGACGAAGTAAAAAAATAATTCGCAAACTACGAATTGAAACTTCGTTATGTTTTCTACAAATAAGAATTTTCTCGTGGATTCTTTTTGTTTCATCGCGTGTCTCAGCGAGGGTCTGAGCTACGACCTTGGCATTCGTTTGACAAGGCGGCGGACGATATTCAACAGTTGGTCTTTCTTTTATCTTGAAAAGCTCACCCAAACCAAAGTCCATCCCCTTCCAACCATCGAGCCAAGTCCCAACGTTTGCATGTCATTTCCAACTGGGCTATCCCAAGAATCTGAGGGATAACAATGCTGCTGTCGAATCGATCCACCCGCCGAACGTCATTGTAAACGAATACATTTCTATCACGACGCGGTCAAAATCGGATTTTTGATTTTCGCGGCGCGATGATTAACGATCCTGATCGAAATCCTTGTCGCCTGGAGAAAACACGTGTCGTAGATCGTGAAAATGAAGATTGACAGAGTGGAATTTGACAAAGTGGAATTTTGTAAAGAAGACGATGACGTTACTTCGGTGTGGCAGTGTCATTGAAATTCGTTAACCGATCGAAAAATCAAAATTTTGTGCCGAAAAAAAAGTGACCATCATCATTATATTTCGCGAAACTCAAGTTACTTGCATCCAATCGAAATTGTTCAATTTCACCGAATTCGAAGTACAATAAAAAAATACGCCAATTCAAATTGCGAGATGCCATTCGCACGTCGCGAACAATTGCTACGCCATTCTGACGAATCGAACACTTTTCTCAAACTCGACTGCAACACGTCTGAAAAATTGGGTTGCTCGGTCAAGTTTACCCCACATCGTAGAGAGCTGAAGCTTTGGGTCCAGAAAAAACAAGGTAGGTTACGCAATCGATGATGGAATTTTTAGAAAATCGAGGAGCGATCAAGCGAATAAAATGTCTCCCTATGATGATTCTGTCCCAAATATCGTAAAAAACCGAAAGCACGCGCACAAATTATTCGATTTGATAGAATGGAATGATGGATGGAATTAGAATCCAGGGCTGAAAAAAAATCCACGCGGCCACAGACGAGAGAAGGCTTCGCCATTGAAAGCTCGGCAGCCTCGCGTGGTGGATCTTTCGGCAAAAATTGGTGCGGAGGGGGAAGAAACGCGTTCTGCATCCTTGTCGCATACGATGGTACGAAGCAGTCGAGATATGAGTGGCAAACGGGTGTTTGAACGGTGCCAGGAATTTCTACCGGCCACGCCAAAATTGCATACCGTCCGTGTGTACCTCTGTCTACAGGCATCTGTCTACCTTGGCACGTGAACGTGGCCAACGTTGTTGTTGTAGCCGTTGAAACAAACGAACGGGGCAGTTTACCCCGGGCTCGTCGTTCCGGGCTCTCGTCGGGGGTAGCGTAATCGTTCTCCCCCAGTTTTCACCCAGCCACCCGTCGGCCACTGGGTCCAGTATTTATTGCTCGCGCTTGGTAGGTTCACAACATAAATATGTTACACCTACCGCGACTCGTTCCCCCCGGCGCCGCATCTCGGTTCCCTCGATTTTCGATTTCTTCGACGAAAAATAAAGCTCACGTACGGAAACGGAGTCGCTTCTTTTGCAAAAAAAAATTCACGCGCGTATCTTCTGCCGATAGCACGAGAGGAGAACGCGGGGGAAAAAACGTGGGAAACGTTCGAATGACTGGAACAAGCTTTTGATAAATTCATGCTTATTATACCGTGTTGATCGTCAGTTTCCTGAGTCTATACAACGTTGCCCGCGAGCGGGCTAACGTACCCACTTAATCTACCCTTTCGTGACAAACTACCGTTACGTGTCATTCGACGCGAGAACAAACGTACCATAACTTTATGGGTCGAGGGTCATTTCGCCCGCGCCTGAGCCCGAGAGTGGCGTATCAATGCGTCGACTGGAAGAAATGAAAGAATGGGAATACCGGTGCCGATGCAACGATGCAATGCCGATGGGGAAACGACGCCGGGCCTCCCCCGGAGGTATGCATATCTCCGTCGGTTATGTCTCGAATGTCAAGGTTCGGGGAGGCTGGTCAAGAGGGGTGTCGAAGGGTGGCAGACTGCGGCTTGGAGGGTTCGCGGTCGAATGCCTGATTGACCGCAGCTCGGCTGTAACACTTGCCAATACGATCGCGACGTTTCGCGTGTATCGCGTGCTCGACGATACTTATTCGACTGGCGATTCGAAAGATTTGACGATTTTCGCCGAGAGAGCGGGAGAGAGAGAGAGGGAGATGATCATACGCGCGCTACGTGCTTCCCAGCTTGAATGATCGTGAGCAATGACGGTCGATAAACAAAAAAGAAAAATTCATGGGATTGGAATTTCCGAACGATGGAAAGATCGCGCAACGCGGCGTTAAATGTGTAGGTGATCGCATACACCGATGCAGAACTCGAAATAAATATAAACTTCCGCACAATATGTTTGAACGTTGGGTAAACAGTCCAGCGGAAATTCCTCAAATTCACGGTGCACATTCCACGTGGAGATTGCGCAAAAATTCTGCAAGCAAAACGGAGCCAACTAAACGAACTATTTTGCAATAATTAATTCAACCCTGTCAACACCGACCCTTTTCGACTGGACTTGCCTCGTCGGTTGCTCGAGTTACCAATGCGTGCATGTGATAACGTTCCACAGAAATAATCTCCGGTATTCGAAGAATAATCTCGAAACGTCTTTCGTTCCTCGTCTTTTTTACTCTCCCTTTTGTTTTCCATTTTCCCTGAGAAACGACTATTTCTCTAAAATTAGTCTAACGCGTGGCTTGCGAAGAGGATGTGTTTTTCGAAAGAATGAAAGTATGTTAACAGCCAGTATCCGACCAAAGCTTCGCCTTTGGCAAAATCATCTGTTATTTGTAATTTCAATAATCGTTGCGTACACGAGAGGAAAATGAAGATTGTCCATCAATTGTTAATTAATCTTGGAGACAAATTATTCTATTATAGTTTAATTATGACTGTTAATTTTGAAATGGCTTCTGTTTAATCATTGCACGGTAGGAATAAGAGTATTTAATTCTTTCCGCATTTCTGCGCGTCTCTCAGGGTGGCAGCGTCGAGTATCTCCGCGCGATAATTCGAGGATGTAAACACGAAAATATAGGGAGTTTGCAAATACGATCGTCAGGGGTTGATGGGGTATGGGGGTGTAATTAATAGTAAGCCCGTATAAATCAGGGGCAGGCTGGACGGCACACCGATCTCGTTGGTCGTCGGATTATACCCGGAGGGTTGCTGGTTTCCCCGCCTCGCTAATTTTTCAAACGGCCGCCATAATGGTCCCGGCTAATTACTGATTTTTATCTCTGCGCCCACGAGCGGTGCATGCCGCACCGCGCCGATTCAGCTGGGTGTAATTATTAACCGGCACGCCACAGCGATTCGCGAACTAACATCGTTTCCTCCCTGATTTTCAAACCGCGGGATGCTTTTTCGGAAGCGTCGCGTGCGTCGACGAATTGCCGGTCGCGATTTCCCCCCCGATGCCCGTGGGTCACTCGAGGCGCCGTCGAGAAACCACGACGACGTGGGAACCGATCCGTATCGTTGGTGAAAGAAAAATGACGAACGAGAAAGCGTGACCGACGAAAACCACCCTCCTTTCTCTAACTCTTCTCGTTCAGTTCGTTGGTTTATTTTTAATTTAATACCGGCGCGATAAAGTCGGCTGACACGTTAGAAATTCTCGGCATAGCGGGAAGGCATATGCCAAAGTTTGAGCGCAACTTCGGGGGTAACAACATTACAGCATTATTAGATTTGCCGCAAGTACCCAGCCCGAGGCTCTCCCCACACGTTATAAACGTACGAACCTGCATTCGCGGGCTGCTGGCGCTACTGCTGCTGGTGCTGCTTCGCGTGTCTCCCTATCGGAGCTTTTAGCCTCGGGTAGAAGTCTCGAGTAGAAGACAGATGGGAATATTGGGGTGGATTCGTGACATTTTATTTTCCCGCGAGCTGCTAACCATTCGGAAAAGAATTCGATCAAACGTGCGCGTCTTGGGTCCACGTGGAAGCCACGTATTCCGTTGTCTTAGAGGCAAGAGAACATTCGCGTAGATCGGTAAAGTAAGTAGAACGACCCGCGATTGGTCAGACGTAGCCAAGTAAGGTGACCGAGTTCAACGTTATGACGGAAATATCAAGTTTATCGAAATGAAGAATACTTCATCACGGTTTTTCAGTAGTAAAAAAAAATCAGTACGAGTGGAAAGCATGGTTACGCGTCGGACGGGATGATTTATACTTTGCGATTTCATTTTTTATAGGCAACGTTTTCGATGTAACCACGAGGTACGCGCTTCAATAGGCTATAGCTGACGAATCAGTAGTACGAGTCCGCGTGTTGTCCGTCCGACATTGGTCCGACCTCGCGCGGTTTTTTCTACTAGCTTTCAACACCGCGCGACTTATGGAACACGGTGCACCTTTTCGGTAGCATATTTCCTGATATTTTTACAACAAGGTCAAGGGAAACGGTTCGGATATCGAGAATCTATTTTCGCGGTGAATTTCCGTGCTTATTTTCGTCTCGGCGGGGTGGTCGCGCCTCGCCGGTTGGCTCGAGCTTTCGCAGTCACCGGAGGGTGTTCCGCAAACTATACCTTCGCAAAAGTTCAACACACAACTTCATAACGCGGCGAGAGCGAGGTGATTTTCAAACTAGCGTCGCTAAGGGGTTGGGAGTAAATTTGTTCGGGCGTGAGCTTACATGGGTTACGTTAAGTACATAGGTGTCTGGAGGTAGTCGTCTTGGCCTGAGCTATACCTTCCCTCTGGCTAACCCACATGCAACTTCGGTCGTCTCGGAACGTAGATCAGGAGTCGGACAATCACAATTTTTTCCCAGCTTTCAGGAAAAACACGATCGAGAAGAAGTTTTAGAAAATCGATATCAGAACCGGTTTCCGAATTTACTGAAGAGAAAAAATAATATTTCTAAACATCCAGACTGCTAACAACGTTCCTTGTAGTTTATTTATTCTCTCCGGTGAGCTGGGTCACTGGTTTTTATTCCTCGACACTGGATATTCGAAAAAAATTTCTGTCTCAAGCTCGAAAGCTCCAGCACATACAATGTAAGTCTTGGCTTTCGATGGGATTTTGGAATTTCGTTTTCCGGCTACGTATCGCAAGATCAACGAAGTTGAGGAAAAATCGCGATGACGCGTTTCATGTTGACTCGGTCACGTGACAACTGTAATCACGCGAGCTCGCGGTAATATTTGGAGACTGGCAGCAGCCGCGTTTCGCGAGGCGCCTTGTCGTTTCGAGGGGCGCCGTTTAGCTCCAGATAGCGGAAATGTACGAGGGACGGGGGCTAGGCCACAGTCGTGTCCTAACGCTCCTTATCTCGAGGGTTGCTACTCAATAGCAACCATTTGCGGGTGACGCTTCGTTCCGCCAAGAGTCATGGCTACTTTGTTTTCAATTCCGTAGAAAAATTCATTCGAAAACACGGATCGCATCCCCTTTTCTCGCGTGACACGTGAAAAGCCACGACCACGAGTTGGCAATACAAGAAACACGAATCGTGTCTTACTCGAACGCATTTTTACTGTCTCGAATCTCGTTGCTCGTTGCTTCTTTTCGACTCTGTCTCGATACTTTGTTACGCGGTTCGTGCCCGGTGATTTTTCAGTCTTCGACGGTTTGGGAATCAGGGGATGGTACGGAAATGGTCGGGTCCAAACGGCCCGACGGACAAAGAGCCAAACTCGACGACGCCCCACCTCGTTTAAGGCTAACTGTCCACAACGGGGGTGCAAACTACCCTTATCTCTGGACGTTTATGCCCGCACCTTATCTAACCAGCCCTCACCTACCCCCCTCGCGTGGCGTTGGCAAAGCGGTACCGTTGTTCGCCCGCTAACAACCGCAGCTCGCTTGTTATTCTCCGCAACAAAACGCGACCGACAAATACAGCAGACGACTACGCTCGGAAAGCTCGACGTGCTTTTATCACACATCGTCGCGACAAAATTTTCACTCGCCGTTATCTTTCCACTTTTCGTACTATTTGTTCGGCCCACTTTTCCTGACTTGCAAACCTTTTTTCGCGCACGAACCTCAATTTTCCTTTATGCTCACTTTTGTTCTCATTTTCACTAGAATCATAGAAATTCCCTTTCCACTTCGCGAGCTTTCCAATTTTTTGCCAACCGTCTTCGCACTTGAAATCGTCAGAACTTTTCTCACGGAATTCACGAAAGCTTTCGCGAAATAATTTCGAGGCTTCGCGCGAAGTTCTGCTTTCATTCCAAGGTCTTCCTTCCTACCGTGGGTTTCCTTCTCTTTTTCAATCGCAAAAATAGGGCAATAAAGTAAATCGGAAATCACCGAACGGTTTCTTATCTGCGAACCACCCCTTTCGACCCCGAGTTCCTTCAGCCTCGACGCAGAGCTGTTCTTCGTCGGTAAATGACGAGGGAAAACGCGACCAGGGAGGGGATGTTGTGGTGAAAACAAAGACGTTACGCGCCCCTATCTGAGGGTTGTAAAATAACCGATGAACGTGCGCCGAGGGGTTTTCTGCTTTCGAGACATCGCTTCGAAAGTCTCCGAGGTAATAAATGAGATAAGACTTTATAAATACGCATCTTCCACCAGCGTCGTTTCAACCCTTGTTATCACTATTTATTCGTCTCGTTTATTCACTTATTTCTTTCATTTCCCATTCTCCGATTCTCATCGTCGTTTCCCACGCGGATCCGAACAACCGATCCGTCATCGTCGCGTTGTCATCGGGAAAAGAAAAGGATAAACAGAAAATAAAACGCGAAGTCTCCTCGGAAAAAATGCGATTACATTTTTCTTTTCCTTCTCACAAAGCCGACTCCCTCTCATCCGCGCATACCAAAGGGCAGGCGAATGTTTTTCTGACAGGTTCGTCCACCCTGTCGCGTATAAATATTTGGACGAGGCTCCGGACAATTTTCCTCCTCGATAGACACGGAGCAAAGATGCCGAGAGACGAGTCTTATTGACATCCTATCATATTATGATTTGATAAAAGCACACAAAGCAATATCGTTTGATATGCAAATATCAGGAAATTCTCAACTGCTGTTTGCCGACGTACGAGAGAACCTTCCGATCGATAAGTCGCATCGGAAATATAACAAATGAATAAACCAATCACCAATCGTCGTACCGCGAACGAGGAGGGGAAAATAATTCTTCTCAGCCCGCTAAACTCATCGGAATGCGTAGATTTCGAAATATCAAACGACTTCAGTATTCCCATGGTGAAAACGAAATATGCATGCAAAAAAAAAACAAATAACCGAATAGAAATATTTAAGGAGCAATTAATTCGAAGACTGAAATTCACGAATTTCAAAAGAGTGATAGCAAATATTAGATAGACCAGTTGCACGCAACAGAACACATCCAAACTCGTTCTAATCATTGAACATCGACGACGAACAATGAATATTTGACTAGTTGAAAATATATTCTTTTCGTGTTGCCATTTTATATTCTTCCGGTCTCTGAATATTTAACGTTCAACGTCAAACAGCTGAATATTAAAATCCAGACGAAAACAGCGATTACAAAAGAAAAAATATTTTCTTCGAGTCCACAAAGCCGTTTGAATATTCAAATTCCTAAATATTCAACGATTTCTAATGAATATTGAACGCTTCTAGGTGAAGGAAAAATGAATTGGGAAGAAGCATTATAATCGAAATAATTGTTATTATATTATAAAAATAATATAGGGTATCATTATATTGTACTTGATATTCAATAATTATTGTATTATTATTATAACGATGTTATAATTATTATTCGATAGTTATTATCTCCCGAGTATTCGAAAACAGAAAGGTGAAGTGGGACGAAATGCCTTCTTGTTATTTTGACATCAGCGAGACGAATATTGACGGCATAAACGTACGAGTGGCGAGAAAAAAATGAAATAAGCTTGAAATTCTCACGAATGTTCGGGTACCTACGGCGTACTCGTGTAGGACATATAGGGGATCGTAGATCGATGCTATTCTTGAATTGGTTTGGCAAAGGCAGAAAAATAAGAAGAAAAAAAGATGAGAAAAAGGCGATCTGTGAAAATCAAGAAAAGCAACGAGGTTCTGACGTCTTGACGTGGTTCTGCGTATGATATCCACTTGCCCCGTGGCAGAGAGACTTTGATCTTTTATTACATTTTTACAACCGATTACATTGGCCAGCCTCTGGCGACCCGTCCGCATTTCCCGACGACGGAACAACATTATCCCTCCCGAACGAGAGAAAACTAAGTTTCGCGAGGCAAGAGAGAGAGAGAGAGAGAGAGAGAGAGAGAGAGAGAGAGAGAGAGAGAGAGAGAGGAGAGGAGAGAGAGAGAGGAGAGAGAGAGGAGAGAGAGAGAGAGAGAGAGAGAGAGAGAGAGAAGAGAGAGAGAGAGAGAGAGAGAGAGAGAGAGAGAGAGGAGAGAGAGAGAGAGAGAGAGAGAGAGGAGAGAGAGATGAGAGAGAGAGAGAGAGAGAGAGAGAGAGAGAGAGAGAGAGAGAGAGAGAGAGAGAGAGAGAGAGAGAGAGAGAGAGAGAGAGAGAGAGAGAGAGAGAGAGAGAGAGAGAGAGAGAGAGAGAGAGAGAGAGAGAGAGAGAGAGAGAGAGCAAGAGATATCGTTCTTGTGCGCTATCTTACTCGAAGTCTCCGTTCCTAATTACATTCGAGGGATTACAGTATTGTTTGCCAAAGTCGATTACAAGATCGCAATGAACTCGTCCCCAACGCGTGGAAAAACGTACGGATCACGGAACAGTTTTGATTCGGAGTTGGCAATTCGCGAGGCAATAATTCGCAGCAGCGCGAGTCGAAGTGGAGAAAAATTCGGGAAATAAAGGGCAAAGTAATCCGTCGATGCTCGTTCTTTCGCGGTGTTGATATCGGTTTCGAACGTCAAACGCAGCCGATCGATCACTCGATGAGCCGGACGTTTCTTTTTCTCCTCCTTCATTTTTTTCTCTTTTCACGCTACGTTGCATCGACGAGCCGAAATTCGTTGTTCGACTGCTTCGAGAAGGGTTGATATACCAGCAACCCCCCGAGGGCGACGCGGTATCGCGAATCTCGGTCGAGTTGTAAGGAGGAAAGAGAGCGAAAAAAGGGGGCGAACGTGTACAAACACGTATGAATGTATCTCGGCGAGGCACTCTTACCCCTTCCGGCGTGCCGCGAGTCAAGGGTGTTTAATAACCTCGACTGAACGGGGGCTCTGGCGCCGGGAGGGGGGCTTGCATATGAGCGATTACCCCACGCACACGCGGTGTGTGTATCGCCGGCCGTGGTGACGGCATTTACGTTAATTAAATTCCCAAACCCCTCTGCCTGCATCAATCATTGCACGCTCT
>OZ018315.1:15320642-15541520 GCA_963969455.1 Arge pagana | reverse complement strand
GTGTTTACAGCTATGCAACGCGGCCTAATTCGAGGATTGCATCAGGTTCGTAAATTGCTAAATTCAGGTTATACGAAAAACGTTGTAATTACGCTAATTAACGACTCGCTTTACGCTCCATGTTGGTTGCGTGCACTCGGGATGGTTGTTATTATCATCGCCGCTCAACAGCTATTGTTTCCCAAATGTCTTCCTCCACCTCTAAAGGTAGCGATGTTTCGAATGGGATGTAATTACGCCGGACGTTTATGGGATTAAAATCTAAATATCAGGTATTAACCGCTCGGCAACCTTTAACGTCGAGGAAATTTAATAAAATGATCATAACGTTAGAACCTGGAAATTTCACGCCGTGATGAAACTTTGTTACGGAGTGTAAAGTGGTCTGAGAGAGTTGCTTCTCGCAACATTGGAACAGGTTTACCGGCGTGAGAAGATTTTTCACTCCACTGAAATTCGACCCCGGTTCATTTGCATTCATCCAGTTCGATGACTGCCTTCGAAAAAATCAGGCATTGGCTAATTGTTCCGTGGCATCTTCGTCTAACAGCGTCTGTATAAGCATCAAGCTGCACCGTAGACAGCATGCTTTAACCCGTTCAGTCACGGCGGGACAGCGGTGTCTCACCCAGACGCTATCGACTTTTCAACGTGTACGAGCAGTTTATTATCGATTTCGTTGCGGTTTTTTGATCCCCATCTTTCCAAGAATCCATTCACGTTGAAAAAAAAATAAAAGTACTGCTCACCCATTCGAAATACCCATCGCTAACAACAAATTGGACTGCTCAGACGAAATGATAGCAGGTTCTGGAGGTAGCTGAGGATGAATCAAATTGTGGAAATTCAAAATGGCGCATTCAATATGGCCGATCAGGGGGGGGCACTTCGGATGCAGAAGTTCCGCGATGCAGTTTTGTAGTAGCTGATGGAAGGAGTTACAGTTTCATGAGTCCAAATACTGGATACTATTAGTCCGTAGTGTAGGCATAGTCTTGTCCCAGGAGATTAGTTGCCAGGAGAGCTGCTGCGATGGAGTGTGAGAACTCGGGCGCTTTGATAGTCCACCGCGCAGCAACGCGATCGTCATTATCCAAAGAGGAAATTCTGCGAGGTAGTCTTTGAGTCGTTCGTTGCGCTATCTTCGCCTGGGATCTTCACCCCATAAGAATATGTCTCCCGCCGTTTCGTTGGAAGTTCACCCTCGGTCACATCAGCACACGTCGCATCAATATTTGATGGCTAACAGCGGAAGGGAGCTCGTTTGGTGTGGGTAACAGGCAGGAAAGCCTGAGTGGGCGGAGCGTTCGCCGAGAAACCGAACAGCGTAGATAAGGCAATGTCTCATCAGGATATGCTATCGCCCGTGGGAAGGACCTCTGGGTCCCTAAGAACGTGGCGTATAATTATTATTCAGAATCTTTATCGGTGACGAAGAGGTCTCAGGGATCTGCTAGAGAATGCGCGTGAGTTTTCAGGGGCTACGGTACCATCTGCTTGGTTCTTCGCGAAAGACCGAGTCATTCGATTCATGCGAATCTCGTTTTGAGACGGCACTCCGATCCAGTGTGTCAGAGGAACACGAGGAATCGGTTGTCAGTAGCACGTCTCATTGCTATCTCAGAGTTTTTTTCATTTGGTTGCGTCAAGTAAGACGTAGGTCCTCTTGCGAGGCTCGCATCAGCATTTATGTTACGAGGCCTATCAGCAGTTTGCATCAGTCGAGATTGCCTGCAGGGCTTTTTTTCAATGGAGTATTGGGTGTCTCGTGCATTTCCTCGGGGTATCTTCAGCTTCTTTCGCTTTGACACTTCCCGTCGACGTGCTTGCGCGAGGAGTAGTAGTGTGATAAGAGAGGTTAATGGAAGGGTCTCCAGCTGTTGGTCGTCGTGAGCGAGCAGTGTAACCGGAGAGATATTACACGGTAGCTTCACGTCGGAATACCTTTCAGCGATATCTACTTTTTCCACGGAGCCAGTGGGCCAGGTGTAAACAGCGAGCCCCTGCGATTCTTCTTCATCTGACGCAAAGGCCTCTGGCAGATCACTGGAAATAGAGGCATAGACGTTCTGTCCGAGGGAATTAGTGGTCAGAACCGATTCGGACAAGGCAAGAGAAGTGGAAATGCAGCTAAAGCTGCTAACTCCCCCACGCAGACGGGAGTTAGCAGCGATGAACTGGTCACGTGAAAGAAAGCTCGTCTTTGTGGGCTAGTTGAGCCAGATCCACAGACTGGCAACCGTCTGCTGAGGAATTCCCAAGCTCTTTCGTAACGCGCGCGGGTTTTAGCTAAGGTTTCGAGGTCTAACTCAGGTTTCTCTTGATTATCGTACGTGTTCAATGATTTCCAGATGGCTGGTTCGATCGAGAAGTGGCTAACCTTGACTGCTCCTGCAGGATCTCCTCTTACGGGTCATTGAGACAAAAGAGTTAAGAGAGAAAAAATGTCGCTTTTGATCGCGTGATGCACGAGCTCGAGCTACGAATGACATAGAGGTCTCCATGGTCCCAGCATGGTCGAAGTTCGAGTACGTCGCTTGATTGCTGTTTCGGGAACCTTGAAGACGACTCAGCGCAGTTATAAGACGGCAAAGAGAAAGAGGTTCTCGAATACTGGCGAAGACGAAAAATGAAAAGAACACTCTCCGATCAGCTAGTGTTACTCGTTACAAAGTTAGCGTGGAGCCATTCTCAAACAATGTTGTTCGCCTCTCCTGTTTCACTTTCGACATTGAAATTCCTCCTTTTTTTATATCTGCCCCGCGTTTTTAATCTGTTGGAAGCGAGGCGAAGCGATCTTCCACTCGGATTAATCTCCACGAACACCGGGATCTTCGGGATTCCACCAGATTACTCCTCCTTTGACCTGTCTTTGTCAGAAGGCTATGCTACTTTTATTTCGAAGACACCGGCCACCGACGCCGAGGAACCTTTGTCGGCGATTGAAAAACGCTCTTGCGCACCGATGCCTCAGCTCCACTACACCTTCATGCTCAGCGAAGCCCAGAGTCTCGCTGCTACTTTTCCACGTCAGCCTCATAAAAATCGGCCGACGTTCTCGATAGAAACATAGAGGAAGTTGGAAGTGGTCCCGATAAAAGTGGCGATCTCGTCTGCTGGCTCACAAAGACGAAAGAGGGAGTGATTTCGAAAAGTGGCGAAGGCGTTTTTTGTTTTTAGAAAATTCTCCGCTTCCAGCAAAAAGTTCGTTCTAGAAACGGGATGCGAGTGTACGTTTGTCCTCTCCTCCAGGACGTAGGCACAAAGGCGTGTGCGGAGGCGTACGTGCGAGCAATTAACTTAATGTCTCCCGGCCATCAGCACGGCCGAGTGACAGGTACTTTTATACTCCGAGTATCCCGTTTATTTACCTTGAAGCGTGTGCGTGCCACTGTCTTTCGCTCGGTTTTAAATCGAGAATCGATAACTTCGACATCGATCCAAATACGTTCTCGTTTTTCTCTCTCGACAACGCCTCATCCGTAATATCATTGCCTCGTAGAAACAAACTCCAGTATACCTATTTCGCGAAAGGTTCAAACGTTTTCTCCAGGAAATTGGACACATATTAGTCTATTCATAAAAAAAAAAATCCAATTTTTGTTGACGCTGCTATGACAGATATTAATATGTAAAATGTACGACTCAACGAATACACTCTCACAATACATCCAAGCACTTTTTTCTCTTGCCTACTTTTTGAAGAGTTGACTTGTCTGTGAATAAATATTGAGTTGAAAAAATGTCTTGAGTATATCTGAAGAGTGTATTTCTGGAGCCCAACATAAGGCCAAGGTCATTCGTAGGATAATAACGAAGTAGGCTGATTCCACGAGGTAGTTACTGCTTTAAGGAATTAGCAGATTCATCAGTACTCAGCAGGATCGAGGATGCTGCGTGGAATTGTGAGGATTCACGTTGAAATGTAGTCCCTGTAGTAGGTAAAACACGGCGAGAGTCATGAGACGTTTAGTGTAGGGTAAGGCGTCGAGTGGGTGCATGGAAGTAATTAGCACTAATTGTGAATAAGTAGGAGGAGTGGAAATATGTAACGACGCCATGCTGCTCGAGGGTCTAGTTGAAGTCGAGGTGTACGGGTTGCGGCAAAGCGAGCGGAGAGCGGAAGAGAAGGTGGTACCTTCGGGGTGTGGGCAAAGCGTACCCATCATCAGCACGAGACTGTACAGTCTCACCTGCCTTCGTAATCCACATGTCGCCCGCAGGCGGGACGTGTCCACGGTCCAAGGTTGGCTTCAACGGTCTTCTGCGTCCAAGTCGACCAATGGATGAACTCTTCGGATGGCTGACCACCTCGTTATACCTCCGTCCGTACATGCAAACTCTGCGAACCCTACAGTGGTAAATGGATTTTATTTCCGTATCGATCTGAATTTATGCATTGCATCCGTTCCTTGGTCTCCTTGTCTCTCTCCCCCCTTCGCGTAACGAGTAGTTCTCCGTCCGGAAATTGATGATCCTCGTGATAATGCGTTCTGGATAACCACAGCGTACGAGGAACAATCATGGAAAACTAATCATCGGTGTAACGAGCTTCGCGTTGAAAAATCCGTTGGTCCGAGGACGCTTTAAGTGGGAGTCCATTTTTTTTAAGGGGTGTACAAGCGCGTTGAGAGTAACGAGTTCCAGAGAGGTTTCGAACACATCGAGAAAATAAATTGTAGGAAGTGATCAGGTGCTCCAGGGTCCAAGTGTTCCGAAGTTGTAGGGTGCAAGCAAAGTTCGAAGAGCTATCAAACTCACCCCGAGGCTCTGAAATCGACTAGCGGTGCCTTGACCAGGGCCTCATGCATATTTAACGGCATCGTATAACACCGTGACATTATTATTATAATGACTCGATCGGCGCGCATTGAGCATCTCGCCCGAGCAACTTAAGGGGGCGGGATTCAGATTTCTCCTGTGTGGAAGACCATAATCGAATCGCTCGAAATTTCTATGAGAGGTCCATTTCATGAAATTTGCAGAGTGATTTGTGTTTTCGAAAACACGTAGTCGGTAGTTTTCTCCTTCATTTCCCTGTATCCAGTCGAGGTCGTGAATTGTGAGAATGCATGGTCAGTATGGTCCAACGTGAAGGTGCGACCGTGCATATCATAAATCTACATCGTGAATGCGAATCCTAAAGGTGAATCATGAGCGTGAAATTGAGATTTTAGTTTCACCGAGTCGAAAGTAAGGAATTGAAATTCCGACGATGGGTAAAAAAATCGGAGAGGATGATTAAGGGTACCTCAAAGGTTGCCTCTCGTAGCAAAAGAATTTTTTGTAGAGCTAAGGTTCGGCTATCTCCCATTAATCTGGCCAGGTGACTAATACGTGTAAGTAATAACCAGTCATTTAGGTTTCACCTGGCAATTATTCTCTCGTTATGAAAACTTGCGTCACGTGATCTCCGAGCTTATCTGTAGGCGTCCAGCTTGACAAATAAGGTCAGAGCAGTATAAATAACTGTTAAGAACGGTAGTATATCGGGGAGGTGGGGGGAATCTGAAGTGGTTCGTTGGGGGGGTATCGTTGACGAAATGTCAACTGCAATTATTCGTTAACGAGCCGGGTGTGGTATTTTCGCGAGATAATATAACGCCCCCACCCCTTTGCCCGTCGTTACCCCATCGTCGCCGAACCACTCGTGGGATTCACCTACAGAGGAAGGAGTTTCGCGATGTCACGATAACGATAACGAGACATCTTCAATCTCGAATCTTGAATCCCCGATTCGCGAGGCTGTGGGAACTGAGATGAGATTCGTCTGCTCCGTCCTCCGCTACGTGATACCCTATCAGCTTCGCGTTGCCGCGACACTAACTGCTGAGACGGCCGAGAGGAGTGGGAGCAATAACGCGGGGGAAGAGTGTATAATACGGCGTGACACCGGGGTATCGGTAAAAATAGAGAGTGAGAAGGGGCAAAAAATATTGAAAATAGGGAGGTCGAAGTAATAGGAAAGCAGGAACGACGGATTTATAATTGATGAGGCGGTGTGAGTCGACGCCGAGGTGTCGTTATTCGCACTGACGAGATAATACCTTTGGAGAACTCAACCTGCCCCCCTGCCCCCCTCCTCGACGGAAGCCTGACAGCCTCACGCCCACTTTGCTCCCACGCATTTTCTGTCTGCGAGGTAGCTTTCCTATTCGAATCTCTGTAAATTCGCTCTAATTTTCCGAAAATTATACGTTTCGCTGCTCTGCATCCCGCACTTCGTTATCGTTCGCTCGTCTAGTTTTCTTTAAAAAAAAAACACTCTTTGCATTCATTTTTTTTCTTCCAACCGTAACGAGCTGCCTGAATTTCACGTGGTATATTTTACATTTGAAATTTCGATGCTCGACTTTTGGTGGGTGATTTTCGGTCGGTTTATTAATCGACTTCGATTTTGTAACGGGGAGGACGGTATTTTGGGATAAATTTATCGTACGGGAATAATTGGGCTGGTACGATTTCGGTATTTCGAGTAATCGTTTATCAGAGTCTCGATCAACGCGGTAAACGATACGACAAATTCAGGCGAACTCGTTACACGCGTACCGTCGATAACGCTGATGCATTTCAACGCATAGTAATTGCATTCAGATGCGGCGAATATAACGAGCGTAGTTATATGTTTGAGATAGAACGGCTCAGCCAACGAGAACGATTCACGACCTCCGATACTGCCAGATTCCCGAGCGTAAAACTTGATCCTCCCGTAATCCTGCTTGTCCGACAATCACGATCGCATTTTCATCGTCAACATCGCGTTGGCGTTGTTTCCAACAACCGATCGCGATAAAATTGCGCCACTGCGTCGTAAAAGTCGACATTTGCAAGTCGAGAAAACCTCGCAAAAAAATTGCGTACCAAAATGGTTGACGGAAAAAAATATCGAAACTTGTAATTTCGACGCGTAATCGCGAGTGAAGTTTATCAATAGAATATTCGTTGACGAAATCTCGTCATTTCCGGCGTGGTCGTTAGCGTTGCGGTTGATAAAATGAAACTAACAATTTGGATGAGCGGTGATCGGTTTCGCGTTTCTAAATGGGAAGAACGCGGTCGAAAATGCAAGCTGCAGCTTTCATCAGGATCATTCGACCGTGTATGCCGAGAGAGACGAACGTACGGGAGGGATGGGGGTTGGGAAGTGGGGTAGAATGGTCGGCTGTCAAGCCATAATTACTAATTAGTTCGCGTGGCCCACACTCCCTCTCAACGTTGCGCGTTGCGACCCTTTATTAAATACCTTTGAAATTAAAATTATAATTGCATTCGGTAATATCCCTTGTCTGTTACGCGATAGTTCTCTGCAACCCTGTCGGTCCTGAAAGACCAGGGGAGATCGGTCGGTACGGGGGCTCTCTATAGCGATTGTTACGCCGAGCTTGATCACGGATAGCTTGAAATACTAGAGCCGTGCTTTCATCCCGAAGCGGCATAGTTTCTCGATCACTGCGATTTGCACGAGCCGGATGCGAAAAATTATCATGATACATTGAAAAAAAAATCCTGTGACGACGAATAAAGAAGCATATCAAACCAGAAGCGTCAAGTTTTCGAATGCCACAAGGCTGTAACTATTCCTCAATCGAAGAAACTCCTAACTACGATCGTAGAGCATCGTGATTTTCGCTAGTTACCCTGCGAAACGTCGACAGAAGAATATTTCTATTTTTTTTTAATTCTATAGACGAGTACAATCAATATCATAGAGCCTTTTCTGGGAATTGAAGAAGATTCACGGATTTTTTTGATCAGAGTACATGGCGGAAAAAATGATCCGAGTCAACGAGAGCAGGATAAATGTTTTAATTTTTCTTAAAAAATTTATTCGTTTACGTATTTATTTTTCTGTAAGAAAAGGAAAGACGAGCGAGATTAAGATGAAGTCACGGAATAAAATTGTCACGAAACGGTCGGTTGTTGTACGTTTTCGTTTCAGTTATCGTCGGTCGCGCTGACTTTCATTATTGTGCTTACCGAAGCAGTAGTCGTGTCTGTGACTGGTCGGACAAACGAAACGAAACGAAACAAAACGAAGCGAACTACCCTCCGCACGTGAGCATTGAGACGAGGATATTTCGGGGGTGATAGAGGGTGGTTTTGAATTTGAAGGACAGAAGGGTGCGGGGGGAAGGGGGTAGGGGCGGGGTGGTAGGGCAATTAGCGGGCCGTCACGGGCACACCGAGCGACGTAGCGGCTACCGACGATGGCTCACGGTACTCGCCACGGTTTCGCGAATCATATCTGCGCGCGCGGAGAGTCCTTTCGGTTATATTCATAGATCGAAACGTCATTTCTACGTACAACTCCGGCCCTGCTTCCGACTGTAAGCCGTGCCCCGCGTAGAGAGATACCGTCAATTAGGCAACGAGCGACGCGCGAGATCGTATCCAATATCGATATGATCCTCGGCATGATGCTGGGACGTGAAAACCGCGCGGTTCGCGGACTCTACGAGTGATTGGTCATCGGCGATCGGTCACCTGCCACGTTTGCCGCTTCCCATTCTCGATTCGTTCCATCAAGGTCACGTCGTTAAACGATCTCCGTTCGCTCGTATATCATTCGACGATACACCTTTATCATCGACGATCGTGTCCGCGTAGATTTTCCGACTTTTCGCACATAGCTACTCGTCAAATCCGTGCGAATCGAGGAAACAAATCGGGGAAAAAAATAGCGCGTTTCGAATATTTTCAATACCATTTTGCTCCCGCTTTCCTCCTATTTCCCTGCGACGGAAACGAGAAAATATAGATAAAGGCAGTCAAAATCATCTCGACCGATTTTTTTCTAGGAAGCGAAAAACAACCTCGATTATTGGCAGATAAATAAATACGTTTGGATTTTTTTTCTCATTTTTTTGTTTGTTGTTTTTCATTTCGTGCGCCGCGATACGAAAATATTCGATGATATGTCAACAATTTGAAAGCGAATGAACGATAAATATAACGATAAGTAAACAAAGAGGAGCGGAAAAGAGGTGGGATCCGGATGACGCGTAGTGTGCGGTGCGTCCGCTCGACAAACGTCGAGTACATATACCTACACCTACGCGTAGTCCGCGCGTCCACGTGAGCCGTGGCCAAGGGCTGATACGGTCGGGAATTAATCGAGCATATAATCGATGCCCCGCTGTCGATATATACATCGGACCACCCTCAAACCATATAACCAGCCCCTATATCGTTAACTAACGGCACACTTGTAACGCTAATTTCTACGCGATTCGAATGTACAGTACCGTCACGTCGAAAACCATCGCCTCTACAACGCGAATTGTCGTTCGAATTCTGCGTCGAATTTTTATTCGCCGATACGCCTATCGTTTCCATCGCGCACCCGAAATTTCATTTCGCCGATCATCCGTTCGATACCCGACCCTCGTTCGCGTTGATTCTCGAAGACAAAAGCGTGATCGATCGAACAAAAATCATTCTCGCAGGTGAAATTCGACGCGAAGAATACCGGCGCGTAATGCGGTTGTGGTTTCGTCCGAATCAATTAAAATTGGTCAGAAGCGATGCGACGCAACGTGGCGCGGACGAGGAAAAAAACGTGGGAGTAGCTGTCAGGCAGGTAAATTAAATCATGGATCCGATATAAGGTTGATTAGTTTGTGCGTTGTGATGAAGAGCGGAGTGCGTTCGGGGGGAAAAGCAGGAAAAAAAAACTGAACGGGACGGGGAAAAAATGGAAATACAAAAGCGAGGTCTCGCGTTTCTGGGGTGAAGGAGTGGTTGTTAGAGGGGCGAGCAGGGCGACGGTTGATAACAAAAAAATAAATGAAAAAAAAAACAGAAAACAAATATATGTACGCAGAGATGCGCGGGGATGAGCGTTCGAGGCGAAACAAACGAATCGCGACGCTAACGGCTCGCGCATCTATCAGAGATTCCGAGGGGGTGGTTTTACGGTGGTCAATGCCGGTTAAGGGTGGCGTTGCGGGGTGGAGGCAGAGAGGCGAGTTTTTTCAACCGCACGTCAGATCTCGCGTTATATTTTTCCGTTTCATTTGTGCGCGACGTTCAATTAATTAAATATCTGATACGCGGTCTCGTCCCTCTCCTCGATCTCGCTAGCCTGCGGGCAGAAAACACGCGGAAACAGGGTTTCCCGTCTCCGTTTGACTACTCTCTCCGTTCGTTCTCGTTTTTTTTTCGTTTTCTCTCTCTCTCTCGCTCTCTCTCTCTTCATTCCACGTGTTTGCTCGCGACTGCCTTTTCGCGATTTCAGGAGATGGGAAGTCAAGGTCTGCGCTCTGATACAACGACAATTGAATTTGTCGCAGCTGGGTACAACGACACGTTTTGTTTCACAGCTGTGAAAATTATGTCGGTGATGAACAAATAAATTACGGATCGAATGAAACGAGAAAATGTCTGCGAACAGACGAACGTTTATCAATGGGATCGCGGTGAAATGTTCAAATTTTGGGACAAACGATTTTTCAGTTGTTCATTTTTCTTTTCGAAAACAGTTTTCCACTCTCTTTCTCTCTCTCTCTCTCTCTCTCTCTCTCTCTCTCTCTCTCTCTCTCTCTCTCTCTCTCTCTCTCTCTCTCTCTCTCTCTCTCTCTCTCTCTCTCTCTCTCTCTCACTTCGTTAATTTCGAACAGCGTAGGACGATGCATTCGCACGTTCGAGGCTCGAGAGGTCAAACGAGGTACGAGAGAATCTCACGTAGATACATTTGCATAAATTCCAAAACTCCAGGACAATTCAGACACTCGTAAACCTAATTAATTGGGGTTATTAATCCCGAAATTTTTCACCGACTGCAAACACATGTTGCGAAGCTGTGCCAACTGTCTCGTAATTCAGTTAAATAATTACCAAACTTCCCGCCGGAATGACGCATAGCGTCGTGCTGGGCGCAAAACCTACGAATATCAAATGGTTTCTTCTCCTCGGCGGTGGCGAAAATCTCAACGATTTCACCGCGACGGTAAGAAACACCGAATCGATTTAGGCAAAAATTCGCCCGAACGAAAAAAAAAATCGTGGCGGAGGAAAAAAGATTCGTTTTCGAAAGGAGATAAATGAAAATCGTTCGCGATCGCGATGAACGAGGAAAAACGTGATCATTGGAAATTCACGTATGCCTCCTCGACCGAGAGGGGTGGGTGTCTTTGCGAAACTCGCGCGCGGGGTTGAATGTGTCATCGTAATCCGGGTTGACTAATTGGCACCGCTATAATCATGGGCACACGGTTAGATACGTTGGTATTACCGCGAGTTATGGCTCTAGTCCCATCCTCGTTCGCCACTCGCGCGCACGCGACGCTAACACTTGTCTCCAGCGAATAGGATGGGGCCGCGTTTAATGGTTCCAACGTTTACGCAAATTTTCCCATTACATCCCGCGGTTTCGGTCGGCAAACCGGCATTTTCTGCAGGAATGAGCGTCGTACCAACGCAACCCTGCTGATACGCGGAATTTCGCTCTTGTTTTAAACGCTAATCCTCAACTTTCTCACCCATATTACCGGCAAATTTCGAATATTCCGAAAAAAATTCCGCGCGTATTTTAATTTCATTCGATCTTTTTCCGCTCGCATGGAGAAAGATATATCGGCGTGTTAACAGTTCGTTGCACTGCGATAGTAATAAGTGCCATTAGAGGATAGAGGACAACAAACTTGCGTCAATTTTGTCCCGGAGAATGTAAATTCTTCGTGTTCGTATTTGGGATGAAAACGTCGATTCGAACGAGAATGAGATTAAATCCGCGCGTCCATATTTGCTCGAATCGCATTCGTCCGTTGAATCGCAGTGATATTTTTCAATAACGATGAATCGGCGTTGTTTTGTAACGAGGAAATAAAATAATAACGAAGTTTCTGCCTTCCGACGACGGAAATTGCCTTCTCTCGAATGCTCCGCCGCTGTTATTACTCTCTCCATGAGTAAATCCAATCTCATTTTCGGCTCGTTTTTGTAAACCTCGTCGCAGCGAAGGGTCGGCAAAACGGACAGATAATAAAAAATCGCAGGATATAAAATAATTCAAACAAATGTCGGATGGGACCGGAGTGTGGGTCGCCTCGGTCAGAAGCGATACATCTCGGACGGCTTATCCGCGCCCGGTCGTTCGTAAGAGCCGCGCAACTGGGAAAAATCGCGGGAAATAACGAAAAAAAAGGAATTCGAGAAGCCGCGGGAAAAAATCGCCGCGTCTTCCTTGCGATTTGTACCGTTTAGAAAAACTAGCTGGGATTCGTCGTGGCAAAAATTGGACCTTCGCGAAAACGATGATATTATTCGTAATAATTAGCTGAAAAATGTGCGCGCGACGTACCGATCGAAGATCGCTTGACGGGGGTGAGAACTGGAGCGAGACTATTTGGAAAAAAGAAAAAAAAGAAAAAAAAGAAAAAAAAGAAAAAAAAGAAAAAAAAAAGAAAAAAAAATGGGAAAAATGAAAAAAATTAACGTTTGGTCGATTTTTTGGCGGGGTGACGTTTCGCCTAGGTCCGTATGACGGCGGAACCGTTGCGCAACCGTCAGTCTCGAGGGTGTGATCAACGGTAACTAAACTTGTAAATCTCTGGTCCAAGAGAGCCCTCTCGCTGACCAGAACCCATTTGTCTGTCTTACACGGGGTTCGAGTGTTCGGAATTCTACCTCCGAGCGTCTCCAACGCACGCCTACTACGAGCACGATTTTTTGCCCTCGCAACTTTCGACTCTCGACATTTTGCGCGGCTCGTTTTTCGTATTGTATTTTTATTCGTCGAGTATTCGCGCAAACGAGTAGCGAGAAATAAATAGTTACGATAGACAGGTGAAAAAATGAGTGAGAATCACGAGGGACGTTAGCTATAAATCGAGGCGCACATTTTTGAGAAAATTCGAAAAGCGTTTTTAACTTGGTAGCAAACGTAATTGTAGAAAAGTATGGGAGATAATGAGATCCAGTGATGTGGAGTCGAGTCGTTCAAGTAGTAACATCCGCGCGAGCGCGCGTGGTCGGCCGAACGTTTGGCTGCCGCGTTTGCTATGACTACTCGCGGCGTGACGAGATAATTGGATTCCGATCGTGCTGAGGCGAGAGTAGATAGTATGAAAAATCAGAACGGAGCTGAATTCGTTCGATTTGGTATTCAGAAATGGGGAAAAAGAAGCGAGCACGGAGAGGGGAAAAAATTGAAACGCTCGTGTGCTTAGCATAAATGTAAAATAAGCAGCATGTCGGGGTATAAATCGTATTCCCATTAGAAGTCCAGTAATGGAGGAAGCTCGGACTACAGCGCGGAAAAATCCTCGGACTACAGCGGGGAGCGGAGGGATGCATTTGAATAAAGTCGGATTAAAAATTAAATATTACCGCTAAAGGGGCCACTCGATTAGAGTGTAGCCGAATGAAAAATTAGCGGGAGAAGAGGAGAAAAAAAACGGAAATTATGTCGAATAAAAAGTCCGGGAGTCCGCGAGATCAGCGAGCGAGAGAGAGAAAATTCCTCTTTTCCGCATTTTCGGTATAACGGGAAAAGCAAACGCGGAAATATTCTGCAAGGGGGTAAAAACCGTTGAAAATAGAAAGTGAATCCTGGGGTTCCGAGGGACAACGAGGTTCGATAACGATGAGGAGACGATGCGCGACGAGAGTCGCGAAATAATTTCAAAATAATCGTACAATTACACAATATACTGAATTTTTGGATTTTCTACTTGCTATTCGACGCAATTCGGCTGTTATTTCGCGTTTTACCTGGTTTCGCGTTTTTGGATGGAGAAATATGGTCGGTCGAGAGCTTTTTTTTCGAATTACCGTTCGCGAAAAACCTCGATTCCGGCGGGTAGTTTTGCGCCGCGTTGTGTATATCATCGTGTAACGGCCACGTTGAGACGCGACGTCGTCTATATTATGAATTACGCGAGACAAGCGACTGCCATGATATTTCTACGTGGTCGCTCCGGCGAAAAAATACCTTAGTAACTCCTCGTTACGGGAGATTTTGTTTCGAATTTAACCGCCTGCTACAAATCTCCTGGTAAAACGGCCGAAGATCGAAACTCTCTGCGTTCCTCCATTCCGAGACGAACAACCGCACCAATTTCGCGATAACTTCGCAGAGTTTTTTATTTTTCGCAAGTCCCATTCGTGTTTCTTTGGATCCCCGACTTGTTTCCCGCTGGGCGTTGGACTATGATTTTTTAAATTGCTTTCCACCCGAAGATGCGAATTTATCGGGCTCTTTAATCATTCGTCTAGGCCGAAAATCGCGAGGCGAATCACGCGCCCACTAAAAATACCCGAAGGCCGTTTCACCCTCGTAATTATCTCCTCGAGAAATTTTCTCCGGCCCCAGGGACACGGAGGTGGACAACTAACCGAGTTAGGGCTTGGTCAGCCGCCCCGAGACCGAAATCCCTGCAGGCGCAACCTTCAATCTTCCGTTTTTAATTCAAAACGCATCGATCGATCCGCGCGATTAGATTGACGAGTGAAAAATGCGAAACGATTCTAACAGAATTTTCATTTCGGCTCGGTCAACATTTTTCCGGGAGCTTCGCGATTTGGAAAATAATAAACGAGAGAAGAGAAATGGAAAAAAAAAGTCTGGATATGATTTTGTTCCGGGAAAGTAGTTGGTAAAATAATAATGAATCTCCTCTGGATGTCTTTCTCTCATTTCCGGTCCTCCGGTGGCTGGTAAAAGTTCACTTCCGGCTCTCCGGAGGATATTTTTCACGTTTCAACTTGGCGTTTCGTTAATAAGTGACGAGAAAAAACACGAAGAGCGACCAGAGTTAGATTTCAGCTTCGAAGCTTCTGGCTCGTTTTCAGAAACCACCGCGCCTCGATCGACTCGTTGCCAAGTCCAGATACGTATGAATATTCGCGTTTTCGAAAGCCGATTTTCACCCTCGACCGGTCATATATCCGTACAATTTACCCATCGTCATTTATTTATGTCAACTATCCTTCCCACTTAATTATTCAACGAATATGAGGCCTCGCGTCCGGCTATTACGGTTCCTAGCATACTCGAGTGATTCTCGCCAAAGGGGCTCTCGAACTACGCGCCTCTATTGCCCAATCGAAACAGCTCAAGCTACCCGATCACAGGGTTGAAAACGAAAATATGACACCGAACTCCACTATCCAAGAGAATTTGGGAATTAGAGTTAAATCTGATCGTTTCATTCGGTTTGCTCCTTAATACGAACGTTGGGTTGGTAATTGGAGCTTGATTTTTCTTTGAAGTTCATTATTATTGCGGAGAAAAAACACTGTCGCAGTTTTGCCAATGAGACGAATGAAAAGCTGAAACGATGGGAGATTTCGCGCGGAACGTGCCGTATGCGATGGGAAAATTGTTTCAGCCGTTCATGAACGGTCGCGGATAACGCGACGTCGGGGAATAGGCTGGTCGTGTATTAAACAGGAAGCCGAATAGTTGCCTAAGCGTGGCGCCGCTAAATTGAATAGCGAATGAAATACGAGCAGCTTCCGACAACTTTCGATTGTCGGTCGTAATTTTATATTTTTTCTTCTCCATTTTTTCTTCACCTTACACGAAGAGAAAACAACTGTTTTATGCCGGATATCGTGCGCCGGGAGTTCCACCGTTAAAAAGGTACAAAGTCAGATTTACAAGGGTAATAAAATACGAAGAAGATTCACTCGGTGAATTATTGCGGCTTGCATTCCATGTGAAATAACATTAAATTTCCCATATCTCGGGGCCATTCTTAAGTGCGATTTGTAGAGCAGAGCATATTTCACGTGGCAGCCAGTCGCGCGTACCTTTCGTCCACATTTTGATTTTCTCCCGCATCGTCGGGCTATTTTTTCAGCTGCTTCGTTTTTACCCAAGAGTTTTCCGCGTTAAAAATGATCACTTCGCGGAGAGGCGGGGGTGGGAATTGATACGAGATGGGCTGTTATGAAAATTGCAGGGAGAAATTACGGCTCGGGGAAAGATTTTTACGAGTCTTTTAGCTAATTGGTGAGAGGGGACTAAGTCGTACAGGCGAATTAGCATGCCCTTCGATCTGGGATATAATAAACTCGCGGTTCATTAACCAGATGGTCGCTGCTCATTTTTTCCAACTTCGGATACCTGCTCGCGATCGCGAAATGGACTCTCGGGATATTGAAATTGTCTCCGCGCGCTTTGCTCGGTCGATTCTTATCACGGCAGTGCGATCGGAATTTTATAGACGACGAGTTCGGTAATTGCAAGGTCGAGCGCGGGAGGGAGATTAATCGAAATGTGGCTTATTTCAAGGGTAACACTCACCGGCGATGTCTTCAACGATATATTTCACCGCTCCTCGCTGCTCGCTTCCCTCCTTCACGTTGGATGATCGAAGACAAGCTGAAAAATAAAGAAAAACACGATCAAGCATCTCGTCGAGCGGAGAAAAAAATGTCTCCAAAACTATCAACGCGAAAACTGTCGAATAATCTGAAACGTCTATTCGAAGAATTGTAGAAAGAGCCACCGGAAGGTTTCGGAAAGGATGGAATAATTCGAGGAGCTTAGAATCGAGTCTCTGGACTGATGCGGTGATGAAAAGTAGCGAGAGCCAATGAGAACGGCTACAGAATAGGTTTAACGCGTAACAGACGTACGAAGTGTTTTCGCATTCACTTTTAATACGAGGAGCACGTATCCGCGGCTATCTTCGCTCCGATCAATCATAGAGCGTCGGAACTGGTCGGATACCCCACCGACCCTACCGCGCCGCCACCCCCAACAGCGAGTTTCGCTCGTCGGGTAGCACGGGGTTAGGTCTCCGCTCACTGCCCACGGCTATGTTATTCACACCGAGTCATATATCATTCCGTTATCATCGACTCTTTATATGCGGCTGCGCTCCATTTTCTGTCTGTTTGCTCTGTTAAACGCCGCGAT
Organism: Arge pagana; assembly: GCA_963969455.1. Lineage (NCBI taxonomy): Eukaryota > Metazoa > Arthropoda > Insecta > Hymenoptera > Argidae > Arge > Arge pagana. The sequence goes on along the minus strand of OZ018315.1, from coordinate 15,524,650 downwards.
TTGATTCAGTGAACCGCCATTAGCTACGATTTAGTCACTCGCCGCCGCCTGAATTCCGTGCGCCTCGAAAGATACGCCGGCGAAGCGAGAATATACATAGGATCGGGTCGCCCGTTCATCCCCATGCGCGTCGAACAAATACGTAATTCTGTCTAGTTACAAAACTGATTTTTATCGACAGCTCGCGACTGTCGCAGAGACAACGATATTCGACGAAGACGATCTTCGCTCCACGCGCGAATGATCAGGAAAATTGCAAGAAAATGAATCAGCGAGGGAAAAGAACGTGGGAAAGATCGGCAATGGATCGTTGAAATGTTGGTGAAAATTTCGTGGAAATAAATCAGCGACGAAGCGCGGATATCGCTGTAATCGTCGAGACGAGGAATCGTCGTTTTTCGACTATTTAAATCAAAATGCATATGCTTTCGTATCTCCCGTACGCATTGGCGAACCACCGCCATCTTGTTTGGCAGCCATGGCGTTGTTCGGTGAACCGGAAACAACTGATAGCCGCCCGTTTCGTACCGATCGGCTGGCCATAACCGTTTCCAACCAGGCCTCGCGTTTCGCTCTCAGATATTAATCGCGTGGCGCGTTGCAACGTCACAGACAGTTAATACGATCGTAAAAGTTCGGATCACCGATGAGTTGACGAAGAGAAAAAAAAACGAGGCCTCGCTATTTTCGTTCGGGTCAAGCATCGCGATCGTGATTTTTTTCACCCAATTCCATTGTTGTTAGCAGACGAGAGGAAGAAATTGAGAAAAAGCCATGGACCATAAATGGGATCGCGTGATTTGGCTCGGTATTCGCGCCGTGTACCGATGATAATAAATTCATTAGGTCTTATTTTCTACGAAATGGCAGAGAAGAACGAGAATTGATGTTAGGCAAAAATACGACGCGGAGACGAGTGTTGGATATTTCGGATTTGGTTGATATATCGTTCATGTTTCCATGCATATATCGGAGAGACACGTACCTACCACGGTTCGTAAGCGAAGATACCAGCCACCATCAGCGTTGTATTGTCGAGCGTCAATGCCGCGGAAACTAACATCTCCGGTTCGTCGTTCCTTCGGAAATGCGTCGCGGAGGTTCGAAAATCATCGATCTGGGAGCACAACGATTCTGTATTCATCGGGAGCGACCTCGTATCCGCGATCGTTGATGAATCCGCGGTAGAAATGTGCGGAAGCGAAAAAAGCTCGGTGCGAAACGCGATGCGATCGACGCGAATAACTCGCCTAGTCCACGATTCGCAACGTAATCCCGGTACACCAATTTTTTTGCCGCGTAGATTCGCGACGTTGACGATTTAATAAAGAAGACGGACACTGGTGGAGTTGATAAAACACGATTTTACACGTACACTGCGCGAATATTACGACGGATTCAATGCCTACGATTCGAAAGATGTTGACGCGACGACTCGCGACCGAATACTAGCAGTTCGACGCTGCGTACCTTGTTTTTGTCACGTAGTTTGGAATCGGTCGAACAACAGGCGTCAAAAGCATCGAGCAAGGTTATCGCAGAGGTAATCCGTCCTCGCTCTGCTAGCTCTTGTTTGGGTCGCGAAGGAAAACAAAATAGAGCCGTGACGATTTACTTCGAATAGGTGACATCACCGCGATGAACTTGGATTTCGAAAACAACGGAGAAAAATTATTCGAATGTGAAAACGTTCTCCTCGAATTATCTACGTATACCCCGAGGAAAAATATTCGCAATCTCGTTTACTCGACGCGATTGTATTCTCAAACTGCACGTATGGTCAGATTCTGACGACGATTTTCCCACTGCTGTCTCGAAGGAATATTCAGCGTCTCCTTCGATTCCGTTGATCCGATTGTGAAGGGAGCTTTTTTTTCTTTAGCACGTCGAAAAGCTAAGGCAGCAAAGGCTTTTTCCGTGATCAATGGCTGCAGCAAATCGAAGGATCGATCGCGCATATCTCGATGAAAATGCAGATCGAAGTGATGATCGCTCGAGTATTCCGGATTCATAAATAAAGTGCGGAGTGTTCGGATCAATTAAGATTAATTTTCTAATCCGTGGAACGTGCTGGATTTCCCAGCGTCTCGCAGGGACAACTTTGCGAGTTCCGAAAGTCCACGGCGATGGGAGTCGGGATAAACAGGGATTACTCGCGAGAAATCTCGCTCACTTCGCGAAGAGTATAAAAGACTTTGGCACGTTCGGTCGCTCAACAGCTGAGAAGACGATCGGTGAGGTGGCCGAAGTAGCGATACTCGGGACGAAAAGGGAGGGACTTTCCGTTGGTGAGGAGGATCGAAGGAACGACTTAGCAGGAAGGGTTGGACGCCATTTAGTACAGGGATCTGCACTCGGGCCAAGTCCTTATTAATAAGGTCGGATTAGCATAGCTACGCGATCCCGAAAGTGAACTCTGCATAATTAAGCGCGAAATCTAGATTAGGAACTACCACCGCGAACCTCGTAGACGAAATCGCTTCCACGTTTCGCGAAGAGATAGGAGAAAGAAGAGAGACAAAAAAAAAACTCGGCGTTGTCGGGAAACGAGCTTTCGATCTGCTTATCCGACGATTTGCGCGTCTTCCAACTATAGTCCAACTACTGCGGGCTATATTTTTTCAATTTATCGTCAGACGAAACGTTTCCTTTATTTTTCTCGCGTCAGTAACAAACGAGAACCGCGCCGCTGAACTCTTTTTGCGGCGTCGCATCACCGCAACGAAGCGTCGTTCCCGTATCTTTCTCCGCGATTTCGCGAAACGGCTGGGGTTCGGGTTGCGTTGAACCGACATCGGGGTGCGTTTTTCAAAGCAAAAACTACAAGTGACGTCATAACAGTAGCAGCTTATCGGGCCTCGCGGTACATTAAGCAGAACCGTGGTGACTGTGCGTCGTTGTGCCACCGCGAATCGGCGTCGGGGCGCGGGGGAGAGAGGGACGGGGGAGCCCAACACTGCCGAGAGATTATCTTGTCGCTTTCAATATTCCTATGAAACGTTGGCAATGATAAATTGCCGCCCGTGATAGAAGAACCATGGAGGCATCTCGAACGAACCAGACCGCCGCACACCCCCGTCGCGATGTACAGTCTTTCATCGCGGCGGCGAGGCGCGATATTCCTTTCCTTTCAAGCTCTCACCTTCGACCTCCGATGGGGGATGATTACGAGAAAAATGTGTCTCTTCCGGTCTTTCAATTCATTCTTCTCGCGTTGAAAATGTTTTCCCGCCTTTGTAGGCACGAAATCGTGTCGCGAGGCTGGGAATCGCGAAAAGCTCGACGACCTTGAATTCGGCTCGATAACGCCTCTCGATCGTAGATGATCCCAGGTGTTTAATTTTTACCGGAATGGAAATTTCATGACTTCTAAGGATTCCAAAGACAGCGAACACGCATCTTTTCACGACTTTTCGTATCCTACCCGTACTTTTTCTCCTGCTCTTTGAAACAAACGTGTGTTGTGTGCCAATAAAAAGCGTTGCGTTACCGAACTGTACAATTCCACGCGTAGTATAAAATGTCCCACCGTCTCTTCACTGCAACGCAATATGTTTTCGGATAATCTGGAGAAATATTACACACTAACGATGATATTTATCCTTTCAAAGTTTATGAAATATCTGTTCCACGAGACTAGAGCTTTCGAAGCGAATCACAGATAAAAAAAAAACACGCGTTTTATATGCATGGAGATAAAAACATAACTCAACGTAACAAATTGTCAATTTTTTCATCGCCGTGCCGGACGTTAGAATTATTTCTAAAACCTAATCGTGAAATGGTCCACGATCCGATTTCAGCTTCGTCGTTGGCAGTATTTCTCACGTGTTTGCACGACGGTGAAAATCCTTTTGGGATAGCAACAACGAGAGCTTTTCCACGTTTATACATCGGTAAAAGCTCCGTTCGATTAACCGAGACGCGGAAAAATAAAGTTGTCCCTTCATTGGCTTCTGCCGATATTGAATTTGGTTGACGATACAAAAGACGAAGGCGTAAAAAATGGCGATTGTTTCGTTGATGAATGTACATAAAATAATGAAGCCTCGAAAGTGAACGCGGAGGTTGGAAAAAATATCAGATGTATTACGCGCACCGACACCGTAGGGGTTCCGTAGCCTCGGCAGAACAATTGTCCCTAGGCGTCGAGGGGCGCGAAGAGCAGGACGCGACAATATATCTGCGACGCGAAGTCGCCTCGATTTATCGTAGGTCGAGCATTACACAGAAGTTGGAAACGGCGCTGGAGATTTTGCCGGATATTTATACGGTTTGAATGCACGTATGAGGATCATTCTAATGGTTTTATTATACTGATGCTTCTCCCAGGGATTCCTTTTTTGACGCGGGTATCTCGGGTTATGGGCTCGCGTCTCGACCTCTTCAAAAAAGAGAAACCATCCGCGCGTTCGAGTAAGAAAATCACTCCGCTCGCAGCTGGACGGTGAAATTACGTCGGAGGGGAGCGCGGAGTCCCGCCGCGTACTCGCGAACGAGGAACGAGCGCAAGGAACGGCTATTAGCGTCCTAAGCAAAGGCTGACCAAGCGTGAGCAGCGAATTCTCTGCCCACCGGATACATAATTATTATCAGTGAATACGGAGGGACCGCGATTACGTCAGCAATGGTCATTCCCGTTATCGGACGGTCCACAGGCTCGCCTAGCCAATAATAGTTACGCCGACGAGTTTCGCGACTCGAGGGCATCGTATTTAATCGGGACTCGGTGTCCTCGCATCACGGTTCAACCACTGACATCAACCTTCGCGCTCCTTCGAGCTCCAATTAATCCTCGTCCTTGTCGTTTCTTACCGCGAATGAACATGCAAGCTTCCGAGGAATTTCACCGATCTGGTTCACGCTGCCAGGAATTTAACCGAGAATTATCCGCATTGATATCTATCGATTAATCAAATTTCATACGAATGGTCCCCGTTGATCCGATCATCCGGGAGATCGATCTCGAATAAACGTCCGCACATAGAGCTTTGCACGATCGATTCGCGAAATCGAGAGAAATCAATTCCAACGTAGAAGACTGCCGCCATGACGATTGCAGCGACAGAATTCCGAAATAGCCTCGCGTGAAATCAGGGAAACAACGGAAGCTTTCGAATCTCTTACACCGAGAAAGATTCGAATCGATGGGTTATCCACGCGTGGAAATTCGAAGGTTCGAGAACGATGCATCATCGTCGTGTACGATATAACCGAAGCATGTCGCGAGGACGGGCTGAATTTCCACCCGCATCGGTCAAGTATGACGTGAAACGTGTAGAAGTTACTTCGTTAAACGAAACTGATGGTTTATGGGTAGGACGTCGAAAGAGGCGGGGATAAAGTTTGGAAAGTATTATAGCTTTCTCAAAGAATCAACAAGTATCTATCCAGCTGAGGTATACCTACTTGGCTGCGTCAGCCGCACACCCCAGGCCCATGGATCTCCGTCGCACCCTCCGCTCTCGGCTCCCTCTTCTGTCGTCGCTTCGCTCCACCGTTATAATACAAGTGAAGCAGCAGTCCTCGGCGTGCCTCTCGTGTTTCACGGAGAAGAAAAAAAGTAAAGCAGAAGAAGAAGAAGCAAAAGACGAAGAAGAAGAAGGAGGAGGCGATGTATCACGAAGTGGGCAGCGACTGTCGCAAGCTCGGGTCACTCTACTTTTCGGCAACTGGTGCTCTCTCGACGCGGAGTTGCTCTCGAGATCGCGATAGCGCGTCCGGTTGCTGTTTGCGCGATCCGTTAGCTTCGCGAGCCGTGACGCCGTCGCCATCGGCATTATTCACCGATGTAAACTATCATGGTCGGCGGATGCGGCCTCTCGCCCTCGTTAACACCGAATCGAATGCAGCAGCTAGCGACCAGGGTTGCAACTGACGTACGACTGTTTCAATATTTGCACTATTTCGTGATTCACCGAGTAGGTACGATGGATAGATTCGAACGTCGATCGAATGTATCTGATCGAGGGGCTATAGCGATGTGAACGATGAAAATTTGGGGGATTTTCTTGACCTATCGATTTTTGCGAGATAAAATGATATTTGCCGTAAAAACTGCTAGTTAGCTAACGGAGCCTCGTCTTCTCCGAATACCGCCTGTTGATAGGCAAAAAAATCGATGCTTTGAAAGTGTCACGCTGGTAAAGCACCTGAATGGGAGGGCTATCCGAAACTGTTGAGAGCACGTTTTACCGATGACGGTGACGGCCGATGAATTCGAGCAGATGTTCGGATGGGTGACCAGTCAAGACGCTCGACCCTTCGGTTTATCATTTCAAAGCTTCGCGTCTAAATAATTCATGATTCTTCGCGATACGTCTGTGATTCTTGGCTCTGGTTGCGGTAATCCTTGGTATACGTTGCTCGACCGGACCAACTCTGCGGAGGAAGTCGAGGGATAAGAGCGCCAAGGCATGGATGTAGGTGGTGGCTGTGGGACTTTCCTTATTTACGGCTCCCCGCAACCGGTTCCGTCCGTCTATTTGCAGCAGGGTTGCGGCCAGACCTAACTCATGCCAACTAGCTGAGAATTCGTCCCAGGCGCACCTTCGTCCTTCCGCGATGCCAAAGTCTCGAGATTCGGATATGGTCATGGAGGGAGTTAGGTTCGCAGAGAACTCGGTATATATCAAGCGCCGTTGACTTAATCATTCCCAGTGGCCACGCCAGGGTCACCGCTTAATTTCGCGGAGATCTTCTCTTGCTAGGTACTCCCCGAATTCGACTAGGCTCGTGCCTCGCTCTCCCAAATATTCCACATCACTAACGCATTCTCACCATAAAAAAGTAATCAAAAATCACCAATCAGAGGATCCGAACGAGAGAAGAACCGAAATCGTTTATAAAAATGGAGGAAAAACGGGAGAAATACTGTAGAAACTGTAGATCCAGACGAGAACTGACGACGACGATGATGAAATCGATACAAAAAATGGAGACTTCAATTTTGATGCGATGAAAATAAAACGTTTTTGAAAAGACTAGATACATGGGAAAACGCAGCAGCGAACGTAGGGAAAACGAGAGATGATAAAAGAGAGGATTGAAAATGGTCGATGAAAATAGGAAATAAAAGCGACACTCGCCACGTTTATTTCATTTTTTTGTGCTTTAGGGTGAAGTTGGGCTTTTAATATTTACGCGGAAGTCCGTGGCGACACGTGGCGTCGATTAGGCAAATTTCACGAGGCCAACTTTTAATAGAAACTTTTTTCTTCTCATTATTATTATTGCATTTGCGAAACAATCATGAGAGAGGTAAAGTTATCTCCCTTCGAATCGCGAGTATTTTTTGCTGCTATTCCAGCAAATTATTTCGGCATCGGCTTTTTTCGTTCGTCCCTTTCACGGCGGTTCTCGATTCCTCGAACGTGATTCGTTCGCTCGCTTTCCATTCGAATGGATACGTGACTTTTTATTATTCAGTTAGTACGGTGATACGTGAGACGCACCCTATGCTTACGAGCGATACGATGACCGACGCCACCGTCGAGACGCTCCGTTTCCGTTTTCCTGTCGCCTCGCGATTCGTCGACAGTTAGACGGATACCGAGACAAAACGGGCGTCGTGACGGACTCGCGATAGATAAGAACTGTTCAGACAGACGACAAAACGCGTCCCTCTTGATACAGGAGAACCTGGGACGAAACAAAACATCGTCCAACCTTCGTTGACAATTTCATCGATTGAACATTTCTAATTATCGAGTCTGCGACGAGTGAAATATGGTATAATCCTAGCGTGTTGAAAACATTCATGAGAGTTACTAAAACACACCTATTTTCCCCCATAATTCCGTATTTTCTGCGAGGCATACGAATCTATCACGATGTTTTGGTGAAAAAAAAAGCATGATTATTGTTCGGTGCCTTCATTCTTACAAGCTCGCACGGAAATGAATTCGTGGTGAAGGAGAGGAAAACTATCGGATCTTAACAAGCGTCACTAAGCCGATCCATTTCCCTGCGAAAACAGGATCGTTAACGCCCGAACACGTCGTTTACCGTCTGATTATAACTCGCCGGTGTATCTCCTGATGATTCTTTTTTTTCCCCTTCTCGCATCAAGCTCGTCGCGAGGAGGATCAGCTGAGATCGATGTTCGCGACGGTGGGGCGGTAAATGATCGGTAACCGTGATCGTTCCAGAATTTTATTCGCGTCTCGGTCGATAAAATTGTCGGGCAAAATTCTGGTAATTCGGTCCCATGGTGTAGGTTTCTACGTGACGTATCAATAACGCGTGCGCCCGAGTGTTACCTCGGAGAGAATTGCCGGTGATTTTTATTCGTGCGCATACCCTTCGTCAAAGGGTTCTCTCTGCTCTTACGGGTGTTTAATGAGAACCGGTACCCTGATCACACGCCACATCCCTCAGCCGACCACAATCCCTCCGCTCGCTCCCTTCCGGCCGAACGAAGGGGTGTGATGTAAATCAGTCGAGTGGTCAGCCGCACCTCCGTTTGCCGCACATTAACTTGGCTTGACCACGAAATTCCGCCCCCACCTCGACGATTCGATTTCCTAATAAATACGATCTCCGCAAAACTCGGCGAGGTGTGGAAAGGCGAGGAGGACGGAGAGAGCGAGACGGAAAGAGAACGAGTTCGGTTCGAACGATGCGGAATTTGTTGTTTGTTGTTTCGCTCGATCTGTCGGTAGTTCGCGATTATGGCCACGTTTCTCTCGGTCAGATTTATCCCCGGATTAAGTGGAAAAGTGGCCGGTGTGAAGGCGCCCCTATATCCGAGAGCGAATCAAACAATCGATTGTTAAGTTTGGCGCTGTGCTGCCGGTGCTGCTGCTGCTGCCGGGGACACTTACAAATTAGCCAATCAAGTTCTAATCCCTCCCGATTCAACCCCCAGCTATCCGTTCGAGCCCCCTCGTCCCGCGTCGCTCTCCCGTCTGCCCCAATCAGCCCGCATCCCATGGCAAATACTTTAATCCCTCCATTAATCCGGGAAGATAAAAGTTTTCGAAGTAGTTACAGCCCTTTTGTCGTCAGGCTGGGATCGACGAGCGATCAGCTACGAATCGGTCACGGAATTCTCGCGCGCGCGAGTCTCCCACAATCGCGATATCAGCGTCGTCGATCGTGGTACCAAGCCGTAACCGCCGATTCGCGGCGAAAACTCCGACGATACGAGAAGAGATGCCCGTTTCTCCGTTTCCAGAATTCGCGTCGTGACTCGTGATCGCGATGGTAAAAGTTGAAGCGATGCTGAAAGTGGCGGAAAAGTGTCGAGCTTGCAGGATTTTTTGATATCGAGTGGATAAAACCTGTACGCGTCGGACGGGGATGATACGCGATACGACGCGGAATAGATGCTTGTTATATTTATAGCTCATGCATTTTTATCGCGCGTATCTTTCGTCGAGACTGTGAAGTCGGTTGATTTTTCAGTCGTTTCGTCCAGCCATACGCGTAGCTTGGCAAACAACAATAAATATATTTCACGCGAGTTCGGGGTGGCTCGAGGGTGATCTGAGGAACGTTCGAGCGGCGTGGTAGGGCGAAAGCTCTACGCAAGCACGTACGAACATAGCTTAGCGTAATCTGACTGCATACCTCCCCGTTTCCCGATCCCCGAGCACCCCCGCTCCCATCGGGCGCGTTACGTCTGCGAAACGCTAGTCAAACGGAGGCCAGTCACCCGGGAGCACGGAAAAATCAAAAGTGTCGTATCGTAGTGATCGGGAAATTCGTTTTGTAAAATTCGAAAAAATACTCCCACCCTTATATTTTGATTCTAGGAATTCTGTAACGAATAGAGTTTAATGATACCGATTTTTTACACAGAAACTCGGGGAGAGTTTGTGAGAAGGTTGAGATGAATTAGCGGGATGACGAGGGAGAAGCGTTTAGAATTCTCGCACTCGATTCTACGGGCCCTAAACGTCGTCGGGTGAAGGGATGGGGGTGAAACTCGCGAAACGTTGAGAATGCTAATGTCTAATTACGGCCAGCAAGCGCCAGTAACACGTACGAGTTCTCCGGGTTTTTTGCCTTTTTTTTCTTTCCAGCAACGTTCACATGTGGTCTTGCGAGCTTAAAACATCCCTTAAATTACGCCCATTAGCAAGGGTTGAACGCCCCCGCAAAACGAGGATTTCACTGCCGTGCCACCGCGTTACGCGTGAGATTTATTCGACGCGATATATCCCGCGGAGAATAAGAAGAATGATCTTTGTCTGTGTGTGTTTTTTTTTTCAACGCGTGGAAAAACGTTGATTCCATCTTCTATTTTTCATTTTTATCTGATCTTCCCCATTTTTCCCCTCACGCGAACATTTTCACATTTTCGTCGAGTCGGTTATTGAATCAAAGTCGGGCCACGCCGAACGAAAATTGTAGCGACGTTCTCAAAATCGCTCGTCGCATTGAAATTTATCGATGTTCTTGACAAATAATCCTAGAAATGGAATACTCGGCGAACTATTTTCATCGATGGACAAAATTGAAGAAAAAAAAAACACTAGTACTGCCGAAAAGAATCAGTAGACAGAAATCAAATTGTCGGTTTCTCGAAACTGTTGAGGAAAATGGAGATATCCATGGAAAAAATTTCCGGTAGATGAGACACAGATTTGGAGAGAAAGATGAGTAATATCGAAGAGAGTGAATAAGAGTCCGAAATTATCCTGAAGCTTGGTAAAAATTTGATCTTGTTCGGTTCAACTGGAAAACGCGAGGAGTTTTTCATTTTTTCAGGGCGATGGCAAAAAAATGTAAAAGGTCCGATTTGTTACGTTTAAACGGTCCCTCGTGCGACGGAAGAGCTCGGGGTGGTCGGGAAGCATCCACCGTGCAGCATCCTTCCTCGCGGATAAAACAAAACACTGTCGAGTATATTAATGCTCGGTTTAATGCGTTCCAGTCTAATTAATGGACCCGCTCCAACCTCCGGACGCGGTGTATATAAAGTAAAAGATAACAGAGCGAAGGAAAATGGAAACGAAGGTGAAAGAGGAATAAAAATCAGGAGTCCCTTCCTCGACACATTTCTACGAGTCACCAGGAACGTTGCGAAAGAGAATTTGAAAAAAATTCGCGGGGAACGAGTCTCGCGGGTGATTTTTGCGACAAAAAAGCTCGCGAGGATCAAAAAAGTTGGGGAGTATGAAAAAAGCTAGGGAAGATCTAAAAAGCTGGAGCAGATCAAAAAAGCTCGAGGTACGAAAATGAGCTTGTTCGTTGGCCGTCGATGACACGTCGAAGGCGATGTTTTTTCCATTAGATCGGATCTAGGGGTGGCGCGAGACGCGGAGGTGTGCGAAGCTCGACTCGAAGGCGGAGCTTTCGGATGCTGGAGACACTCCCGCTGACGTTACGCGGCGACGTCAGCGTCGCGGCGCAGCTTCTAACGACTAGCTTCACCGCCAGTTAAAACGCGAATCAAGCTCTCCGCGAAAAATCGACTAGCGCCTTCGAAAGCGGGAGAAAATCTTACCGAAGAAAGCTCCCCGGTCGAATTTTATTACCCGCAACCAACAAGGCAACGAGTGAAAATAAATTTTAAAAAACAAGATAACACCCCTGGTTCGTGAAAATTCACGGGGGCTAACCGATAATTAAATATCCTGTGGTTATTAAGTATCCTGCGTGAGAAATAAATTGGCAATAGGAGAAAACGCCAGAATATGTTTATCCAATAATTCTTTGTGAGCTTTGCAAAATTGGAGATAACGTCTCTGTTCATGCTCACCCCCCCGGATCGAAGTCGTCCCGATACCCCTGTATCCGCGCGTACGTGATGCGTGTCGTTGAGACGCTCCGCACCGTCGAGCTTGCGAGGTACGTGATTAGATCATCCACGGATTCTGATCGTCAAAGCGCCGATAATTCGATTAGTTACGCGTGCTCCAGTAATCATCGGTCAATATAATCACGTCGACGAGTTCTCCCGATATCGCGTGCCTATCGCAGCCCCCGTCGCCGCTTCGGTAGTAGGCGAAAGCTCATCGCAAATTCGCCCTACCGTTCAAAAAACCTCGTTTTCATTCTCGCAGACGCAACAAGACCGCGTAAAATTAAAGAGTAGGTAACCAAAAAAAAAGCTGTGCTGCGAAAACTGAGTTTACCCAAAATCTACGATCCTTCGCTTTGTTTTTTCATTTTATCCAGGAAGCTTCCGCTTCGTTTAGTTTATCTGGAGCTAAGAAGAATCGACGTATCTCCAAAGGGCTCGAAGTAGTAACCCTGATACGTCGCTTCTTTCACCTGGGTTCCTGGCGACGCGATTTTCGCCCGGAGCGATCGGTCCACGAGCAGCCGACGGTTAATAAGCCGTGAATAGCTGCTCGGATATTCCTCGAGATTGACGTCCTCTGGATCTCCGTCGCTCCGTCTCGTTCGTCATTCCATCCCCGCGTTTCTCGAGCGGTTAGGCAGCACCGGCAAAGAGTAGTAGTGGTAGCTGCGGCGGTGGTAGCTATTATGGCCCGCGGGTGGAGACTGTTTGAGACTGCGAGGTTGGAATAGGTTAGGTCAGGTTAGTTCGGTTCGGTTTGGTTAGCTATGCTGAACAGATTACTCCCCGGTACGCTGGAGATGATAATCTTGATTGACTCGATTAATTTCGCCGGAGCCAAGTTTCAGAGAATCCGCGTCTCTGTTGCTTACATCGCGAGACAGGTATTCGGATGCTGGGAATAACGATAGTAAAAAAAAAACGAAGCCTCGTGGCATACGAGCGAGGTAAATCGATCGCGATTCGCCTTTATTCCATGCTTCTACGATTTTTGAGACTCGTCATTCATTTTCCGGAAAATTTCCGGTGACCGAGTGTCTCGATGAGCGAATGATTTGCATTCCTTCAACCGCGATAAATCGATTCGATGGGGATTTGCAACGCGTTTGGTTTTTGTGCGATGGAAAATTTGACCGCGCGGAGGTTTTTGCATAACTTTTCCGTTGGCGAGACGAGAGAAACGGTGGAAGTTTTATCGGGGATGGAAATTCCTGCGGGAGTCCAGGTTGCTCGCGGTCGAGACCCAAACCGCGACTGCAGCGAGTCGGATGAACTTTCGGGCAAATTCAGTTGACCAACAAAGCTTTGAGAGAACCGCAGCGATTCAAAAGTTCTTTTGTCATCGACCGATCGCCGGGTTGGAATTTATTTCGATCGTGGCAAGAGATGATGCGATGTCAGGCTGGAGAAAATAGAGGCGCGGGGAACGATGATGGACGCTCGCGAGGCTGGTGAATGGTTTTTTCCGAGCTTTTTGAAAGCTCGGAGACAATTGCAGCAAGGTGGTCTCCGCGCCTTTGATATTCGCATCAAAGTGAAAATCCTGAGGAGACATATTAATCTCTGAGTAGCACCGTCCACGCGGTGGGACATATTGAAACCACATAAACTTTGCTCATAACCTTAGCTTCCGAGAATAAATTTCACTCGGCAAACACGCCGCGATGATACGCGACCATGGGACTCGTCGTCCACCAAATAATTGCTCTCTCGTTGTCGTTTTCCGTGAGAGAGAAAGAAGAAAACAATTGGAGATGTTCCAACAGACTATTCGCCAAATTTTTATCGGCGGTAATACCGTAATTTTCGATAGTACCATCTCGCGAATCTGACGACGAGGTGCGACGTAAAAAACTGAGTCGAAAACGTGCAGAAACATGACGGTTAGCCAAAAACTTCATGGTCGATTATCTCGCGAACTACGAGTCGTACGGCGACGGTTCACGGGTATTTGTTCTTCGCGTGAACGCGAGGATCCATAAAATAGCATCAATTTTGCGAAAGTCGGTCCCCTCGACGCGGAAATTCCTGATGAATCGAGGGCGACGCGAAATGATTGTTGCTTTGGAAATTTGTGGTGATTTGTGCGACTTAGCGAGTGTATCCTGCACCGTTACGCTGGTTTTGAGCGAGCTGGTGCGGGATGCTAGAGACGCGGGTCAAACTAATTCGATTCTAAACTCTGACCACACTCGGCTCACCCCCGCTCGGACACAGATGGCAGTAACCGCGGTTAAATTCTCAAGCCTTGACTCTAATTACTCATAGACGACCCAGCGCAGCGTGGTGGCGGGTTTCGCGTAACAGCTGCTACTGAAACTTGTTAAACGTTCCGAAAGGGATGATCTGGTCAAACGTGAATATGATAGTTTCATTTCGATGCCGACTAATCGCAGCAACCGATGCTATCCGAGACGCTCGTGACTCCCATAACCCCGCGAATGATCGATAAGCTCGAGAACGCCGTTACATCCATCATCGTGATTACGCATCGCAATCGCGCGAATCTCGACATGTATATTTGAACATTAGAAACGAAGCTAACCAAGTGTTTGTCAAATTTGTTACAGAAAACCGCCACTACTGTTGTCGGGAAAAATGACGATGGATGTGAGCAAAACGGAGTCGAACAAAAATGGAGCTACTCAGCAGGAATGTGCTGGCTGTGGAAAAAGCATAACCGAAAGGTAATTTTCAGAATAATAATTCTTCAACAAAGGAAAAACAACGTAACAACTAAATCTCAACTATCGAATATTGTCGAGGAGAATTCCATTTTAGAGAATATTAGAAGCTCAAAAAATGTTACGAGTTAGAGAGTTTGACTAGAAAAACTAAAGAAACTGAGGAAAAATATTTTGTGGATAGTAAGAGCAAAAATCGAGAAGAAATTATAATCGGGGTCCAACGAGACGTGGAAAAATAACTGGAATCTGTTTATTAACGGGATGAGTGTAAAAAAATGTATTCGTAGCTGTGTATAGTATTTCGTCGTCGTCGAAGGACGCAAGAAACGTCGAAATCGACTATCGAATCGAATTCATCGTGTTGAAAAATTGATGAGGCGTGACGAGAGAATCGGTTCGCGGTGTCGAAATGAAAAAAGGAATTCAGCGAGATTGAGGGGGGGGGGGGGGCGATGCCACTCGAACGCGAAATAAACGACTGACCTCGCTTGTTTCAGGTATTTGCTGAAAGCTCTGGATATGTACTGGCACGAAGATTGCCTGAAGTGCGGCTGCTGCGATTGCAGACTCGGCGAGGTCGGCTCGACGTTGTATACGAAGGCAAATTTGATTCTGTGCAAAAGAGATTACCTCAGGTAATGATAAATAAAACGCAATATGCGTAGCGCGATGATAGGAGGGGCGCGGGGGCGCGGGACGCGTACGTCGCGACGTCGGTGAACGTAGCAGGCGCGTCTCTCCGTGTAACCCGCGGGCAAATCGAATCATTCGGGGTGAATTTTGTTTATTGAAAATACCAATAAACGGAGCAAATACGAGCGGGAGAACAAATATGAGAGATTAGAGGATCCGTAGGGAACTGGGCCAGGTGCCGGCGACGCCGGGGTTATCGAAACTATTGTCGTTATTAATGGACAAATATTTGAGGATGATATTATCGCGCGAGCTTACTTCCGCCGCGGCTTCGTCGAGCGAATCTAACGTCACCAATTTCACCGCGGAGGAAGAAAAAATAATGATAGCTCGAGTCCGAGACGCGGCGATCGAATTAATTCTCCGTCTGCACTTTCAGGCTCTTCGGAAATACCGGATACTGCGCGGCTTGCAGCAAGGTCATCCCAGCTTTCGAGATGGTCATGAGGGCTCGCGCGAACGTTTATCACTTGGAATGTTTCGCTTGTCAACAATGCAATCACAGGTACGCGAAAAATGCTGATCAACACGAATTTCGCGTTTAGCTTTTAAATATCGGATCCTAATTTTTTGGGTAACTAATAAAAGAAAAAAATAGTTTTATTGGTTAAAGTTTGCTCCTCTAGTCGGTACTTCTTCTCGTGAAAACGTTCTTCCGTTCTTCCCAGTACACTTCCAAGTTGTTTCCAAACTTATCTTAAATTATTGAATATTTGTAAAATAACTCGAAAACCTGTTTTAAGTATCTAACCACTGCAAAAACAAACTGGAAACGCGATGAGCATGTTTTCCCCTGATTTTGGTGTATAACAGATAGAAAAATCGTGAATACGATCAAACACAACGTTTTCTTAACGTTTTCAATTCGATGTAAAGTTCGATGCGATCTCGTGGGGTCGAATAGGCTTTGAAATTCCGTCGCGCAGTCTTTATTAATAACAATTCATTCCGTAATTAAATCCTCACACCCGACGACGCTCGGCCGCCTCGTCTCGTCTCATTCGGATATTCGCTCGGGCTGAGCAGCTCATCCGTATAACAATTTAATTCATCCCTCGAAACTCGCAACTTCGCAACACTTCGCTTACTCGTTCACAACAACCGAGTTAAGCTGCAAACTCCCAGCCGGGAGTTGGCTCAACTTACTTCTCGCCGACGCTGCGAACGGTTAAAACCTCCCCGAAAACTGGCTTCATCATCGGAATCCTACTCGCTCGGAAGAAATCTTCAAAGATTCTCCTGTCGCGTTCGCCCCATACGTCCTCGCATTTTCTACAAGCTCCTGGAATCTCTGCATAATAATTGAAGGATCGGATCGATAATTCCGATGACCGTTCATCGATCGATCGTCGAAACACGTTTTTCCCCTGATTTTCCGTCACCTCGACTATCGAGACTTCGTCGTTGATCTCCGTCCCACGTTTGAAACTGATAAGCAACTGATTTTCATTAATAGTAAGAAGTTCTTTACTGTTGAATAGACAAAATTAAAACTGAGACCGGTTTCTAGAAAACAATTGAGCGGGTCTTTTTGACTATACAGGTGCGAGAAAAGTGTAGCGACTCGATTATTTTGTTGAGGGGTGACGACGAACCGATTCTCCGAATTCAGTCAAAGACTGACGTTCGTGTCGCGATTTACTGCGAAGTTCAGCGTTCGAGAGACATCTGGCGAAACAAAGCGGAGTTTGAAAACTACGAGAATAACGTAGGGTAAATAAGGGATTGGTCGGGTGGACGAAGCGGAATGCAAATTGTTTCTACTAATTCGCCGAATAAATTGACACATCCTTGAGACGCAGGAGACGAGGCGACCGCGAGAGAGCGAGAAATAGACGAGAAGGCTTATTGAGTGAAAAGCTACCAAAATATTCCAACGAAGTTTGTATTCCTCGTTCGATTACGAAGGCTGCTTCGCCGTTTCCGAGGAATTTGTTCATTGCAGAAACAATATAACTGCCAGTCTCAGTACCGCTGTTAATTGTGTCTAAAATTAGTCGCTCGTTTGCATCAAGGTCATTTCTCTGTCCTCGCAGAACGCAGCGAGTAAGTAAATTGCACGACACGTGTCGATAAAATCGCTTTGCACGTGGTGAAAAGCTCGCGCGAGAAAGAACTCGCTGTTCGAATTCGATTCGAGCAAACGCGTGGAGAAGCCGAGTGAAAAATCCACATTAACGTTAATAACGCCCGAATCGTTGGATTTGATTTTTGTTCGTCGACGAATTCGACGTGATCGTGTTTTGGACGATAAAAACCGTAAGTCTACCAATTTTTCGAACGTATCGGCCGGGTTGCACGGGAATCGTGACAAAACGTGGAATAAAACGATTATAAATCACTAACGCGCCGTTGGAATAAGCCTTTGCCGATGTATTGGAATTTTATTATCGCTAATAACGAATGGAAATTATTATCCGTTCGCATTCGTACAAAAGCTTGTCCTCTTTCTCTCCCTCGCAACGGCTCTATTTGTCTATCGCTATCGGACACCGGCATACTCGTACGCGTCATAAAACACGTAGTATTTGTACGGTCGCCGGTAGGCAAATACATGGGGCATTCCACGCCAATTTTTCTACTGTTTTACATTTCGAAAAAAAAATTCCACCATTAACCATTATTAAAACTACTTTTACTTTGACTTTAAAAAAAATAGTAATCGTCATAGGCCTACTATGAACTCGGTTTTAAAATTTGTAGAATGAACGGAAGTTTGAAATAAAAAATCATCAGGAAAATCGAAGAGTACACAGTTTCAAGAACAAGATTAAAACTTACAGACTCAAAAATCGCGGATATAGATACTTTGAATATTTTTGTGTATTTTTTCTAAAAAGTATGTAAATAAATTGCAAACTACCAGAAAGAGTTTTTGGACGGGTATTGAAGGTATGAAAAAAATGAAGGAAATCACAAATTCAAATTATTCAAATTGTCTCATTTGGCGTGGAATGCCACATATGTAGGTACACCGAGAAATATACATGAGGCGTGTCTGAAAAATAACGAACGCTCGTGATTTTGTAACACTGTCAGCCGATCGCGAGCGCTATGCCTCGCAGCTTCCGAGGCGTATTTTTCTACAAAGCAGTGAATACCTGAGTATAGCGCTTTCTCGTGAAGCGCTATCGGAAAAACAGGAAACCTAAAAATTGGATCCGCGAACGATATTATCGGTCTGGGTACGAGATGCGGCGACGGAAAGCTATCACTCATATCTGGAATTTAAGCTCGGTTAAGCTACGTCAGATTCAACTGTGTCTATTCCATTGTGGCCGGTTTTAAACCAGAGATTAAACTATCACGTCGCATGACAACTCTAGAAGAAACCCTCACGGCTCAACCGAGTTTCGACTGACAGTTATGAAGTAATTCGAGGGGAATTGTCATACGCGGTAGAGTTTCACCCTCGAATAATGAAGATGGAAAAGCGAGAGGGCAAATAATTGTGATCGCAGCGTCGCGAATCCCCCAAAGCTTCGACTGAATCTCAGGAGACGAAAAATCTATGCACAAAACTTCTTGCAAAAAAGTATAGTTTTTCGAGGTCACATCTTCGACAACGTTTTTCACAACGATATCGCATCCTCTCAGCTAACTGCATGGAATTTCGTAGTTGTATTCTCGTTGTCGACAGGTATCGGAAGATTTTCGAGTTTCTTTTCGTTACGTTCCGAAAATCGAGTAGCTCGAGGATATTCGACGTGTTTTCCACCCTCGTCACCCCCTTCACCCCAAAACTCCAGACAAAATCGTCGCAGGAGTGTGATTGTTTTTTATTTTTATCGAGGTCCACATCGCTGTATACCCAGTAAGAGTGTACAGCTTTGACTTCTCGCCGAGCTTCGGTGCTGCGTTCACGAATGAATATGGGTATAGGAATGAAACACAATGCCGAGGCAACTTTGCACTAGCCATTCACACTCCGTCGCCCATCTCCGTTTCTTTCGCTCCCTTCCGCGCGGCCATTTTGTTTCCGGTGTCCCGGGGCTAGTTCCGGTCAGCGTCACGCAGTCCCGCGGACCGTGGATAGCCACGAAGCTCTTGAGATCTCCTTTTCTGATTATATTCAAATTAAATGCGACTTCTAGAGCGTAATATACTGCCACCAATTTAGCTACAGCTAACAACAACCCCTACGGAAACCGGCGTCTCTTTCTATTCTCCGTCTCACCGTCACATCCACGAAATCCAACTTCACGCGCGTACGAAATTCACCGTCCTAAATTCGCTTCTGCGCGCGAGAAATGGAAGATCGAACCATCTAATATATGTAATACGTTTCGCGTAAATAATTCGGTGTCGTTGATAATTCATCGCGACGGCTGTCACGAAATTGATCCCGCATTACTTCATCGCTGAACAATGGAATTCGCCGGATTTTTCGTGTTTTTTTTTTTTTTTTTTTTTTCACCGAAACGCGACTCGTTCCCCTCGATTATACTCCACGGACGATGCTAAGCCAACCCCGCGCCATTCTCCCACCGTAATACCGACAGAAATAACAACGCTTTGTCATCCGATAGCCTAGGACTCACGTTGCGCGCAGGTTTGGCAGATTCGTTCCATTCTGCTCGCGACATCGGCACCCGATATTCAACGTGTAATCGGCGACCATTACGCGTCCCAGTCAAACAAGCTTCTCGATATACGTGAAATTTCGCTTCTCGTTCGTTTATTTTTCACCCAAGGATTATATTTTTCAACCGAGTTAGCTTTGCAATTTGATTGGCAATCGTATATTTGACCATCGACTTGCGCTCCGACTATAAATACACGAATTGGATTTTCGTCAATGGATCTAGGTAAATTCGTATTGGTTTGCACATACGAGGTCGCTGATTCAGCCCACGTGTAACGTGTGATAGAATTGATAAAAGCTCGAGCTTGACGCTCTACAAAATTGCTGTAATGCTTGTAGATCGGAGTAGAAATTACGAACGCGTAACGATCTGATTTGTGATTCGTTCGAACGGTTGGTCGATAACCGCGATAAAAGTTGGATAACGCGTCGTACTGCTACTAGCTACCTACTCGGGTAACAAGTAGCATCGTAAAAGTACGATTGTCGGATAAAATGGTCCCGTGCACGTTGGTAATTAGCGGTGTACATAAATCGTTCGGGTACGACTCGTAATTGTATATTACGCGTACGCTTTTTCTGGTAACACTTGGACTACCAAACTAAAAACGCGAGATTCACTCGAATTTCAAAATCCTGCCTATTCCACTGGAACAATGATGGCAAATGGAAGATAATCCCGAAGAATCACAGGAGCCAGATATTATCGACTTCCGGTCGAAATGGGACGAGAAATTAAAACAATAGGGAATAGTTTCCACGACGAAGCGTTGGTATACGCGACGCGGGGGAAGATTGAGGCGTAGGGGTAGTCGGTCGTTGTTCGTTGTATTATTCGTGGGTCGTCGTCTATGCGTATAGACGAAGCGAAAAACCATGTCTAAGTGTCTGCTTCGTTCGATTTTCGTGCTACGGTGACGTTGAGTCTGAGAATTCGAAGAGGAGACGCTAAGTTCGAAAGTTTCGGTTTCGGTGTCCCGCATTGTGTGGTAGTATGTGCTGCGCCGCGTTAAACGATAACAATTAAACCCACTATGCTCATAATAGCGAAATATACTATAAACAGAGACAATACACCGTAGAGATGAGAGATTCACTTGGCGTATAAGGTAATCGCTTGACAATAGCCCAGAGCTTTATTGTGTATCTATGGATTCGCGCCGCCCGACTCTGGTGCCTGTAATGGAACCTCGCGCGAGTCACCTTTTCAGGAGCAACGGTCCCGAATCAAGAAAGCTCAAATTTCAAAAGCTCCCGTGAATATTCGAAATCCGTGCCTCGAGATACAGCTGCGCCAAAATCGGTTACTGCGCGCCGCTGCGATATCGAAAATAGCGGTTGGTCAAATTTTTGATGCAAAAACGCGGGATATCATTTTGTTTCTTCGTTATTCGCGTTGGTTTGGGCATTGGATTGGTCGCGAACGCGCTTTTGTCGCGATGATTATTATTGGGAAATTGGAAGCGCCCCTCTTTCATCGTTTAAATTAGCGTCGTGAATTTATGTGGGGAGTAGAGTTTCTGAAAGGTCACTCAAATGCCAGGAGAATCGAGTTCCCTTCCGCCTGACATTACGCGTCGGTTAAATGTCATCCGTTGATTGTTTTCACGTCCGAATTCCTCGATATTTCCTCGGTAGCTTCTCGACGCGAAATGAAAAGCGGACCTGGAAAGGGGCTAAACGATCTTGAAGAACTTATGGTCGTTAGGATGCGAAAAATAAAAGGAGAAAGCCAGAGTTACCCGTTACTCCAATCTCGCTATCGCTACGCGCGGACTCTCGCAAAATCTGTTCGAGACAGTTCGCGAAACAGCGTCAGACAATCTGAGGGCTTCCGCGTGACACATTGGCTTCTGAGTTATATAATATCTGCTCCAGACGTTCCAGTCTCTCCAGACTCCCGAGACCAGATACAGATACGTACAAACTTGATATTATATCTCGCGTCACGTCTGACGTCACTCGACAACTATTCACCCTCGACATAATGGAAGCTGTGGCAGACGACTACCGACGACGATAAATATAGTAGCGCGTAGAGTGGCGTTTCGACACTCGACTTCTGAAAACCTGACAATAACAATTTTTCTGGCACGGAAACTCGTTTTTTTTCTTTCGATTTTCACGACGATTCGATAAGCCACCACCGATAGTTCGCATGATATTCGACTGTCCGATGATATTTTCGTACGTGAACCTGGATGGATAGATGGATTGCTCGCAGACGCCGTGGAAATCGGGGATATAGATTTGTCCTCGGAAGTCAGAGTCGGCTTTGAATAATTTGCCGAATTTGAGATATCCATTTCTCTGGGTGTAGCAACGATACGCGCGATCCGTGACGAACGTCTGGTATTCCGAGGGGATTCGAGGCGCAAGACCTTGGCGAAAGTCGCTCTCGAAGCTGGTGGTATTATTCCTGCCACATTTTCTCTCACTTAACTTTCCCAGAACTCGCGAGAGATAAGGAGAGACTTGTAACGAAAACGCATGTATGCCGAGCGTGGCTTGCCTCGACGTATCTATAGCTACGCTCACCCCGCCGAGAACCGAACGAGATGGGGTACGTTTCAGTTCGAGACTCACGGACAACCCGGAGTGCCTTTCCCGAAGTTATGAGAGCCGAGGTGAAAAGATAACCTGGAAGCATTACTCACGCCGGCAAAGAGCAGAGCGAAAGAGAAAGAGAAAGAGAGAGAGAGGGAGGGAGAGAGAGAGAGGAAGAGTAGGATCAGATTGCGAGGGTATCAGAAATTTATCATCGACTCGGTAGACGAACAATTCTTGGGATTAGCTCTCGAACGTCCGACTATTCGAGCCTTTCGCTACTTTTCGCCTTCCAAAAATTTGTCTCGATTCGTAGTTCGAGAATCTCCCGATTTCCCACGCTCGCCTGTTTCAATGAAATCAGAGGCAGGAATCGTATTCCCGAAGAGTTCGGAGTCAGTTTTTGTCTGGCCAGCGGATTGGCGATGATTATTCGTTCCGTGGAACAACGATAACGTAAGAGGAGATCAGCTTATCCGACGAGCTGTTCAATTTTGCGGACGAAAAGGAAGTGGAAGAGATCGGCTAATGAGCGGATCCGATGAGAATAGCCGAGGCGCGTTGAGCGGGGATGATATCGTTGACCGTTGAGCATCGGTCAAGTTTTGCAGAGATCATCAGGAAGGGTGAGCTTCATTGCCGGAGGGCTCGGCAACTCCGTAGTAGGAGCAGCGCTCTCATCCGACCCTCGATCGTCGACGGTGCTCCGGAGAGAGAGAAAGATAGATAGATAGATAGATAGAGAGAGAGAGAGAGAGAGAGAGAGAGAGAGAGAGAGAGAGAGAGAGAGAGAGAGAGAGAGGCAGATCTATACCGGGGATTCCTCCATCTTCGGAGACTCTATTCCCGAGGGTGAAATGGCTCATTCGAACGCACTTATCCGCCGCACGCCATAGATAACCATAGATTGATGGGGCCGTGAGAATCAAAGAGAAACGGTCGATCCATAAGGAGAGCGGTTATATCTGTAACTATCGGCGATACTGATTTATCGTTCATTGAGAAATATGGTCGCGTCGTTCTCGAGCCAAGGGTCCATCTTCTCCTCTTCCTCGAGAATCGGCGAGAGTAGGATGATAAAAAAAGCTCGCTCGTGCGGTAATTCGTTGACCAACAGCCGAAGGAGTTGATTTCCACGGTTGTTGTACGAACAAAGGACTTTGGGGATGAGATGTATCGCATGGCATCGGCACGAGACAGGAGGATGCCGTGGCGGGGTAATAATGGGAAATTCGAGCGTTATTAGATTCGGTTGGAAGTTGGGTGACCGTCGGACTCGTGGAAGTTCGAAGGAACTCGGTTAATGTAAGCCAACCCTTGGAAAGGCTTAGGCGGCTAAGCTGAGAGGTTCTAGGATATTCAGTTATCAAGTACGTCCGGTCAGAGGAGACACCGCCGGAAGTCAAACAACCTGCCAGGCCGTAGATAAGGTAGAGGAAACACGGAGGATGATCTGCCAAAGTTTTTGGGAAAGTCAAAATTTTGCTGATCCTCCTCCTCCTCCTCCACCTTGCCTATCTCGTCTACTTCGCCTCCCCCCATGTTTTTCGCCGCTGTTCGCTCCAAAGCTCTACGGTTCTATCTAGAGACTATTACTCTCCATCCATGGAAGTTACCTCGGACCTACGTACAACCGCCTCGGGTCATAGGTCAAAGTTTTCGGCTTACAGTCTCGAGTCCGCTACAAGATTTGCTAATTAGACTCTGCTGCCCGCGTTAGTTTGAATTATGCCAGTTGCTAAGGCTTACGCGCGCGCTTGTTTCCTCCGGGAAACCTACTTCATGGATTAACCCTTTCGGTCGGACGACTGAGAGGAACTTCGAGAGTGACTCTGGGCGAATCAGCGAAGACTCGAACATTTTCCAAGGCGCGGCAAGACTTGCGCTACTTTTCCGAAGCATCGACGAACAACCCTTCCATCGTTGACTTCCCTGCCGAAGGGAAATTCAGACTTCGATAGCGAATTTGCGATGCAAGATCGTAGATACAGCCTCCTGGCGGGTGAGATTTCGGGAGAAATCTCACCCCAAATCCTTGTCATAACGAGTTAGGCTGAGGGATGGCTTTGAACGTCGAGTCATATTGATGGACCCCTTTAATCGGGAGCTTAGTTTTAGATTATAGATAGGAAAGGCTTGCCTGTGGGAAGTTATGCGAGACGATGATCACATTTGTTCGAGGCGAAGACCGACTTGACGCGGGATATATCGAACGAAGAACCGATAAGTCGTAGTTTCTCTCTCGAATCGACGATTATCTTCGTCGACACTTCGACACGCGATCGAGGTGAGGATTGCTCGACTACTTATTTCCCAACGATGCAGGGATCTTTTGGGAAGACGATCAGGAAATGAATTTGTCATTTGTTGGTAGATTTCGGGAGAAGAACGCCCCACGGTATTCAGGCTCTATCTGAAAGTTGGGAACTGATAAGTGTTCGCTCGAGGCGACGAGAGATTTATCGTCCTTGGGTCCAGACTTCGAACATCCACTTTTCTGCTATCCACTTCGTTGCAGGGAATAACCTTTGATTCGATCGAGCGTGGCCGCTCTGCTGCACGTTTTCCACCGAAAAAAAAAACAGAAACTGATCTTCTCGGCGAGTAGCACCAAAAAAACGAAAAAAATTAACGAAAAAAACGAACGAACGACGAAAAAAAACACAGCCGCGACTCGTTATCATCAACCAGTGAAATATTCGAGCGCGCGTTGAGAATGTCTACGGTGAGAGAGAACTTCTGTGTCACTTGGAGTTGTTGCGACGGGAAGATAGCGACGTTTCGTGGCATAATCGCTGGGAGATCCTTTGATACAGACATATCGTGTTTTCATCCGTTGCACTCAACCCTTCCACCATTATAATTCCCAGTATAAATGCCCTTCCACTAGAGCGATGAGCTGAGGCGTCGCGGAATGGGAAAGGAGGGCCGGAGGGCTGGTTGAAAGGGTAAATGTTTTAATTTCACGCGTAATCCGCGTCATTAATATAGATTAATATTGCCTACGCGAAGAGCCGAGATCGTTTCAAGGTACGCGTGGCAGGAATTCGAAGCAATTTACATCCTCCCGCGGAAAATGAACCGAATAAAATCACAATCCACGCCCTACCATCGAACATTCGTCGGAAAAACAGCAAGAAGAAAACAAAGTCAAATTCTACGAGTTTATTTATTTTATAGGCGAGAAAAAAGTATAAATAGTAGATCTGTTTTTCTCTTATTGTAACTATGAATTTTACGGTACAAAATGGTTCTAGAAAATATTAAGCCAGACTGAATGGATTATTTTTACTAGTATACTCGATTATTTTATTTTATTTCTCCAGCAGCAAATGGAATGAAAAAATACGGCAAATGCTAGTTTGCGCGCAACGATTGGATGCGAAAAAAAATTATGCGAATATCGTAGATGGTGAAAATATCGGATAAACGTTCGGTTTTTTTCGCGATGAAAACGAGGAGAGACGAGAGCGACTCGTTTACGTTTTGTTCCTTCGTACATTTTTTATCGTGACAAGGTGATCTCATTCGGAATTGATTGATCGACGAGATGCCAATTGCACGGGAGAATCAGAAACGCTCGCTTGGTAAATTAAACGGAACTACGAACGACCCTCAACCGTTCAGATAGCCGCGTCAAAATCGTGCGGCGGAGCCGAGACTGTCGCCGCAGTCAGGTTCGGCTGTCCTCCCGCCCTTCAATCGCCATACAACGAACGCACTCTTGATCGAATTAGCACGCCACGCTGGCCTGATACCCTCACGGTTTGAATTAATCAACACCAAGCATAGAACCGCTTCGCTAGGCCACCGTCGAAACGGAACTTGGTCATATTTATCGCGTTCAATCGTTGAAAAAACACGCACGCCCACAAATCCGTCTCGTTTGTCCGAATAATTGTGTCGCAAATTTTTTTAAAACGCTCCAAAACTATCCCTTCGAAGCCTCGTTCTTCTCGAGTTCCCCCGAGCTTTTAGAATTTTCGAAAGCTTCATCCTTCCATCTAATTGCAACCGCGACGGGGTAATATATTCGCGAGAAAGGACGACGACCCTTCCTCGCCTTCCTGTAAATAATCAAAGAACGCTTCCGGCCCGAGGGGTAGGTACGCTGTGCTGCTGTAAATTGTCAGCCGATGGATGCTAGACGCGACGCATAGTCGGCGTCCTAGACGACGCCTCGCCGTGGCAGCATCTTGACTCCATTAACTTCACACTTAGCGGCACCTTAGCCAACCCCGAGACCGGAACACCCCTCCGCATCTTCCGCTGCCTCGTCTTACCATTTCCCATCCCAGCCCTTTGGATTCCTAGGCGATCCGCCACCCCCGTCTCTCTCTTCATCCCTCTCTCTCTCTCTCTCTCTCTCTCTCTGTCTCCGTCTCTACCTTGCCGACCGAAGATCTGATTAGGGGTTCGAGTCTCTGCTATAAACGCGTTAGACTCAGTCAGCAGCGCGGCGAGGTGGGTTGGGGATGAACCGTTGCCTCTCGCGGCTTGATGCAAATTGAGAGCGAACGCAATATCAACGGAAAACGAAGAGGAGCTCGAATTCTCGATGGTAACCGTAAGTTTCTCATTCTCAACAACTTCTCGGCTCCCACCCGCTGTCTCCAACGCTCCAAAAAGGACCAGTGCTCTGCCAAGAACCAGACATCGACGGATCACAAATCGTTTTCTTCGTACCGACAAACGTCCCTTTTATCCGTTGAATCGCGCAAAAACTGCGGAGAGATGGGAGAAAAAGTGTGGAGACATTTTTGATAATGGATTGCGGTGGGATGGAGGGAAATTGTTTTCTGTTAGTATTGTTTTAACCAGAAGGAAGAGAAGGAACGAACCAACGTACCGGGAAAGACAAACGATCGGGCGCGGATCGACGAGCGGAGCTGAATATCGAGACGCGTGGGGTGAAAAAAATCACGTTTTCTTAACGACATTTACATTCGGCCTGGCGGAATGACGAGAGAGGGAGAGAGGGAGAGAGAGAGGGAAAAAAGAATTGCTAATGCCCGAAGCGCTTAGAGGGTTTCGTCTTATCGCGTTATCGCCGTAGGTACACGACACGTGTCTTTGCTTGAAATCATAACACCATTATACAGAACGAACTTTCCCCCTAATGCCTCGTTTTATGGGCCCAGTTCGATGTTGTACGAATCGATTTTATTTTACGTCGCATACTTATCGTGTCCCGTTACGAGGGAGCATTGCTTTTTACGACTCTGCTGCGCCATGCTCCACATTCACCATCTTCTACGCACGTGCGAAAGCGGACGATTTTTCACGGACGAAGAAAAGATACTTCTCCTCTCGAGATTTCCCACAATTTTCCGCGTAACGAGAAATTCCTCGTTCCGAGATCGCGAGTTGTTCGAGTATCAACGTGGGGGAAAATCGATCTAGAAAGGAGAAATTATCGAGTCGATGAGGTGAAAATGAACGTGGAAGCGATTTGGAAGCGATTTGGAAACAAAGTAAATCGAATGGAGAAAGTTTTTGAAAAAAAAAACAGTTATTGCAGAATATTGGAAAATATTCTCGGATCTCTAGTCATCGTTGTTGTAACGCGTAACGCGTAAACGAAGGACCGTCGCGTCACGCATGGCGAATAAATTTTATTGGGCACGAGCGTCGATTCCATGCTCGAGCTTTCGCGTACCAATTACAAACGAGTTGCCTTTCCCTCGGCGGTCGTATCGGTAGAAAAGTATGTTTACAGTTGTTCACCCGCGTTTGGTACACGGGGCAGGTGCAGAGGTGGCGAAAAAATCACGTCTGCATTTACATAAGCGTCGAAATAAACCCCCGTGGCGGTGGATTCGACTTGGCGGTGAAGCTCGAGCGCGAGGGATGAAAGGAGGAGACCCGAGGGGTGGCGGATGGTTCGCCTTGAATACACAACAACCGTATTCCACCGCCGTGGAATGCTTTTATTATCCTTCGTCGAAAGATTTGCCTCCCGCTCTCGGCGTCCAGTCACGTTAGAGCTTATTTTTCAAATTTTTTCCTCCCCCAAATTTCGCCTGCGCTTGTTTCACGCTCCGTGAAGAAAAAAAATCGTTTCCATCGCCTGTGCAAGCTTTTGGGAGATACGGACATTTTGGGTCCATTTCGTATAATTTTCAGCTCCTCTAAGAGGTTATACCAGCGTGAACGCTGTCAATTTGGGTGATGTCCGCGACTTTTTTGTAAAAAAGCACCCGGGAAACGTGGAAAAATTATGTTTCGGTGGCGGAAAAAGATCTTCTCACGCGCGCGACGACGTTTTCGTCGGAGGTACCTAGCCGAAGGATCGCAGACTCGTTTGTCAGACAAATCGCTTCTGCACGCTCGTCATGCGATGTAACTAGGAAAAATGTCGTCGACGGGGAGTTGAAATCGATGGGACGTCAAAAGAATGATGTTCCGAAGACGCGTAGCGCATTCGAAAATCACGCGATCCTGACGAAACGATTTTTGAGCCGCTAAAAAAGTGCGACGTCTCTCCGCTTTACGCGTCGACCGAAAACTATTCGCGCGAAAGACTTTCAATGGGACGGGAATTTTTCGTTGGTCGAAAAACGCGAACGAAGGTGAAAGCTGCGGTTTGAAAAAATTCCTGATTTCTTCGGCTCGAGAGAAGGAGAAGAAGGGAACTGGAAAGGAGGTTAAAAAATGTGAATCGGTGAAGTTTTATAAGCTGTAAAATTCGAGGGGTCGTTTGAATTCGCGCAAACGTCTGCAGCCGTGGCGAATCTCGGCGGAGACGTTTTTCATTTCGATCGTTGAAATTTGACTTTTCGAATCCGCCAATAAAACGGAAATATGAATCCCCGAGATCTTTCGTCGCGCGGGCGAGGGAGAGCGACAGTTGGTCGATGCATATAACCCCGGGGCAGTAACGTTGCTTTAAAAGATATTTCATTCGCGGCACGTAGCTGCACCACTTTCTAAAGTCGAGGAGGAATCGTTTACGCACGAAATTACACGAGAATCGACACGTTTCATTTCAGCTTAGTTCCTCGATGCCCTCGCACGCGTCAACTTTATGCTCGTCGTCCCCTCCGCCCACGACTCGCGCTCTCCAGTTTCCCCGTTTCGCGTGTCACCGCCGAGCATCGAGTACGCGGCGCGTCCGACTATTACCTGTCGTAGCTACTGGCTCGCGGGGGGTCGCCTCTCCGCAACACTACGAATCGACTCCCATAGCCGAGGAAACGGAGCACTCGAGTCCCGAAATTTGAGGACACGAACGGATTGAGATGGGGTTTTTGCATCCACTTCCAAAAATCATCTGGAAAAATGTACCTCCACTTCATTTCACATTTGTTGTCGAAAATTGCATCTGTGCAGTGCGCAATGCATTTTCCGAGGGGTACCCGCAAAATTTGAGTCTCATTTCGCCACGGTCTCGCTGACCGAATCAGAGATCAGATCGCCGTATGTTAGATGCGCGGAGCAACGATATCTATTGTGGATGAGAGATTCCTGAACGGCTGACAAATACAAGCGAAAAATGTTAGCAGGCTTTTATTTCCTGCGAATTAAGTTGGAATTTGCATTTAAATGGTGCCCTCCGCCAAGATTCCCAGGATACCCGCGGAGTTTCGCCGGTTGTTTTTATTTTCGCGCAATTTCCTCGCCGGGAAGGGCGACGAGTCTGTGGGGCGGCGATGGAAAAAGAGATTCGAAACGGAATTAACACGCCCTGTTGCACGACAGAGTCGCGGATGACGCGACATTTCAATGATGCATCTTTCCCCGTAATTTATTCTATTTTTGTGTTTTGCTGAAAATAGACAGTTTTCCGAAACTCGTACATTTTTTGTAAAAAGCGTATGGACAATTTTTTGTTGGAGATTTTTGTCTCCGAATGAAAGGAAACCTGATCAAATTTGTCTCGTTGTGATTACAGATTCTGCGTTGGCGACAGGTTTTACCTGTGCGAAAATAAAATCCTGTGCGAGTACGACTACGAAGAGAGGCTCGTCTTCGCGAACATGGCGCTGCATCCGCCACCCTCGGCGACCTTGGCTCACATCAAACGACAAGTGACGCATCTTCAGTCTCCGGTAAAATTGTTTACTTCTTTGAAATTGGCTTTTTTCTCCAATCTGTACGACGAATTGGCAGGAGAGATTGTCTCTCGTGGTTGGAATCGCGAAGGTCGACAATTTCGGTATAACGAGCACGTTTCATGCGCGTGGCGATTTTATATATTCGCGAATTTGTCGAGAGCGTTGTATCGCGTTGCGTTTACATAAATACGAGACGATTCAAGGTGCAAGCCGCAAGGATTTCAACATTCTACCAGAGTAAATCCCCCACGGTTTATCCCTAATGTATGTAGGTAGGCATCTCAACTATTCACACAACAAACGGGACTACTTGAGCCGCTAAACATCCCTGTCAGTCTCAATTTCTCTCCCCTCGCAGGGAAACTCGGGACACGCGTCTCGACCTTACTCTCATCGCGCATCCGAAATCCGTCGACGACGAGCTAATACCTGGCTCAATGAAACGCGAGTGAAAAACAAATGCGCATGTTCGATCCTCGGATCGTTTTTTTTTTTTTTTTTATTTGACTCCTCGATGACCAAGTTTCTTTTATCTGTTTTGCGCGACAAAAAAAAAATATGGTCAGACAAATCCGATTCGAGAGCTTTCGGTGTTCCGTGTTCCGCATCGTTTTGCGAAACATGTCGGGATTTCAAGAATCTCGAGGCATTTTTGCAGCACGTTGCTTCCGGCGTACGTCTAGGGGGTTCGCGGCGTCGAAGGCGTAAGCCCGTGAGACAAGTAAAGTGGAAGGAAGCCCTTGACAACAAAGGATTCTCGCGGAGCTCGTGCCAAGCCGAACCGAGGCATCGCGTCTTACGACGAGGATATCGCGTGTCCTTATTAATTAAGCTCTTCTCCTCGGGCTTCCGAGGTTCGTCGCATACCTTAACGATCGCTCCGGAGCGCGTTGCTCGGCGGCCTCCGCCCAACGAGAGATGAAGATTTCGTTTATCTCTCGCGGCACGCTCCATTCTTCTCGCACGCCGAACGACACCTCGACGACGATTACTCCCGCGTTATTCCCGTTTACCCACAATGAAATCACGTCGATGCGGAGTAGAGACGTACATCGAATGCATCGAATGCATCGAAATTCGCTGCTTTTATTCATTCTTACACAATTTTAAAATCCGCACGTCTTCATTTTTGGACGTTGCGCCCGCGTATTTGAGGGGGTTGAAATCGCTGCTTCGCGCGAATCCGATCGATTTTGTTGGTCCTCTCATGCTCGATGCAAGAATCGATAATCGAAGCGTTTGGCAAGGCCACGTGGTAGTAGCCCCGCGTTCGGGAGAGACTTTACATAACGCGAGACTGTAGTTGATTATCCTAAAGCAACAAGGCCATCGCCGTTTCATGCGAAAACAATAACTTGAGCCGTATTCGAAGGACGTCGTCGAAGTGCGTCAACTCGGACCTCGCGTCTTAATCCAACGCTTTCGATTATCCCCGAATACCACATCTCGCCTCGATCCACGCTCCGATCTCACGTAGAGTAATTTCACCTATCACAATATTGACGCGACATAATAAACGATTAAACAACGTTATCGAATCCAACGCTGGGGACACGCGACGCGAATCACTCGGCTTTGTCTGCTCTTGTCAACTCCCTATCATCGATTTTTCTTTCCCGACGATTCGACTAATTTGAATACTCTTTCCACGCGAGCTTGCTCGAATCACACTGCTGGTAGGTGGGCCGGACGAGGAAGCGTTAGCAGATTACTCGTGGGGAAATTCTGCGCGGTAACGCGTATCTGATACCCGTACGATATGGAAATTCTGAGCTACCCCATCCACGTACATTCGAGTCGAATTACGAGCGTTCCTCGATAGACATCGGAACACCAAACCCAATTTACTATATCAGTACTTACTCGAGACGTTTCTATAAGCTGCGATTCGATACTGCTAGGGAAAAACTGCGAGCGGTATCGTCGGGGAGAACGATTGGAAAAGTGTCAAATGCCGGAGACCTCTCGCGTAATTACGTAATCTACGCGTACTCGATATAATCGGAGCTCCGGACCACGCGTACAAATAACACGACCCCTACGAATCGTATTGAATCCGAGTACATCGCGATAAAAATGATAAACAGGACGTACGATTCTATTTTTTTTCCACAAAGCGTATCTGGACGACCTCGTGGTATTGAAACAACTTTTTGAGAAGAACGAGCAAAACGTGGGAAATTGGATTGCGGTAGAATGCTCGTAGAGGATTATCAGGAAATCAATGACACGTGCAATAAATCTGGCTCGAGGAAAATGAATTGAAAAGTTTACGCGATGGAAAAATGTTAATCGACTTGCTCGCATCGAAGGGAGAAGATACTGATGAAAATACTTGGAGCTTCTCGTTCGGTCTTTTCGATGCAATTGGATAGTTTGCGAGGTGCGTTCGCGGAGGATATAACGAGGAGTGCGGTGAACGGATCAGTTTGTATATTTCTGTCGATCATTTCCGCTCGGTGAACCGGGTTTCGTAATCGATCGACGTTTAAAGCGTGACAGGCGAGGGAATTAATTTTCGTGGGCATAAGACCGCGTCGCGATGGTATCATTGAGAGGCGAAAAAGGCGTCGCCTCGTAACCATCGCACAATACGAGGAAATTAATGAAATTGTGAAATCGATTATAAACCTGTCGGCGTACGTAACGAATGATCGGGGCGAGTAGCGTATCTCTCTCTCTCTCTCTCGGGTAGGAAGCCGCGAAGAATCTTCGGAATTGATTATCGATACGGATCAAGCCCGTCCCTCGATTCCTCCCCGCCGACTCGTCATCTTCGTTGGAAAACTCGCGAGAGTTCCAGTCAACCCTTGGCGAAAAACGCTCCCTCGTCGCAGAGCGGATGGGGTAGTTTTTCTGATTGCCTGAGAACAGACAGCTGTCTCTCGATCTTCGGATGCTCGGTTGGCCGGCGTCGAGGTGGTTGTAAATGACGTCTCTTGTTGCGAGTTGCTCGAGCGTACCAGGCGATTCGACGTACCCCAAAACTTGTTGCGATACGAATCGACTCACCGGATTGCGAAAAAAAGGAGAGGAAAAAATGGATGCAATTTTTGAAGGACGAAGATGAAACCAAGCGGGGAGAATGTAGCTACGAGGTGCTAAAAAATTAGCGAAAACTTTTCTTTCGATCCAATTTCACTCCTGGGAACCGGCCTACCTAAGCTAGGCGTGTAAAAGTTGGCCGAGGGGATTCCCCGACGCGGCGCGGCGCGCTCGTTCGCCGCCTCGACGAGCTACGGAGACGAAGAGAGTTGGAAACGATTATCTGAGTTTTAAAACAAACTCGAAAGTGTCTGCAAAGTCCTTCGCGAGTCGGGGGCGCGAGAGGGCGAAGGGTTGGGGCGCTGGGAGGTGCCGGCAGATAATATGCTAATGCGACGTCCCAGAAACATGGGATCTGAAAGGGATCAATGTACCGCTCGATGGCTTCCGGAGTCGGTGATACGTCAACCAGTTTCTTTCGCGTCGTTTTCCCGTCAATTTTCCTCGGTCCTTTGGTCCGTGTCCTTTGCTTTTTCCCACCTCACCATTCCACCCCGCATTTCTCGATCGGGTTATTTTTCTGGCGAACGACTCCTGTTTACGAGTCTAGAGCAGCCTAGTTTTCCAGGGAAACTTGAGCCGAGCTTTTCGGTGTGATTGGTATTCGCGAAGGTCGAATTTTTCTCTCGATTACTCGGCATCAAGCGTCGAGGTTGATAATTTGATTGCTGAAAAAATTCGCTTCGCGGCGATGGGACGTCCGCAAATCCACCCTCGCGGTGTTACGCTCGATTTAACAAACATATTATGAAGCATCGGAGTTCGGCGTAGTACCGTTTCGCTAGTTGGACCAGCGTTCAAAGGCGTTTCGCTACCCACCTTCGACCCTCGCGAGGCACCGAGGCGCCTCCGCAACTCGCATGGGAAAGGCCAGCCTGCAAGATTACAAGTTTAGTCGCGAAACGCAACTTTCCCGAGCCGTTCTGCGAGGCGAGGCGAGAGAGACTCACTTTTCCAACGATTATTATTGCCCGTTGCCGCGGGCTCGTTCCCGTGAATTATAAGCTTTTCGGCGTAGCTAATAACGATCAACCCCCGACGCTACCAAGCGCTTGCGAAAACAAAACCTTACCCAAATTCTCACCCAACGACAACGTCTTTTTATTTGAGAATATCGACCAGATGCTTTTTCCAATTTGACCAAAGTGGCAAATCTTACCTCTTCGAAAAAACCACCGTCGTTGGATAATTCGAAAGACGCGACTGTACATAAATAGAGATGTACGCTTTACGCGATTGCTTGAATAAAAAGACACTGCACAATTCGCTGTTACACAATAAAAAAAACTCCGCCTTACGTTGCACCATTCGCACGTTTTCTCCGTATATTCGTCGCATTTTTGGTCATTTTGCCCGCATATTCAGAGGGACTAGAAGGGCATGAACAGGCAATCTCTATTCATAAGCGAGAGAGTTGAGCATTCTTTTTTGCTTATGTCAATCGCTCCGCTGCTAGTTCAGAAACTCCAGCAGCTTTCGTGCGAAATAACTGGCAAGGTGTGCGAATAAAGTCGAGAGAATGGGGGGCGGGGGGGATGACGGTTCGTGGTAAACGAATGACGAATGTAGCGGGGAAAATGAGGCACGGATACCGTAACGAGAGGTTACTTAATTCTCATGGCGGGGTGCTAATTTTTGCGCGAAGAAAAGCTCGCGCCGCGCCGGTTCACCGTGCCTCGGCACCTGTTCCGTTCCCAGCTACGGGAGATCAACAGACAAATGACACGCGATTCGGTTCCCCCTCGGCGTTCCCGCCCCGCAAAAGCACGAGCGGTAACAAACTACCCCCGGCATCGTGCTAACCTATCCCGTGCCTCTCTCCCCGCGACGCGATTAATGTCTTACTCGCGCGCCTCGCGGGTGCAAATCTCGCGAGAAATACTTTCGCTTTTTATACGAG
The DNA here is from genome assembly GCA_963969455.1 of Arge pagana. Lineage (NCBI taxonomy): Eukaryota > Metazoa > Arthropoda > Insecta > Hymenoptera > Argidae > Arge > Arge pagana. The sequence continues at coordinate 15,489,381 of OZ018315.1, read as the reverse complement.
AACGCGAGCCTCGGAGCTTCCTCGGCAAATGGGAAGAAGATTCGTTTCACCGTTCGGAAAAGAAGCCCTCGATTACCTCGCAGTTTTCGCGACACCTTCGTTTTCCCTCCCATTCCTTCCCGACAAAAAGCTCGTCCCGAAAAATCGACGTGCTCTCGAATCTCGATTAACAACGCGACGCGAGGAAAACTACCATCACAATCGAACTTTCTAGAACTGGGAACAAGATAAAAAAAATCAGCGCGATTCAAATTCGCGATTTTAATCGGTAAGCATCGAGCTTTCACGGAGAGACTCGTATCGCGATTTTTTTTCAGACAAGCGATATTCTCTCGAACAGGCTTCAAGTAGCACAATGTCCCACAATCGCCAAAAATCGAAGGCAAATATTCGCGTTAGAATCGGTGAAATGATTGTTGGCGCATGACGCGAATTTAGTTTTTTAATCGAAAATTTCTGTCCCGTCCACTTTTTTTCATAGATTTTCGTTTGTCGCGTCGCAAGCTGCCTCGAGGCGTTGATACTCGGTTGGACTCGTAGTTGTTAACCGCGTCGCGGATCGGCGGCTTTGCGAAACGTCTACGAGGCGAGTAATTAACTCGTAAATAATCGTGATAAAAATGATAAAGAGCCGGCGACGAAAAGAGCTGTAATGCTTTATCGCGGAGACTGCAGTTACGATTCGAGAGGCGTTAGGCATAGAGAGAGAGAGAGAGAGAGGGGAAGGGAGAGAGGGAGAGAAGGAGCGCGCGGCAACCCCTTTCGGGTTGTAATTAAGAAAGAAAGTCGTCGTTGTTCCAGGCTAAATTAAATCTATGACTTATTACACTTTTATCTTCTTCAATTGCCAGAGAGTAAGGTACTAGGACCGAGTCGTGAAGATTTATATACACGCCTCCTCTCCCTGCGCGACCCCGGGACCCCAACAATGCCAACTTAAAAGGAACGATCTACCCTCCAGCAAAACATTCGCCCTCCTCCTCCCCCCTTTGCTAATAGCGAAACGAGCCTCGAAGAAATTCGCCGCGAAAAATTCTACTCCTTTCTTCTGTTTCCTTGAAAATGTGCCGCGAATATTTTAGGGGTTCGTAGCTGACGTCTCACCCATCAAAGTTCTCGGCTTCAAGCTCGCTCGAGAGGCACGCGACGCCACTGGCAGCGAAACCCTCGCCGAGTTCGCGCTACCACTACTACACTCTCGACCCTCGCTGTCTTAAGTTACTCCGAGTTTCAGATACGACCTTTTGTCTCGGCGAAAGAAGGGGTTGAATCGGGAATAGAAGGAATTCGTTAGGCGTCTCGCATCACCTTGGCTACGAGATTACCGCGGCAACTTGGTTATATAATTTATACGCCCTGCGATTCCGCTCGCATCGGGAGGAAATCGCGATGCGTCCCGACCGAGCTTTCATCCACGCGCGATCGAGCTTTTCCCCTCGCCGCGACGAAAGCTCTGCTCCGAAAAAGTTGGGACCGTCAAGGTCGCGTGAGCACTATCCGACAACGAAGATCGTTACAGATGGAAAAAACCGTTTCGTAGCTAAAAAGCTTGGCTTTCTACCGGAATCTCCGCATTTCAGCTTTGTGATGAATTTTGAAAATCTGCTCCACGATTTTTTGTCACCGAGTTACGTATATAATTCGGACCTATATTCGATTTGTGGTGTAGCGAGCGTAAAAATTATACCAGGAGGGTCTTCTAGGTGCGAGATCAAAGCTCGTCTTTCGACGCTCCGTGTTTGGCTGAAAAATTCCATTGATTCGCAACGAAATGAAATTGTCGTCGTAAACTGGGCTGACGTTTGTTTTTTGTTCCTCTTGCAGGGTGGTCCCGCGGCATCTGCTCAGAGACAAAGCAACGGGGATGCGGCGCACGGTCACAACGGATATCCAGCACCTCCGACAACATCGCACAACGCGTTGAGCCAGTTGAACGGTTTGAACGGTATCGGCGCTCCGGGGCAATACGACGCGAAATGACAATCAAAGTGATCGACGATCCCCTGCCAAATTCATCGATATAAATCGCCTCGGCGACGGCCAAATGAATATACACGGAAATAAACGCGCGCACAAATATTAACCGCTTGATTCTGAATCGCATCGCCGACGGACAGTCGAGGAGAAACAAAGCGAAATATCGCGATTCGCCGTAGTATCGATTCGCAATTATCGTACATCCTTCGTTTTCCTCGTCCGTCGAGAAATGAACATGAGGCGTTGAATAACGCAAAAAAATTGTCGGCATCTCCGCGTCATTATGATAAGTATGTAGTTTCTCCTCGATTCCCTTCGTTCGTGAAAATTTGAAACCGTTATCGCGCCTAATCGTTCGTCATTCGCTTCGACAGAGTTCCGAGGCGACGATGGATTCGGAGAATCAACGGTCGGCGTCGCGCGCGATAGAAGGTGCAGGGCGAAAAGAAGGAGACGGAGGTAAAAGCTCCGGAGAGTCATACGTTAGGGGTGACTTAGCATTGTTTCAACTTTGAATCTCCGCGCGGCGAGGCCAGATTGATGTCGAAAAGTTTCCGTTGCCTTATTTGTTAGTCAGATAACGAAGCTGAGTTATGCCGAAAGTTTCGGAACGGTTTTATCGCAAATGGGGAAATTTTATTTCCGTCCTTTTTTTTCTCCTCTCGTTCGGTCTTCTACCCCGTGGGTGAAGAAGGCATACGTTACATTCGACGACGATGGGATAGAGATAACAAATTGTTGTTCGTTGAGTCGCTTTGTTATGATAATTGGATAAATTTGATCGAAGTCTCGTTATGTCCTGTTACGTATAGAAATATTAAACGATACTATTTTACGCCGATAATCGTACGAGTAAACTTAAATGTTCCTAACATAGCGAATGCCTGTATCTTTTGTTATCGATGAATCAACAATAAGAATAAAAATGAATACAATTCTAAAAAATACGACTATTCGCAGTTCTCGTCGAAACGCGTCTCATTGTTTTTTCTATCGGAAACGATTGCCGAGAATCGATCGGTAAATTCAAATCTCCTTTCTCTTGATTGGCACTGCACGGGAGAACCGTTTTTTCAAAAATCGAATCAACCAACATCCAGCAAAAAATCACGCGGACGACGCAATAATCGCAAACGATCGAACAAATTCAATTGGATGAACGAATTCATTTGAGAATCGTTGATAAAATTTTCAAATCTTTAATTTATTGCCAATCGTAGACGTTAGAAATAGGGTGAGTGCGGCTCTGTTAGAGATAAGAAATGAATGTGAACAGGATATTTTTTTCTGCGAGTACGAACGGATGTTCGCGCAAAAGTATTACCTATATTCGTGTGAGATTTAAGAGGAACGAAGATCGATGCAGAGAATGAGGAATGAAAATATATATATATGCGTCACGTGAATATTTACGCCCATATACACGTATATATATGGGACCTTTCGCGTTAAACGTACTCGTTTCCACGTTTTATTTTCAAAAAAAGATTAAAATGAAAAAAATATCGACGTGAACTTTCACGATTCGGAATTCAAGGCCAAACTTCGTGAACTATGTAACCACGCATGTGTATTCGATTTTGTAAGATAATCTGAACCATCCGCAGTTATTAATAAAGATCACTCATTATTTCAACGTTACTCGTGCTTCGTCTCGTCATTTTCAATGCTACACACTCCAAGATTTTTTCCCTAGCTCGTAAAGCCTTATTCTCCCGTTTTTCTGTTGCGTGAACGTCATATGTAAAAATAGGGTGCGAGGAACGCGCAGAAAATCAGTTGCATGTGTAATAAATTTGACACGACTGAGATCAATCGAAAAACCTGATGGTTATTGGAAGATGAACATTTCGTGTTGTACTGTTTTTCCAGAGACCACCAAATTTTACTTGGCAAAATTATCACTCGGTTACGAATACTCGTATCCTTGCATTTACTACATCTTTATTGTTTTTCTCTCCTTTTTCCGAGTTCGTCGACGTTTTTGTCTTTTTTGAGCCTGATTGCCAGCTTTTTCTAATTTCGTCTACCTCAATATTATTTGTTGAGTCTGTTTTTGTAGGTTTGTCATTATCGCATTTTTTTGTGAAGATACCGATTACCACGATTGCACGTCTCAATTTCACAGTTTCAACGCAGGTATTTCGCTATACCGTGGGCATAAATCACGTTTCGAAAGTTGCTGATTCATATTCCGACATAAACTCAAAAGCGATATAAATCGAGTTATACCGTTATTCCGCGCGTCCCCTCGATTTCTCCTGGAAATGAAAGAAGGCAAACGACTTCCACTGCCCATCGGCAAGGAGTCTCGTTTCGCAACGTTCGTATTTCGCGAGAAAAAAATGTGTACGTGCCAAAAAAAAAAATGTGCGAGGAATAGGTGAGATTTCCCGGCCACGTGTCGGTTGCGTGAGTACTTTCGCAAAACGATGCGAGGAGACAAAACCGCGTCTCGAAGCGAGCAGTATTCAGGCATGACCTCGCGACGAGTCGTCGAGGTATTATCATAAATTTGCAATATTCAGCAAAATTTCGTCGATCAGCTCGTGCGCGCAGGTTAGATTGCCTCACTTGTCGCTCGCGAGCGAGACGCAAGTATTCGGCGTGGCGCAAGCTCGAGGGAGACGCGGAGACTTCGTAGAGATTCGCGCCCCAATAGAGTTGGATCTCTTGCCCTTCTGAATACGCAATGCGATTTATTCGAATCGCGGCGTATAAAACACAAAGGACCGCGTATGATTGGTAAATTATTGAGGAAGGCCAGATTTGCTGGCCAATCACGTACGAGGGTTAAATATTTGAAAGGAAATTGTGAAGGATGAGAATTTCCGATAAACTTGTATCGCGATATCGCGACCTTACCACTTCTCGCGCATTCGAAATGCCAACCAATTTCCTCTTCTTCGCTCGCGAATTTCGTATTCATGCCCTTATTTTTTTGTTCGCTGTTCCTTTGTTTTTTCCCCCTCGTTTTTTTATACTTCTCACGGAAAATCGATTATTCAAAAATGCGACTGGTTGATCGGTGAACGGAGGAGGAGGAGGAATTGCACGGGGGAACCGGCGAGAGACGCAGCTGTTGCGATAATAGTTGGTAATAATATTGTTGGAAAGTTTTCCAGTCCTCTGGGATCGCTGTAACGCGGACGGGAATACGGAAAAAAGTGGGAGGCGACGACAAAGAGAGAGACAGAGAGAGAGAGAGAGAGACGGTCCGGTTGTCGACGAGAAGAAAAATTAATTAAAAGAGCGAACATTGTTTTCATTAAATTAATTCGCAGAATATGCGAACGACCGAAATAATATTCCGACGGACGCGAAACGGCCCCCGTCATTCCTCTGTCGCGGACGAGTGAAACCTAATTGTCACCTAAAAATCGAGAGCAACGCGAGTTTGGCGAAATCTGTTTTTCAAACAATTTCCCAGGTACAGATTATCGCGCTGATTTTTTTCGTGCAATTTTGTTACTATCTATAGTATGAGAGAATATCGAGGTTTCACTCCGAGATTATTAACAGAGTTAGATTTTTTTCGCTCTTCAAGCTCGTAAAAATGAATTTTTGTCTAACGCTAGTGAATTCGAAACTTTATATAGGAAGGTAATTTTTCTTTGCCGCAACAAATGTTCGACCGTTTTGTGCTACGATGAGTTCTCATTTGGCTCGCGCACTCTCCGCACATTCTGTAGAAAAAATCGGTTGATGACAAGTTAATTAACGAGCGGTGGTATAGCCGAGGCGAGAGAATCGATGCGGTCAATTTCTCGGGTGAAGATTGAAAGTAAAGCCGAGAAAGGGTGTCGCCGCGAGTTTCCTCGATCCTTTGAGACGTTATCCGTTTAATATCGTTGAAAGTATATGAGAAGAGGAAGAATTTTAGGACGAAGTTTGCGAATAATTCCGTCGTTGTTGCCGCTTGTTATAGAGGTTTTCCCGGCAACGAGGAAATTTTCTGTTAATTACGAAATACCGAGCATCACCCCTTTCGCCCCACCCGCGGGGCGCGAGGGTTGGAAAGAGGAATAAAAATGGAGTTGAGAAATCCGTGTTGCTTTCTTAAACGGGTTAACTTTAATCCACGGCCAAGTTGAGCCGAGAATTGAGCTTTTTATCAAGCTAAGTAAGCGTAACGCGCCGTCGCGCGAGCTTATTCCAAGCCGCGATGATGCGATGTACCTGAAATAAAATCATCGACAAACTCGCTCTCTCTCTCTCTCACACCGCCGTCGATCCTCCCGCCTCTCGTTCCTCTCGACGAAGCTCTGTCCGTTTCGCGAAATATTTGTCGTTTGATGAAAAATTCTGTCGCGAGAAGAGACACGTGGCGACCTTCGCTCGCCTTTATCGAATAAAATGATGTTCGCGAAGCATGCGAACTATCTTTCATTTCACTTTGTCGATCTTCGCTTCCCTTTCCCTTGCCGACGGCCGACCAGCCACGGTATCGCGCTACTCGCGAGAAGAAAACAAAATAAAGACGAGAAACAGTGACGCAAAAATAAACGGCGAATCGAATCGAATCGAGATGTGAAAAACGTCTGCGATCAGACGAATATTTAAGATATATCGTATCATCGCGAGCTTTTTCGATTATTTATTTTCGGCTGTTAATCGCGTTCTCCTTTTTTCCTGTAGTTCGAATAACGCTCGACTATATCCCCTGATTTTGCGAAAAATGAACCAACGTGCAGGAATGCTGGGATGATAAAAAGGAGCGAAACAGGGAAAAAATATCATCGTAGGAGTAACGCGCGACGAAGATCCTCGAGTCACGATTGAAAAATGTCCGAGTTATTTGGCAGGTGGGTATTAAATTGAATGTAGATCTATTCGGAGAGCAGACCTACGTATATTGCCGCCCGTCGCGAGGCAAAGTCCGAGCAATAAGCATTGTCCAGTTCTCCGGAACGGAAGATTTTTCTTTGACGTGAATTTGAAATATTTCAATTTCGCTTTATTCGACTCCGCGATTCTTCGAGAGCCGTGGATACAAAGTCTGCGAACGGGCTTCGCCCGGGACTGTAACGATACGGCGAATATTGCAGTCTCGACGTCGCGAGTTTAAGCGATTTGCTTCTCGCATGCTTCGATTACTTTGCTCCAAACAACACGAAGTGAGTAAAAATGCTTGCAAAATATTGGATAAAAAGCTCGATTCTCGCTCAACAATATTTTCCCCGACGAGGGAGAGAGAAGTTAAAAAACGTCCAGGTACACGGATTTGGCTCGTCGCTCGTCGAAAACATTCGTGAGATGTAAATAGTCGCGGAAAACATCGATCGGATCGCTCGGCGAGGGCTTTTTCTCTCGATGTCAGGTAGCCGCGAAAGCTTCGGAGACGAGAATCTCGTTTTATTCCGTAACCAAACTCGAGGTCGACAATGGGACAAAAGCTTCGGGAATATTCACAATAAGTCCTCGAGTGAATTGAGCAATCTTCGTAGCTTTTGTTTCCAACAAATGCCACTTGTAAATATAATTACAACTGGCTCGAGCCACAGTCAACACCGTGGAGCGAATCTCGGCGCACGGCCATCATCACGCTAGCGACGCCCCTAATTTCATTCGACGCTTATTTCCACCCCTTTCAGCGCTCCGGTTCCGAAAAACCTTCGTCTCCGCCGATTCCATTCGAATTGCTGGCTGCACTCGCGATAATATCGATCTATGCGCCCGCCGCCTCTGCTCGATATTCTTCAATCTTCTCTTCGTTGTTCTACACACGAATATCAAAATCACCGTGCCACATGCCAATTCGGGCGAAGGATACGAATTTGAATGTACAATTTTTTGAAATATCCGAAACGTCCAAAGAAAATTGGGGAGGTGAAGAGAAAAACGAAATGGAGAGGCATAAAAATTGCGAAAGAATAACGTTGGACGAGTAATTTTTCTTGTGGCGGTCGAATTCGAAGAAAAATGGAGGTTTAATAACCGAAAACTCGGAAGCTGTTGACTCGCAATAAAATTAAATATAATAGACGGGGCTTCTGTCGCGGTCCGCGGGGTTGACTGCGGGATGAATGAATTTTTGGTTCGCGACCATTAATTATTCGAAATTAAATATCTTTCGAGGGGTTTAATTAAAATGTTTACAATGCTACGTCCCACGACAACGCGGCGGCGTTTTAAACGTCGAAATAATTAAAAGTCCAAATATTCATCAATCAAATGCAGCGAATACCTTCGCGTGTTCGTAATGAAAAGCAACGAACATTATTCGAATCGCTGCCGTCGAAATATCAACAGTTCTATAGAAAACTAATCATCGATCCGAAAATATATTCGCATTCCACGCGATTTCGCGCCAATTTTATTAAACTAAAATCCAATTCCCATTTCCGACGGAGGAGAAAAACGACGATTATGCAGAGTGAGCGGGGAATTAATTCTTCGGTGAAAAAAAAATACAATTTTTTGTATTTTGTAGATGGCGAAAAAAATTCAGCGAGAAGGAAAATGACGGGGAGGCCAATTATTAATTCAGAAATCAGCTAATGTAATTTAACAACTTGTTATTCGCGTAATTAAAATTCCATCCCCCGACACCGCGAAGAGCAAAGGGTCGAGACGCGGGGGGAGGCGGCAGATAGTGCGCGGAGGAGAAGGAGAGAGAGAGAGAGAGCAAACGATTCTTGTTTGTTTTGCAAACAAAGGGGTTTTCGCGTGGCGGCCGAGAGCGGAGCGGGGGCAGGTGAATGCCGCGGCGGGCGGTGGGTCGCGAGGGGGTAGAATTATTGCATCTTTTGTTCCCAGGTTCAAACCGCCCCATTTGTGGAATTGCGGATAGCGATTCAACTCCGATTGCCGTCGTTGAATGGGAGTGGGGCACCAGGAACGCGGCGTAGTCTTTTGTTGGTTTTGACTAATTTCTGGTAGGTAATCTAGTTGAATTTGTAAAACCGTCGCGGTCGTTCGCCAATAATATGGCATCGATTTCGATAAACGTTATCTCTACGACGAAGACGAAACACGAACAAACGAGCGTCGAGGCTGCTAATATCGTGAAATTTCGAAATTGTGAGAAAATTATTTGAAAATGGAATCGAAAGCTTGCGAGAAAAACACTGGAGAATTTCAGAAATGCGAGGTAAAAAAAAAGAAGGAATAATGATTCGGAGGAAAAGAAGATAGAGATGAACCGAGGCGTATTTCGGGAAGGGTTCGTCTCGACTTCACCCTTTCTTCGTTGGCATAGCTCTTAATTCTTGTGGGTCCCATCGGTGACTTTATCGTAAGAAATTAGTTCGGGTTGTAACGAACCACCGGCGCGTCGATCCGCGACCAAGAATTCGCTGCGTGCACGCCGCTCGCTCTCTCTTGCTCCCCAGAAGCAAAAGGGAACGCTAACAGCGAAGGTTATACCGCAGTTGGCAACTTTTAGTAGTTTTACAAGCCAATTCGAATTAGGAATTTATGGTAACGACAGAGTTCCCGCGACTGGAGAACGAGAATATTCCGGCAGTCGGTCTTAATTGGTAAGAGTGGAAGATTCACCATTTATACGTAGCTGAACTAGTTCGTTCGAGGCTTCGAGATTTGGTGAAAAAAAAAATCGTCGGGAATGAAGCGACGAAGGAGTCGCGACCTTCGGGAAATAGAGGAGCTTTTCGGCCACGTTCGATAACTACGAGTCGGACGTAACGGAGGATAATAAATCGCGATTATGAAAGTTAGCAGAGTTAGCGGAAAGACAAAAGTCCAGGGATGGTCCGAGGAGAGACTGAAATTTGATACGAGCCACGTATTTCTTCGGGGTGTCGAGTTTTCGCCGCCACGACTGCAGGATAGACTCATCTTTCGTAACTCCTCGTCGTATTTCTTTATTTCCCGCGGCATCCGCAGTCCGGAGGCGTCAGAGATGAGAGGAGTGCCGCTTCCTCCTCGCGCCTCGGCTAGTTCCTGCCGAGGAAACGTAACGATCGACGAGGAAGACGGAGCTTGAGTGTCGAGAGGATGAGGAGGACGATGAAAAACGGGGAAACACGCAAACAACTAGCAGCCAGTCTCCGCAATATCTTTTTCTCTCCTTCGCATTTGTCATCCCCTAGCGATCGACGGATCGGTCCTCTCTCTCTCTCTCTCTCTCTCTCTCTCTCTCTTCCCATCTCTCCTCTCCGAAGAATCTCTCTTCAAAAAGAGGGCAACGAGCAAACGTGTGTTTTTCTTCACCGCTATGGTCGTTTCTATACTTGCCACGTCATCGGAATACGGGAGAGAAAAGTCCGCCAGGAAGTACCTAGTCGCGGTGGCGAATTGGTCCGACGAACTTTCGTTAATAATGGAAAGACATTAATTCCGTTGGATTGGACCCAGCGGAGTGCTGATACTCGATTCTAATACGGAAAGCTTCCTCTGCTACTCCTCGTCGAAGTATACGTCTGCCGAGGAAAGTATAGAAGCCGGTTGCGGAGGCTCCACCTCGCGTCGCGATTTCCAGATTACCCTTTCGAAATCGCGGCGCGGTTGTAATCTTAAAACATTCAGGGGTGTAACGACGACTTGGACGGGATGAAGGTGGAGACCGTAACCCTTTGCACCGTATAATCACTGCGCCGCTGTACGCCACCCAAGGGAACTCTTCGAGAGGGAGAGAGAAAGAGAGAGAGAGAGGAGGAAAGAGTCTTCGCGGCATTCTCTAGTGAAATAATCGAGACGGCGATACACAGAGGAACGTCGCTGCAGTCGAGAGATTACATACGAATTCGTAAGATACGGACTTGCGAGACGATGAATAAAAAGTAGAGGGTAAACTTACGATTAGGATACTCCTCTTCGTTCGATCGAGGGAAAATCGAGTGTGCACGGCGGCGTATAGCCGTATATACCTGCGATAAAATGGACAGCACTCGGTAAAGGGAAGGTGAAAAAGATGGAGAAACAAAAAATATGTGAGATCGTTAGCGCGAAGAGCGCGAGGTCGCATTGTGCTGTTAAGTGTTTCGAAGTGTTAGTTTATTGTTACTTGCTGCCTCGTGGGCAGACTCCTGCTGCATATCTGAGCCTCTGGCCATTAGGGTGAACAGTTTCATGCATCAAAACGACTTAGACACGTCGCGAGGTGTCAGGATCTTGGGACGAGGCGAACAACGGCGATGAGATATGAATAATACGAATGATATCGAACTCACCGATCGGATGAAAATCGAGTCGTTGAACACAGCTGACGATGGGAATCGCTCGAACGACCTCCCTGAAACAAAGAATCTAGAGTTAGGACTGCGCAAACGAAATATTTTTATAAATCTTCAAGATCGCCGTGTTCGCGAAAAATGAGAGAAATTTTTTGGAAAAAATTGGCTCGCTTCTGTTCAAACAAATTTGACGGGTGACGCGAATATCGCTCGTTCGTTTAGCTCACCCCGTATATTATTATTTTTCTACTAACGGGACAATACGAGTGGCGCGCAGTCGGAGCGTCGTAAAAAGCAACAATGATGAAAATATTACTTTCTAAAGCCGCGCGGGGTGTCGTTAACGGTAGGTCGGACGGTACGACTCTTCCGCGCTTTTTCTCTCCGCTTTTCTTTTCTAACGCCTACCTAAATTACGGGGCGAGCGAGAACACCGAGTGCGTATAAACGTTACGAATGGTGAGAAATCGTCGAAAATTCGAGCCACCGTTTCCACTTTACGAGAGGAAAAGGTAGAAAAAAAAACAAGGATTCTCCGGCCACAGAAAAAACTTTCGTTTCGAAATATTCGAAATATCGAGTTTTCAACTTGACTCTGATTTTTAATGGGATTCCCAGCGATTCGTGACGATTGCATTTTACGGAAATTTCGACATTCTAATTTGACGAATATCGACTGTAATTTTTCACCTGTAGTATTTTCCGATCGGGGACGAGGACACGCGACGAAGGACACCGTGTATTACGCTTGGTAATACTTTCCAGAGGTGAAAAGTCATTTTCCGTTTGATATATACTCGGTTCGAAACTTTTTTACGATTCGCAGGTGGAAAGTCAACTATAAAAAGAAATGCCAAGATATCGCATCATTTGCATGGACGGTATAATAACGTCGTAACTTGCCCCCCGACTTCTCTACTGACGTCTTGATGAACTCGCATTAATTACGTTCGCCCCGGGATCGCTCTCGACTCTCCGGGTCGTTAAAAGTTGAAAAATCAGGGAACCGTTTAAAATGATACGATCAACCGAGTCGATGAGCTACGATCATCACAACTATTCGGTTGTCCACTGAAAATTAAAGCACCTCCGAATCTTACGAGAAACATGATCACCAATTTTCTCGACGAAAAGTTGTCGAAAAAAAACAGGAACAAAAAATGAAACTTTATTGCTCGAGACATTGCTTTGATAACAGAGATTTTCTACGGAAAGATGCTCCATCTCGAATCGCGAAAAGTTACGAATCCGCAACGAAGAGGGATGCTGGAGCGCGCGACGATGCGATCGCGAGGTCATGTCGAGTCGGGGTCGTTTTATTCGGGCAAAGCGTTCGATTAAATTATCGAATTCGATTGTCGCGGATAGCATTGATGATCGAGCGTAATTATTATTTAACGAAGTACCTACGAGCCGAAGCAGAGATGATCGATCCCGTAATTAATTGCGGTGCGTACGCGGTACGCACACGGGGCTCGCGTTCGGTGTAGAATTCCGTAAACTACCGGACTAAATCATTCTCTCTGTGGTCAGACGAACCTGTGGCAACGAGGTCTGGCCAAACAACGATTCGTATGCGCTTTGGTAGAAATTTAACGACCCCAACGTTCCTCCGTCGCGCAAACACTGCTATTTTATTCACGCCCGTGAATTATCGGGGCGACAGTTTTTCGAACGATTCTTTTAATCGTTTCCCACGATTAAGCTCGCAACGCTCGATGCAGGCGTGAAAACGATGCGCGTCAATTCTGCCCGCGATGAGATGTAACGCTAGTCGCTCTGTTCTTTACTTAATATTACTCCGCATTTTGATAGGGCAACGATACGAAAAAGTTTATATTTTATTCGTGAGATGAAGAACATGCGTTATAGTACGTGACCATTCATCCACCTTTTCCATCCAAATTATTTATAATTTGGTACGAGTAATTGGTACGAATCCAAATCCGTTCGGTTCGACAATCTATCTCTATGAGGCAAGAAATTGTGGTTAAAAAACTAATTATAAATGGCAGCAAACAGACAGTTTTGCACGCTCTACGTAATGAGATACGGCTTCAACGCGAAATCCATACATCCGTTGAATCATTTAGTGACACGAAATGACCTTTTGGCTGGAGCCGATCGATTTGCGGGTTTCCATTGATAGTCCCTGAGTCGGGTAATATTTTTAGCTGAACTCCAACGCGTTCGCGTAGTTTACACCGTCACCGATCAAGTTTTCGAACATAGAGATGAGTTGTCTTGATTCTCGGCTTCTCATAATTCCAGGGTGATTTTCGAAGTGCAAAAACTTCTTATCGACGAGTTTTTCTTAATTACAATTGCGGGTTCGTTTGACGGCGACGAATGTTACTTCGCTTCGGTAGCGTTGCGCCGGTACGCCGCCACGCGTCGCCTTGTAACGGGGCGTCGCGGGACTCTGCTTTGCTTTTAGACCTTCCGGCTCCTGCTGTAAGCTACAATTACTCGAAAAACTCTCATCCTCTTTGCCGAGTATTCGCTTTGTACGTGCACTCCGCATACGAGCTTCGTATCCCGCGAGAACGCGTCTGCGAGCTCGCGGATAGAAAGAATACCTACACCTCACGTCGGAAGATATGGCACCTCTTCATTCCACTCTCCGACTCCACTCTCGCGAACCCTCGCCTCGATGCTTCAGATCCTTTCGATAATTCACCGGCTGCTCGAGTTCGTATTTTATTTTAAATCCGTAAAATTCCTCATTTACGCAATCTGCACAGTAAAGTCGCCCTAATCTTCTCGATTTCGCTTCAAAAATTTTAGCAGAACAAATAATACGCATCGAATTTCGAATCACCATTTTTTGATCCGAGACGCAGACCAGTAATGGCGTAATTTATATATTTATGCACTTACACGCGATCCATCTTATAAATAACGACGAGCATCGGTTTCTAGAACTTCGTTATTTGCGGACACAACGAGAGATGAAACTTGAAAGGTGTCAAAAAAAAGGTCACGTTTTAATTATGACGACGAAGGGTCGTATCTTTTATTTATGTAGCAGGTTATTTCACATGTTTTTCGAGGAACCTTGATCGAAATTCGATGGTGTAGCAGCAAGTAGCATCGGCTTCTGCGACGTCACGATGTCATACATCTTGTCGCGATCACTGGGCAAACTTTTGCTTCGGTTCGAGGATGAGATACGAGGTGATGACGATGTCAGGGTGACGATGAACGGTTCGATAAGTTGATTAAACGTTGACTATTCGCAGGTACACTCTTCGCAAGAACAGCGTCCGTCGTTCTTGCAGTCGCATCTTTCTGAAACGGAATTAATTACCAACGATTCATATTCTATTACCACCGTCGTCGATTTGCTATGCTCTCCTCGCAAGAACTCGTTTTTTACAATTTTTGTCGCTAACTACGAACATTCTCACCTGTAGCGATGTCGCAGCATTTGCAATCAGCTCCGCACTTGCAATCCTCGCACGCGTCTGTAAAACGCGTAAAAATGAATGACTCAATTTAAAGTTCGCCAAAAGTGTACCAAATGCGAGAAATCAAAATTCGTCTTTTCGTTTTCGGCGAAAAAAATAATTGTCCTCGGGAAAGCTTGCGATGCGTAAATTGGATGCATCTCTTACCTTTACATTTGTCGCAGGGTCCCGGCATTTTGTTGACAGTGTCGTTCACACTTTATCGTTATTACTTACGAATCACCGTGATTTTTCAAGGAGCAGACTAACGAGCTGCGTTCGCGACTGCAGTTTATGTACGGTAGGTCCCTACCGAGATGCACCAGGTTCGCAGACCGTGTGCAACGAAGTGCGAAAGGAGGGAGAAAACGAGAGGAGTGCGAGAACATCGTGCGCAATTTTCAATCATGCGGCGAGAAGGAGAGAGAAAAAAGACGCGGTTGTGCCGTTCGCAGCGATCTGTGTTTGTCGAGCGGTACTGATAATTGTATTACGCGTAAGTGACGATCTATTATTATTCGCGAAATGACAATAATAATCGTCACGTATTTAACGGCTGCGATTTGTTGTGCACGCGTTCCTCGAGCGGATTACAACGTTGAATAAAAATCCAACACATTCGTTTCTCATTATTATGATCCCCCTCCGTACACGCGAATCCGATTTCAAATTGCCTACCTGATTTTATTTTCACATTCGCGCCGCCCCTTTCCCCGAATTTCATCAAAAGCGATGGGGGAAAATCGTTTCATCGTTATTCTCTCAAGTAGCCCTAAAAATTTTCGATTCCGAGTCAAAAGCATTCGAGAGCGTTTGGTCGAATTATATAGAAAAAAAGCATTCGAATTCGATGAAATGACGGACGAACGATTGGAAAATGATAAAAATACAAATAAACGCGAGAGAGTCGTTCGATAATTCTCGGTACTTTTATTTCCTCTTATCAACCGATTATAGTTTTCGCTTTCGGAATCGGGAAGAAAAATAAACGAGTTATAATTTTTTGACCCGTGAGACGCACAATGTTATTATCTTCCGATTATCACACTGGCAGTGTCTGCTTCGTTCAATTACGAATACAGCGTTGACCTTGCGGCTCGCAGATTCGATAACTCGTGCTCAGCTGTGATGATTGTAATACATTTTGTAAGAAAGTCGCGCGGGTCCCGGAATTTTAAATCATGCCGTCAAGAATTACTAGAACCGGAATCAGAAGCGGAACGAACGAGGCTGAGAAAATACACAGGAATAGACACGCATCGCTGCGATTATTCGTATCAAATCATAACAAAGGATTACTACGACAACAGCGATTGTACGCCCAGCCTTCCAGAACCAAGCGGTCTGTTTGTACTGCGTAGGTATACGACTTTGTATACACGACTCGATTCGAAAAAATTCCAGCGATTCTGCGCAAAAAGTTCTCGGCAAAATATATTATACATCGGGTATTATATACTTACAATACGTGGAGTAGTATGTATTATATGTATGTACTCGATAGAGAATGCGCGTCTGCACAGTGTGTATACGCTACCCTTACGCGGACTATGCAGCCTGCATGAATACTTATCGCTTATGCAGGCATACAAACGTAGATTGCTCGTGAACGCTGTAAGTACGATCTGTAGGAGATCAACTTCGCATACACGTCGTGCGTGTGCGTCTCACTGTGTTGTATCCGGCTGCGCGATACCTATACGACGATAATGGTGTTACTTTTCCTTTTATTCATTTCCCCCTCGTTCCCTCTATCTCACAAATGAGAAAAAAATATGTAACGACGTGGCTGTTTGAATGATGCTTGCAAAGTCAGACGTTTGAAGGGTGAGAGCAACGATGAATAGACGTCTAGATCGTGGACAGATAACCCTTCGAGTGCACAATTCTGCCGCCAACCTATAAATGCATATTGGGACAATCTCACCCTAGGCGATTTCGAAATCGTTGTGTCTCGGTGAATATGTACTATTGTGTCTTTTGTAGAGACGTTTTTTATAGTAAATTATCCATATTTTGTAGTCCTACCTTTATTTATCCGCGAAAAACGAAAACATTCGTGGGGCATACGTTGAAAGATATGTACTATCGTTGACAGAAAATTGTTTGGGTCAAATCCAGCCAGTATGCATTCGAAGGCATAAAACTGGTGTACGGATTATTATAAAAATGTATGAAAATTCGAGGCAGTAGGTAATCGAGACGATTGATGAGAATAAGACGTTAGTTAGT
Source organism: Arge pagana (assembly GCA_963969455.1). Lineage (NCBI taxonomy): Eukaryota > Metazoa > Arthropoda > Insecta > Hymenoptera > Argidae > Arge > Arge pagana. The sequence continues at coordinate 15,472,586 of OZ018315.1, read as the reverse complement.
GTCGTAGGTCGAGAAACGATCAATACGCACTAATGCGTCGCAACAGTACTGAAAGAAATCAAGCTCGTTTCAAGCATGCAGTAAAAAGGAATATATTAGGATATAAAATGGGACGAATGAATCTCAGGATATGAGGATGTATGGAATGCGATGAGCAAAAAAATAAGAAAAATAGAGCTGTATCGTTGTGTTGCGAATAAAGGTACGAGATTCTTCCGCGACTCGAAAGTATCTGCAACGGATAGGTAGACAGGAACCGGAAGATAATTGCGTCTCTTGGATCGTCGAATGATAAGTCATCAGCAGTGGATAGTTCAACGGTGCTTGCCACTTGCAGTCGGTCACAGTGTTGTCGGCGGTAGGCAAGTTTTGCGAAGCTTTACAGATCGCAGCTGTACCGACGAGACTCGTATACAAAATTAAACGAATAATTATTCTAGTTGCGTTAAATTATGACATACGTTGAGTTTATTTCGAAATTGCACTCCTTGTTTATTAACCATCAATATTCTTCTCTTTCTATTTTTGTTTTCGCTCTATTTTATTTTTCTTTCATTTTACTGTTTCTTTTTCTTCCTGAATGTAAACCGGTTTGATACTGTATCTGGCTGATTACACGTGCGTTCAAATGTACCACTCCTTATACTGAACACTCCGTTTACTGAATAATAAAAATAAATAATAAAATACGCGAAGCGAATGAGAAATTGGACAACGCACGACATTTTTTTTGGAGGTGAGAAATGTAATTCACTGTTCGTATATTAAGTCTTCGGTGAAAAGAAATGAAGTGGAAATAATAGAGGATCGTTTGGGAGTTAGTTTTAGGTTCTGACAAGGTTACTCCGTTTTTTCCATACAATCGGAACGAATTATAAGAATAGAAGAAAATTGACAAAAAACGCGCGACAAGGATGCGGACAATGGGCTACGTTTTAATTAATGTCAGAAGTATTACAAAGTACAGAATGTGATGAAAATTCGAATGAAAAATGTATCTCCGCGTTCAAGCTGGTAGAATATTTTTTCGTTCGTCATTTGCAGCCGCAGGAACAATTTCCGCCGGAGCAGCCATTGCAGGAGCCTGAAATCAAAGATGGGGTCCCGAAATGTATAATTTTTTATAATTATTATTGTTGTTAGGATCATTTTTAGTTTCCGTAACGTTTCTTATTCGAAGACGCGATGAGTTTATTCGAGACGGCACAATGTGCGAAACTGAAACAGCGATCACGTCTTACCGCATCCGCCACCGCCACTGCGACACTTGCAGCTACTCGAGCATTGGCATCCCTTCGTGGACGATTCTGGAAAAAGGAGTTCGAAAAAAACACATTTTTCGACGTGTTCGCTGACATACTATTTAATCTAACAGACTAAATTTCTCAGTTCATCAACGATTATTAGAAAATACGAAATTATTTCTAAGTGCTGCACTAACACAGCGCATTACAGTTCCGTTGAGCTGATAATGAAATGATGCTCGATGTACCGAGCGGAAGATCAATGATTTTGGAAAAATAAATACCGAAAGATATATAATGAGTGGAAAAATGTTTATCCTGACGATTATGACGGATATGAAAAGGAAATGATTCGATGAGAAACGTATTTCGCCTCATTCCACTTCAGAATTTAATTTTGTAGCACTCGTAATTGCCGTGATAATTTGTTCGTTGGTGGACAAAATCCAGCGATCGTTCTCGTTGACGCGAATGGGCAAGGAGATCGGAAAATGATGATTGCGACCGAAAATTTTGGTGTTTTGGGAAAGTTCTGCCACGAAATTCGACTGTTGTTGCGAATCGACGTTCATACCTTTGGTCTTGTCAGCGCCTGGTGCCGGCATCTCGATGCTTATTATTCAATTGAACTCGTTTAAACAACCCTTCAACTCGATCTGACGATCGTCTCGCCGAGCCGAGGAATTATATTGCCCTCGTCCCCACTCGACGTTGATCACGGCACTATTTTTATGCGGTCAATGAGAATGTATAAATTGGCGGGTTGGTACACGCCTCGTGTATCGTGGTACGGACCAGCATATTCTTCGATCCATTGTATCGTTTATCGAGATCTTTTATCGCGGAGTACGCTGAAATATTTCCGCAGGCTTCGAACAGAACTCTTGTCGGCGTACAAAAAACTACGAGTCACGATTCTCGTAAAACCACGAGAGGCGAAAGATATTTGTTGGTAAGAACGGAGATCGCGGACAATGCTCCGTGCCTTTCGAAAATAATCGGCTAATTTCTGAATTACTACTTTCTCCTTCGCGTGAAACTGTTTCATCAGAAAAGAGCATGGAATAAAATCATAACTCGTGAAAATCATAATTCGAGAGACATCTACCAAGAGTTTCGTGACCATTTCTACCGCACTTAACTCCACTTCTCGCGTTAGTCAGAAATTATACAGAGTTCTGGTGAAAAAAATTCGAATTCATCTCAAATTTGGATAAATCGATTGATCAAATTCAGAGGTAGGCAGCAACTAGACAACCTTTTCCTTTATAACTCGTTTCAAATAATTTCCTACGAAGAACGAGTCGAAGAAGTGGAATATTCGCTCGCCAAGTTATTATATTATATCATGGAGCGATTAAACTCAATCGACGATAATTTTTTCTACGCGGCTGATAATCCGCAACGAGGAGCGATGGTCTCTCAACTTTCTATCTTCAAGTTCTCTCGAAACACCGGCACCTGAGCTCTTATCGGCCGCGCAGTATTTTAGGTCATCACGACTCGTTCCACTTCCTCGTAATAATCTCGTTGCAATGAAAAAAAAACTAGCGTACAATGTTGTAGGAGATGGTAGGAGGAATGTAGACCGCGGATCGATCAATTGCTACGATAATAGCCAACCAAACGTACAACGTTTTCTGATAAGGCTCGGAAAAACGTCAGGTAAGACTGCGAAGGTATTTCCTTGGAAAGCTCGCCGTTCGGAAAAAACGTATAAAAAAGTGTCAGGTTCGCGTGTTTCCCCTTCGCAACGATTAGTATCGGTTTTGTTTCATTGTTCTTTGTAACTCTACTTCATTGGCAATGTAAGAACGATGAAACCGCGCGGCCTGAGTCGACCTTCATGCCTCGTCGTCGCAAACAAGTTGAATAGCGTCGCGCAAAGTTTTTATTCTCGTAACGAAGGTCGACCGAGATTCGGAGCGAGAAACGCTATTGTATCGTCCGAATCCAGTTACGAAACTTCCGGCCAATAATGAAACGATCGTACTCTTCACATATTTTTATTGATCTCTCGCCGCGTCAATTTATCGTGCGAGCGTAGCGAAATAATTGTAAAGCGTACATACACAAACGAAGTAATACTATCGAGGAACAATATCAGCGTTATAAATCGATTGTAATCAATTCCATTTCAATTTTATCGACTCGCGATCTATAAATATGTTAAATATAACTCGGGGACATTTCTCGTTGTGGAATCTTTTCTCCGTCAAGGTCGTCTAGTCGCAACCGCAATTTTTGCATTTGCAGTCTCCACCGGATTTGCAGCCGCACTTATCTGCAAAACACACAAGTCCACGTTAGCGAATCACACTTTTTTCACCATTTTAGGAACTTCCAGTCGGAAGTGGCGACAGCTTGAAATTCGTGATGTCGATCAGCTTCGCGAAACGAAAATCTTCGTATCTTCGTTTCGCGTCGCCATTCCGAAACAGATTCGCGGAAATAACAAAATGTGTTGGAAAGGAACGTGTTCCAATCCCACGAGTCACGAAATGAACTTCGATTACCAGTGCGAATCGCACTCTACTGGTCATGAATCGATTTAAAAATTTCAGCGCACTTGCATTAAACGTTCATCTGTATATACATCGCAAATAAAACCGCGAGACACCGTTTGTCGTCTCACTCGCATTAAATGACCATTAGTTTACTACCTCGATGACTTTCGAACGGGGGAGCAATTCTTCACCGAAATTCGACCGGAAGATTTTGGAATTTGGAATTATCGATGACCAAATTCGATCAAAATCGTCCCCTTAATTGCATTACCGAGGGAACTCCTCCGGCAATTCCAGAAAATTGAAACTCGTGGCTGCGTAATAATTGAGTAAAAAGTAAAATAATCGTTGTAAAATTGTTTATCGTTGCCTCACCTCCCGGTGTGCTGGAGCATTTGCAGTCGCTTCCACATTTGCAACCACCTTGGCAGCCGCCTTCTGCTGCGGGCATGAGATTAATTATTGACGTATGTATCATCGTGTGAATATCATCAACAGAATATCGCGGAAAAAAACGGAACGAGATATCGTCAGGTTTAAAAAATTTAAAAATGGTACGCGAACGGATGATGCGATGCGAAATACAATTGGCGATGCAAATCGACTCACCTTTGCATTTATCACTTGGTCCCGGCATTCTCGAAGCTTCTATTTTCCTCTGGCGTTTCGCAAGTCGACGCTCTCGTCGCGATAGTTTCCGCACTGTTCTGATCGTCGACGGGTTCGCCGTAGGAATTTATTGACCGGTCTCTCGTACCACTCCCGCTACGCCCGCGCCGTGTCGTGTGCACAACCATCGTCGAGGTGCCACGCGCAACGACGAGACTTTTCACACGACCTACACCAAACGTGACGACACGCAGAGTTGTTAGCAGAGGCACTGATCGTCTGATAAGCCTTTGCCTCGCGAATGATTCACCGTTGCATGGACGGCCGAACCGCGGAGAGAGATAAAAGCAATTACTCGGTTGCATTTCGCCTCGTTATCGCTCGGAAAACTTTCGTGTTGTTGTCGAGCTGTTTGCACTGATATAGATACGCCTTCTTCGACGAACCGCAGTTTCATCCGGAAGCCGATTCCATCTGACAAAAAGAGAGGATACAACTTTGAAAAAATCGGATTTTCATACAGTTTCGCGTGATTATAATCGATCTTCCTGCTCTTGCTCAAGTAAATGCCAACATCGAAAATCTCTTCGACTCGTTTGTAGACGAATCTTCGATGATTGCGGAAGCTGCTTTCGGAGCGTACCTATTACAGTAGTTCCAAATAAGCCAGTAGCTTATCACTCAATCGTATTTCGCGACACGTATTTCCCGTATTGAAAAAAATAGCAATATTTTGTCTCGATATCAAATTGTCACAGCTGTCGAAATATTTTGTGTCTCGCGATTGAAAAAAGAAGTTGTACTTTTTCCGCGTCCATCATAACGCCAGTCGATATTCCATCCAATAGCAGTTCTCATTTCGAAAAACAAAAGGTTCTGCCAAGCAAACTGATGCTTCGGATGATACATTGTTATGAATACATCGACTCATAATACTGATTGGATGATAATTATAATAATTCGATATACGTTTCACGATCACGCCTAGCTCGGCTATTCTCCGTTAGCTTATCGTCGAGTGGTAACGCCGCGAGAGCCGTGTTATCAGCGATGATAACTGGGTAATCTGATGAATCGTGGATAAAAAAACATCAGAGCTGCTTCATCGTGTCGACTCATTTTTGTCGTTCGAGCTTTTTTGGAAAGCTCGAGTTATTTACTCCTCTATTTGTCATAACCGACGGTGATAAGCGTTGTCGTTGGTCGGTGAGGAAGAGATCGTCGATAATCACGGACCTCTGCGAAACGGACGAGAAAATCGTGAGAGCTATCAGCTTTGCGCTCCGCAGAATGTAGATGGCGGTGCGAGTACGAAAGCTCGATAACGAGCGAAGCTCGCGGAGAAACAATCGTTCTCCGCTTTCCAGGTGAAAATGATAATGGAATGATGATGGAATGCTAATCGACGGATCACAATCGTCTCGCCTCTCCGCGCCAACATTTTCCATTCCCCCGGCGACGCTGCACTTTTATGACGCAGCATCTACCGACGATTAACGAGCCTCGGCTTAGCGCATCGCTAAGATAATCGAACGAAGACAAAAACGTGAAGCTTATGTACTTTTTATCACCTTCGAAACGCGACCCCAGCTAGCTCTCGTTTTCCACTCGTGGTATATATATTTTGCGAATTTCTTCGCGTATGCATTCGAGGTCACGCGATGCACTCCGCGAGTCGGCGTACGCCGCGCGGATTCGACGTAGAAGCGAGCAACGTTCCGAGAATTTGTTGGCGCAAACTGTCGTTTCACTTCGTAATACCGTGAAACTTTGGCGTGTTAACGGTGAGATCCGCTGCGTCGTTCGAGGCGAAATTCCGGGTCTAATAAGTTTTCGCGTCCGAAAGGCGACGCTGCATTCGAAAACGGGTAGGTAACTTTTTGGGTTGGAGTCGTGATCGGTGACGAAAATCGAGCGGGGGATGGTCGCGCGCGGATCGTCGGTGGAATAAGAGAAGGTCTTTTGGGATAAGGGAAGACGGTTGATTCGAGCCAAGTAGCACTTGTGATGGATGGCCGAGCGCAGTCGGTGCTGTCAGCGCGATACTAACAAATAAACTTCCCGACTACTCCTCAGGTACACCTCGACGCCACGACGCGTTACCAAAAGCTACCTAAAGCTCAACGAGCCCAGAACCAGAAGTCGACCGAACGAAACGACATTTTAACTCGCGACCTTGAAAATAATCGAAATGAAATCGTTGGCCGGAGATGAATCTGGTCGGCGAGAAAATCTGTTACGAGTGCCTCGATTTATTCTCGAATTTCTTCCAATTCCGCGCGAACAACGAAAGAGGGTGATGGAATTTGTTCGGCTGCGCTGTTTCGTTCGTCACTTGTTTGCCTGCTAGTTCCCAATTTCGATGTCTGACGACAAACAAGAAATCAGACAAAGTTTGGCATGCAATTCCGCGTCGTCGATTCGTATTTGTAGTGAATTTGTCGCGAGCAACGGGTGAAAATCGTAGCGAGGGGGGGGGGGGGGGGGAGGGGGGGGGAATTGGTTCGAGTTCGTAAAAAACTTGTAGTGTCTCTTTATTAATTTTGCGATGTTCGTCGTCGTCCTCGGGGTTCCTGCTGGTTCGTCGAAATCGTTTAATTTCGTAAGTTCTCCGATACTAGCGGCGTGGCGCGACCCCCTCGATTCATATTGTGGTAACTAGATGCGAAAACTCGAGGACAAAGTATTCTCGTAAAAAAAAAACCAAAAACTTTTCTCGAAGGTTCGCGTAGGAAAAACGCGAAGCGACTTTCAATATGAGCGAACGCCGCCGACCCCCTCGCCCCGAATCCCCGTCAAAATATCCAGGAAAGCTTTCGTCTTTGTCACGAAGTTCGGGGCGCGGGGGCGAGGTACGACCTCTCGCATGTCGAAGTTATGAAAATTAATAAGAAAAATTGCCCGTAAATTTCACCTCGCCGAAGTGAAGAAGCGCCCGCGCGGTACCGTCTACCAATAAAATTAGAATTATGTCGCGACAGCTATATATATTCGGGGTTCCCGAGACCGGGGACACGTATTCGCGGGGTACGCGTATGGGTGAAGCTTTTACTGGCTATGGAGGGCGGGGGGGGGGGGGGGGGGGTAACATTTGTTAGTCCCTGGAATGTGTCCCGCGTCTCTTAACGTACGACTCACCAAGATTACATCCATGTCTTACGCGGATACCGGAACAACCATCCGAACAACCATCCTAGTGTGCGTGGCCCGCGTTTCTGCGAACACAGATGCGATGAACGATTACATAGAGACGAGAAGACGCATGTGTATAGAGGGTGGCTCGCAACGACTCGGAAAATTATTCCTCGAATTACAACGCGTCCGAAAAATAACTCTCGATGCGAAAGCTCCGCGATTTACTCATTTCTCACACCTCGTACATCCCTGATCGCGACGAATCATCTCCTCGCGAGTCGGATCGACCGTGTTTTTTTCACCTTCCCTTTTCTACGAGTTTTTGCGGATACTTTTGGAAAATTGTGGACTACAGGGAGATACCTGAATTTTTTATTCTTCCTTGTTTGACTTTCTGATCAAAGCAGAAGTTCAGCTGTGGAGAGGAACCGAGGAGCCGTGGTTGGCGAATCTGTTGGGCTATGCTTCGTAGCTGTCGATGTTAAGCTCTTCGATTCGAAAACGTGAGAAAAAATAGTTTTACCAAGCCGTGGTCAACGGGCACACCCTGTATACACCCGCGTCACAGGTACGTAGAGGAGACGTATACATTATACACTTATAACGTGCATGTAAGGCGAAGCGTTTACTCGAAGGAGGGGTGAGGGTGATCTTCAGAATAGGTTATTAAATTCTACAGTTGATAGGTTGGCTTGATATAATATAGGTGGGACCTTCACCCATCTCTGTTCAGGCTCGTGGCTCGTTCTTGACTATTATTCGCCGCGAGATCGGTGGATTTTTTCCGAACCGATATTTCAACCGCTAGCCATTAATACTCCGGCCAAATGCGAGAGCTTGAATTTTTCTGCGGTCCCAACAGCGAAGATTCGCGAGCTTGCGGCGATTTTGTAGTAGTGTGGCTAACGAATGTTTGCTGGAGAGCTTTTTATGGACAGGCTTGTGGGAATCGTTAGCTTTGCTCGAGACGATAGCGACGAGTAGTACTCGTTGTTTGTGATAAATTGTATCGGAGGAAATTTCGGGATTGAAACAACCTCGCAAGAGCTTTCGACTTCTTGCAGTATCTTCGCGTCGCCGCGACGAAATACCGTTGAAACTCCGTTAAGTTTTAAGACGCTAGATGGGAGTATCAGAGTATCAATTATTAATACCAGTCGCATGACCCCGGAGCCGTGACGAAGCTCGTTCGCATCTCGATTTCGCTACCCTCTGCTCGTTTCTCTTCGGAAACGTGTACAAGAAACATCGGTCCTCGGCCCTGAAGAAACTCGCGTCGGCCAAGGAGGGTGGCAGCGGCTGCTGGTACTTCTGTTGATCACGTCTCTCGGTTGAGAGCGCATCGTCATCAGGGTAAGCTTCTTAACAGTTTCTCTGGCTCTGGCTCTGGCTCCCGCTCCAGTTTCTCTCTATCTCTCTCTTTCTCTCGTTTACCAACTTTCAACGACGTCGGGCTTCTTAACCGTTCGAGGACCGACGCGACCATTCTTGCGGACGTAGGACGAACGCTACTCGGAAATACACGCGTCCTTTCCATTGCACGCCTCGCGAAACGTACTAATACCAGTGCTAGGGTAGACGATCCGGGAACGATGACTTCTGCTCCTTCTAGTTTCTCAACGTTAGTGCTCCTCGAATTCCAAAACATTTTTACACTTCGACTCATCCTCCGCCGTCTCCAGAGACTCGCTACTTATTCCGCCTCTCTTTTGTTTTTCTCGCTCGCTCTTGCTTTAGAGAGTCAAAAACCGATCGAAGCAAATGCAGTGGAACTAGTTTCTGTTTGTTGTTTGTTTTTGAAAGGTTGAAATATCAAATTTTCACAATTTCTGGTCACGCGGAAAATGGGATTTTGAAGAGGATTCCGAGATTCTCGTATCATGTATCAATGATTATAATTTCGTGCCGCTGAATTATGCATTGGCGAGTAGAAATGATGCTCGTGAAGCGAGAGTTTGGCTCTCGCCTGTTTTCTCGTCTCGAGGGAATTCGAGATCAACTGAAATGATAAAACAGGCGAAGAGCTCTTGTTTTCCTCCGTGAGAGGCTTCGTAAAATTCCGAGAATGGTAATGACGAATTCGTTTGCCGGGGACGCGGCTGTCGCGACGCTGCATATAATGATTATTCAAATGCGAAGAGCAGCGCTTAATTCTACGATGGGTACCCACTCTCCGTTGATCTGCGGTGTGTGATCCGGCCCATTAGCCCGGAGCCTCGCGACTCTCTCGCTTCTCGCGCCCCCTCGATTCGTTCGGGAACGAGAAAGACGAAGGATCGTCCGTTTGCGGAATGCTTTTTGCATCAATGTAGAAGCACGAGTCCACTGAGCCTCGCGCTCCGGCCTGAGGCACGTCCGATTCGAGCATTTGCCACTTCTACGTCTCCAGGCTCCCCACTCGCGTTCTCTATTTTTCCCCTCTCATTTTCACTCCAAACACCTTCCTTCGCTTTCTCTTCGCCGTCACCTCTCATCCATTCGCATTTCGATTCGTTGTCTCCCCCATTTTTTTGCCAGCTTCAGCTAGCTTTTTCCAGCTTTGGTACCTACTGCTCAATTTTTTGACGCCACGGCTGCGTCAATTTTTGGAAGCTGCGGTACGTACCCCCCAAAATCTGTACAACTTCGTACCGCTCGCGTCGCGTATTTCTTCAGTTTCCAACTTTGTTCCCTGGCTTCGTTTGTTCTCATCTTCTTGTTTCTCGAAAACGTTGTAAGTTCAATTTCAGACCCACCGTGCGCCTCCATCCTGTTGATTTTCCTCGCTCGTGCCGACACAACTAATCGAAGGTGTGCCTCTTTGAAGTGTTTCCTCGACTTTTTTTCCGCGGCCGTTGAATCCCGACGCGCGTGGCATTGGAATTAGGAAAAAGCTCGCGGGGTGAGCAGCGGGGGCGAGGAGCAGCGACGCGTGGATGTGTAATGTTTATGGATGCCAATTTCTGACGACGACGTGAGACAAATACGTTGTTCGTTCCATGCCAGAATATTCCCAGCGATGAAAAATGAATTTTCCACGCTTTTCAAAAGCTCTCGCCGTGGAAAAATTCAGGGTTGAGCGGGAAAACCCTTCGGAACTCCTCCCAGTTTTCGTCGACGCTTTCTTACCTTCGTAGGTCCAAAAAGCTGCGATTCGGACACCGAAAGTTCGAGGAATAATTCGCAACCGAGAATGATAGTAGCGATGCCACGTTTTCGCTCGGCAGACAGCTGGCACGGTGATGATTGTGTAGTAAAAAAATGACGGGAGACAGGAGAAGCGGGGCGAAGGATCTGGGGAAACCAATTCCCGAGAGATCGTTTGCCAAATCCAACGGTGGAATGAAATGCTAATTCTTCTGCACCCCAACGTCAGGAATTCGAGGCTTACATTAGGCGCGTTTCGTAGTCCCACCAATTTACCACGAGGCTCGAGCCTCTATTCCATGCATAACAAAAAGCACGAAGAGTGGCCGATTAATACCGTAATTGAAACCTTCATTTATCGTGGTTCCGTCGACTTACTTGTTTCCTTTGTTTTTCCCACCTACCTCCCATCATTTTTCGCTTCGGTTAATTCTCACCCAAAATCAAAAAACTGAATATTCATTTTTGTTCCCCTCCCCCGGGGCGAAAAGTATAAAACGCTCACCTTCTATTTTCGAATTACGAATTCGAATGGAATTTTTTTCCGCCGATTGGAAAATATTATTTGATTCTATCGCGCGTCTTTTTTTTATTTTTTATTCGCTCGCGCGAATCCCACGGGGTTATCAGGGACGGTAAACTAACTGCATTGAAACGTGACTAGTCACAAATGTATTCGCGGATCGATTGGTTTTCCTACGATAGAAGCGTTCGCCTGGCTCGTCGGTCGCCGCATTTTCGATAGCTTCTATATTCGCGAATTGAGATGCGGCACAAATTTGCTTTCTTGCGTAAACCGAACGCGATGAAAGAACATATTACCACGATTCGGTGCACTCATCGTAGCCGAATTAATTTCTGCCGAAAGCTTTCTCCTGCGAGACTCCGTCGTTCAAGTTTCAAATTCTTTATCGTCCATTTCCAATGATCGCCCCGAGCATATTTTTTATTCACGATCCAGGCTCGGCAGTCTCACTGAGATTTTACGATATCACCCGGATTCCCAGAATTTACCTACTCTCCAAGCTTATTTCCCAGATGGTCTTTCCGCCGACTTTTTCTCTCTCTTTCTCGCGACCGTTTTTCACCCCCCGTAGATATCGCCGCCGTTACCGAAAAACGCGCCAAACTCGCGCAGTGCTCGCGAAATATATGCGAACTTTGTACGCCAATTTCGCAAATTGTTCACGAGAAAATAAATAAATAAATTGAGAAAACTTGTTTTCACCTTTTTTTTAGACAAAGCGAGTCTTTTCCAAGTTTTTCGCTCCTGCTACCGTAAAACTGGCTCGTTCCGCCCCCCAGAAATCGTATCCCTTATCAATAACACGTTCCATTCGAATAGCCTTCGCGAAGCGTTTTCTATCAGTTCGTTTTCCGGCTTCCCTCTTCGCGTTTCCACCCCGACGAATCGGCGCGTCGTATCCCCGCGCATCGTACAATATAATCCGTCCAAGATTTTCTCGAATTGCGTGATCGGAGGGCATAAGCGAAGCCAAAGGTGCCAGCGCCCGTGTAATACTAGCTAAGATAATAGCGCAGTCTGGCATAGGGCCGACGTTATGTAATGCCAGCCTATCAGCCGCTGATTAGGACCTTACCACCGGCAATCTGCCTCCGCGTAGTGTGCGGCGCCGGTGACTACCTACCCCTCCGCATCGTCATCGACCCTCTCCGCGGTCTCTGCTCGCGCAGCCCAATTCCCGTCGACACGATTCGACTGTCGAGCAAAATTGGCGATAACAATTGCAGCAGCAGCACGCGTTTTTGCATAGCGAATATTTTCGTCAGAATTCGATTGCGACGTTTTTCGATTCTTTTCCGCTGGAAGAAATACGAGTACGTCGCCTGTTCTATAGATATCGACGACGAGGAGTAACGGAATACGCGATCTTTCGTGTCTAGTCGATATCGTCCCAAACACATTCGGACATCGTTGTTCTCGGTCGAGAAGCGGAAATTGGAGAGTTTTAAGCTCGACTCGTATTTTTCGGAGTCGCGAGTTTGCGCGTTGTTGGTGTATTCGAAAATTTAGACCCCATCTCGTCGCGAGTATCGTGGAATGATACGAGCGAAATGCAATAAAGCGGAAGAGATTCCTCAGAATTTTTCCTCCGGAATTTCTACGGCACGGGTCAGCGGTGAATCTCACTTCGTTACGCTTCTGCTCGCGGGAAACCAATTCTTCGACGCGGTTCTCGTCTCCTACGCAGTCGCTCCGCTTTCGCATCCTTCTGTTTCGTTGTCAAATGCGAAATAATTATGAATCTCGCGGATCCGATAGCAGAGAATGATTCCATGCTCCCTGCGTCTTTCCTGCCTTGACTTACAGCTTTTCACGGCGAACTACTTACCGGTCTTGGTTACATCAGCATCCGGCTTGTACCGCCCCGATACATTAATCCTACGTAGAAACTTTGCCGCGAAACACCAACGAACACTTTCTCACGGCGAGAAACAGCTCTTTCGCCCGAAGTCGTGGAGCGCGAGAGTGAACGAGAAAGAGAGAGAGAAAGAGAGGGAGAGAGAGAGAGAGAGAGAGAGAGGATGGATCGAGGTTTCATTGTCGAGGGATGATCGACGAATCGTGGCGGGAAATTCGAATTTCCAATTTACAACCCTCCAGCAATTTATCGCGACCCGCTACGGCGATACGTTGACAATGATGCGCGCGATTTTTCTTCCCCTCTCGTGTCCGGTCGGTTTCGACGCGTGCGCAACGACTCCGGAGATAGTAGACGCGCACCGGCACATTTCCATAGATATTCCGGAGGCGTTGAGTTTACATGTCGTTGGTACGCTGCACGTAACTCCGGAGGGAGACCAGATTGAAACAGGTTCGAGGGTGGCGCGGGAGGGGTCCGCGGGGCTGGCGGAGACCCGCGAGTTATGAATTAACTGTCACCGCGTCTTTGATTTGTGTTGCGTTGCTCGCCCTCCCCGCCGCCCTGCTCCTGCTTCGTTTGCGTCTCGTTTGTACGGTACACGCTCGTACAACCACGCGACTCTGCTCGGCCAGGAACGGCGAGCCAGAAACGTCTCTGCAGAAATTGGATAACGGATGAAAATGCGAGCCGAAACGAACCGAGACGAGTCGACGTCCATCGACGCGCGTGACTCGTGCGGCGGCAAGTAGCGCGAGTCAACGTATGTTCGGACGCGTCCGCGCGTGGGAAGGTACACGGTAAAAAATGCCTCATCAAATTTAAGTTACCCACTTTTTTTACACGAAATTAGTGCTACTATAGCACACTGGGTGTGTAGTGACGAAGTAACACGACTCTGCGTTTAGAGTACCTAACGCGAACCAATGTCGAAGAAGCATTTGAAAAGTGTTACTTCGCACATTTTTGTGTGTCGAGAAAGAATACACTGATCTGTATGGACATGGAACAAATTTACACTTTGCACGATCACGGAAATGTTTTTACCGCGTGGGCACTCGAAGGGAGAAAAAGAACGATCGTGAAACGTCGGAGATTGTTTTCGGTCGGATGAACGTAACGGAGAAGTCTAGCTAATTGGCGAATGATGAATAATGCTCCATGAATATCGGGCATATTCTCAGAACTTTGTACTTTATTGGCTCACTTATCAGGAGTGCCAGCCGCTGTATGCGGCCAGCATACGAAATATCGACGTAACCATTGCATCGATTAATTTCCGTAATTACCGAGAAAGTTTTACGCCTACGAGGATCGATGCTCGTTACTGAAGCTGCATCCGCCGCTGGAGATGCGAGTTGCACAGATTCAGTTATAGCTGAACGAATGATCATTCATCGACTGGAAGGATTATTATCGACTCGTTCCATTGTCGGAGGAACAGTCGTCGGGTTTACGTACTCGAAGAGTGCGCCGGTGGTTTTCTCTCGGAGGGAGTTGTCTCTTGATGGGAGATAAAGCGTAGGCTGTTAGCTCCAATTGAATTATTAGCTTTTCAGCGACACGCGACTCGTAGAGGTAGTTATTTCACGATGAACAGAGGTTCGAGACAGTTGTTTCCGACTTGGTTAGTTAGTTCGTCCAGATCCGAGGCGTAAGCCGCGCCGCGATCTCGACACGGCGCCGAAGACTTCCCGAGGAAAATCTCTGACGCGGCGCGAATTACGAGACAACGTGGCGCGGCAGCTCCGACACCTGAGCACTCCGCGTTTACAGACTAGCCTTGCCTATCTGCTATTTATCTGCCGTTACTGCGGGCTACCAGCTACCGCCGTGCTGCTACCGCCACGCGCCATTCATCATCGCGCTTAATGTTAATTTGTTAACGTGCAAGTGGTTCCTCTTAGTTCTCCTCGCTGTTAAGGCAATTTACAGGGTGAACTACGCAGACACGGGTGGTCGACCTTTTTCCTCCTTTCCGGTATCTCCCAAAACGCCAACGTACCCCTCACCAACGAAATCCACCGAGAATAATATCCTTCGTCGTTGCCTCCGAAGCTTTTTGTGAGAGGGGAAAACCCTTTACAGTTTTCAAAATATCGATTTTTCTTCACATATTTCGGAAGTCCAATGTTTCAAGAATATACTGACGGAAGGAGAAATCGAAATATTAAATATTTACCGAGCTATCGCGCATAGTCAAGAGCGCCGCGACTTCGTGCCGTGAACCAGCAAGTCAGGTTTTTTGATTTGATCTTTGGCAACGAGATGAAATAAGCTCGTACCGGCCAACAGCAGCAGCAGCTGGAAGATAACCCAGTTTCCCAAGTAGCGAAAGCCTTATGTGTCGGTAAGTCACTAAAACTGATAATTTCATGTATTAAAACTCCAAACGCGATTATCTCGAACCTACATTTTCAAAAACTGCTCGTGCTGTAGCTCGAAAAATTATGGATCGATCTGCCCGAAATTGGGGGAGGTTTCTGTCCACAACATTACTGCAGGGATAAACCTACACTTTCAGAGATATCGTGCGAATAACTGATTTTTTTAGGGTAAAAAATGTCAAAAAAGGGTCAACAATTCGAACTTTTGATTCAATAGCCCACGTTGATTCCTGATTAATCCTTTTTTTAATGACGTATAGGTTCATTCTATTTGGCTCTCTTGAAGCTTTTGAAAGTCGGACGGAAATGTTGACGCTCGAAGGTACAGAAGAGCGACTCCTGCGTTCAGATGCGCCACAACGCGGTCGAAATCGGTGTACCTACCAAACGTTTCGGATCGCAGATTTTCATTACTCGAGGAGAAATTTCCCATTCGAGCGGGGAATCGCTTTGCTCGAATTATACTTGTACAATGCAAAGATAATATTGGGGCTGAAAAGTTTTCCGACAGGAATTATTATCATTATTTGTTAACGCTCTCGCGGTGGCGCGGCGGTTCACTCGTCCGCGAGGAAAAGTTTGGAACGTAGCCGCGGCGCTGCGAGGGAAAAGGAGTTTGGGTATTATAAAATTACAAACGTTTATTTGTAAAAAATGCAAAGCAGCGGCGTAAGCGCCGCGATCCATTTGCCAGAATAGCTCGCACTTCTTGATAGTCTTAAGCCTTCGAGAGAATGCCGCGTACGCGATAACTTTTCCACTTTAGTGTCACGTACGCCGAGTCGATATTTCTCATTTCGTGAATAAATGTGAAACCACGGGATCGAACGAAATGTCGCGATGAGGCTCGAATACCAAGAGAAAGCGCTGCGCACAGTGGCACAGATTTTGGATTCGGTCGGTTTCAACCTCGCACACAACGCGATTCTAGCAATGCGCGTCTAAATCCGAAATCGACTGCTGTGCATATTCGAAAAATCCAACAAGGATTTGGAATAAGAATTGGATTGAAAAGTGAGAAATAAATCGTCCCTCTCGGACGAGACGTCCTCGAGGAAAGGATAATATTTTCTCACAAATAAGGCTCGTTATGCGAGGGGGGGGGGGGGGGGGAAGTTATCGCGCTCGAGGTATGGACCGTCGTACGTGCGAGATATAACGTCGTCGCTCGTGGGGTGGGAAGAGGCTCGACAAAATTACAATTTCGGGGTGTAATTCCGCGCGGAGAAATGGCTCCACATACCAAGGAGGAAAGGCGAGCGGGTGAGAGGGAGAGAGAGATTTATCAACAGCTCATTCCTTACTAACTAGACGCAGGTTACGTGGGAACTCGAAAGATATTACATCACTCTGCTATCACGAGGCCGCGTATTACGGGGTGCCGCGCTACATCGGATTGCATTCGTTACGGGTGCTGGAATTCGCGCCGACCGCAAAGAAATCATCGGCGAGAGACGTCAACTCCAAATTTCCGCACGAGCTCACGCGAAAAATGACTTGGGCAAAAATCATGATCCGTTTGTTTGGAGCGGAGAGTCGCTTTACTTCGCGCTCATCGTTGGTCGAGTGAAAAATATACCTTGGATATCTGCTCGAGCTCGGGTCGTTCGCAAAGACTGTGACGACGAGGGAACGACGATAGACAGAGAGAGAGAGCGAGGATGCGGTGGGAAAATAGCTGGATTCGTGCCGTTTCGTAAATATCGTTCGTTGGAGAGGTGCGAGAAACGTGGAGCAGCGTGGTGATAATTTAATCATTCGAGCATCTTAAACGCAGGACAAACTCTCCGTGCTAAAGCAAGTTTCTCGCCTCGCAGCTTCGATGCTCCGCTTCGACTCTCAGTCGAGTCCTTTAGACTCTCTCGGAACGGCTTTGAGATTCTGGTGAGAAGAAAAAGACTCGACTCGCCGAACTTGGATGCCTGGCGCAACGATCAATTAACGGCGACAACGATGCTCTGTTCAAGGATAAACCGGCGCGTGGTCATCGCTCGACAATTTCACACCTTAACTAATCCAAACTAGTGGTCTAATCCTCTACTGGTCCGGCGAGGTTCTCTTGTAGTCGTCGATCAGAATAAGAATAATTTTCTCTCCCCATGTTGTTCGATTTGACCACGTTTGGAGAGCTTTCGTTTCGCTGGTGCCTATAAGAGGAGCTTTTTACCAGCTCAACGAAGCTTTTTACCCGAAAGCGAGTTTCGCGAATCCAGCATTCGGTGATCGACGCGATGCTGCCAAAACGAGGAGAAATATCGTTGATCTATTCATCCAATTCTATCCACGTAGCAATTTTAATAGTATGGTAGTAACTTCTTTCTGAATATTCTCCCAAGAGCTTGTATTTCATGCTCTCAGTGTATTTTTTGAAATATATCTCGGGAATTCGTTTGAAATGATTCGAGGATCGATCAACCTTGATGCGAAATACAAGTGTTCAGTTGAATATTCGAGAGACGAGAAAAAAATAGATAGAATTGTTTCTCAACGGTGCATGCATTTCCGCGAGAAGAACTCGATTCGCGACCGAGAATGCGATTTCCAGTTTTTTGCGCGCTCTCGCACGGAGTTCTGCCTGTCGGGGTTCTCGACGCGACGGAGATCGGGTGAAACCTCGAATGGCCCGGATCACTTGCCCCACCATCGCGGCTATAGGCTTCTCCACTCAATGTAGCAAGCGATGCACTAATTCCTATTTAAAGCTTTATTGAACGCGCCGGTACCGCTTGGACAATTTCACGCTTCGCAGAATTTTGCCTCCCTTCCTGATGCCGCTTCGGTGCTGCTGCTGCTGGTTCTGCTCCCGCTTTCGGTGCCGCTCGTCAAACTACATGTACACCGAACACTGCACACCGGTCTGATATTTCCGCTTCGCGAAAAAATAGGAAGAATCTCTCGTCATCGAACTGCGCGTTTTTTCTCATTTTTCCATAAAATAGATTCGAAATAGTTTTCCATTCAAAGATTTGTCCACGAGCTTCGACGTGTTTTCCTGCACTGATTATCACATCCTGCAACGAAGGAGCGTCTGTTCCTCGTATTTTAATATTTCTCCGAGGAAAATTTATCCACGCGTTCGTACGATTTCCTCGAAAGCAGGAGAATCCGCGAATGCGGCGAATTAGTTTCGTAGTTCCGAGAACCCCAAGCGGATGGCGCGCGGTGTATGCTGATTCGCGAAACCACGAGCGGATGACCGATGCGAAAGACGAGCGTCAGCACCATCGGGCAAAGCTCTCTCAGGGGACGAAGGTAGCTCCTTTGTGGCTTATGCTAGGAATGCGGATGGACGCGGACGCTCGACGTGATCGCATTTCTGTGCGATCGATGCGAATAACTCGAAACGTAATCGCATAGTGCTGCGGCGAAAAAAAAAACGCGATCGAGTTTTGAGCCAATGCATGGGAAAAATGCGAAGATACGTTCTGGAAGAGGAACCGGGTTGGCGTAAAAATTTAGTACACTCGATTGATAACGGTAATCGCATATGTTTATTGATATACAAGATATACAGCGCTAGACAGCGTCGGCGACTTTGCTACATACACTTTATACTTAGGTACAGAATTTTCTCAGCATTCCTCCGCTCGTTTAATATTCGTCAATTCGTTTTGTTTCGAACCGATGTCGAGCGTACGCCCCTCGATTCGGCGAATCACCGAGAAAGCCTGAGATTAAATCGGCGGAGACCAAATATGTTTAACCGTGTCATTTCGATCATAGAATTTATTCGCGTTTCGTCGGTTTCGAAATGACAGATTTCCCACATTTTCTCCTCGCAGGAAAATTCCGAATCGAACGAGAATTTTTCAAAATTTGTCCGTCTATCGAGATAGAAAGCCGTTTTAGGAAAAAGCCATTTTCATCGGCGTTTTGCGAACGTACGATCGATTTTTCACCGCGGTTGAAATCTCATTCTTTCTCTGGTGCATGGTTTTCTAGAATTATCAGTCGATACCTACGATTAGGACTGTTTTCGCGTTGGTTTTGCGCGAAGTTCCACCTGCTGATTCGCCTAATACGTTTGTTCGCTTTTTCTTCAAAAATACATTCAAATTCGAGGTGATACGGTGATTAGCGCTCGCGAAATGACATCTCGATTGTTCTTATCTCGCGTGAGAATTCTCGTTATTCTCAGCATCGTCGTAGGAATATCGACTCGCATCGAGGTACCATTCGCATTTTGCAATTTCCTTTCTAATTTTTACACACATTTTTCGCTCACCCTCGTCGAAAGCCTTCTTTAAAAAAAACTGTCACGATACGACCGCTATTTTTTCTATTCGGTACTTTTATTGCAAATTTCTCGTCGTTTCCATTGAGAACTTCATTTTTTAACTTCTCATATTTTTCGTTACCCGTTCGCGTTCCTCCCACAATAATCAATTGTCCCTTTGAATTTTTACAAATGCGCAGACGCATTTTTTAAAAATCGTTCCCAGAGCTTTTTTCCAGAGCTTTTTTCCTTCCTACTTCGTTTTTTCCTCGCCAATCGCGTCCCACATTTTCTGCCGACCTCCTCGCCAAAACTCTTTTTCATTTTTCCACGATTTTCTTGCAAAATATATCGAAAGGTGGTCGCGGCTCGCGAAACTACCGGCAAACAGCGTCGTCGGCGCGACACGCGCTGTCCGGCCTCGCGAGGAACAATTTCCCGCTGGCGCACGCGCAGAGTTGATAGACGGTGATTTTGTTCGAGCTTTGCCGCGTCGAGCGGCCCGGAAACGTGGGATACTGGGAGTTGGCCGGATGCTGATCTCTCGAGGAGCGAATCTGTCCCGGCACCGCGGTCCTCAGACCCTTCAGGAAGACCGACGCCGCGTCGATTCTTACAGCGCCGGCGATACTTTGAAGTTTCATATCCGACAGGCAAGAAGCTGTCACGTCACCGGCACGTGATTCGATTGTAATTCTCTGGGGGGCCCGGATCTCCAACGACCTCGTAGCCGACTCCAGTCTGCAAGTACAAGAAACACGAACATCAAACCACATTCTTCGAATATTTCGGTTCGAGAAATCCGCTCTATTTTTTCAACCCACCAAACGTTCTTGCCAATATTTTTATAGCCCCGTAATTTCATTGCCAGTTTTTAACAATGGATGGAGTGAAAATTTCGATTCGAAAAACGCTGGTTCCGCGACTCGACGAACTTTTCTCTGGGCTCGAGGAAAAATTGGAATTGCGTCCGAAGAATATACTCTGCATGGTAGAACAAATTTCCGTCGAATGTAACACAAAATTTTTTGTCGACAACGTTTTTTTACATACGGTTAGTATTATTGAACACTGAAATGTTCAATTTTCTATGTAGAAATTTGTATAATAGATAATACACAATGACGGAAAATCGGTTGGCGCGTACTGCATTGATTTCGAGGATGGTGATGGAGCGGGGAATTTATTCGGTCGCTCACCTCAAATCGCGACCAGATTCCGCTCGCACCAACGGAGTTTGGACGCTTCCTTGGAAGACAGCACCACCCACACCTGTTACGCGAAGCACTTCCGCCCCGACGACCACTCGTTCTCTGTCGGCGGAAAAAAGCACTCCGCCTCTCGGATCCGTGATGCGAAAGCCCTTCGAGACGCAGTCCAATCGGTCCTCGCCTATAAAATCAAACAACCGAATGTCTCCAGGTGTGATTTGCTCGTTGGCATTCGCGATCGACGAGTAACACCGAAGTACCGATGAAAGGTTACGGTCAGACGGGAGCGACGATCTCATTTTCCATTTCCGCATCGCTTCGCGACAACCGGAACAACGAAAAGACCAAAAAGCTCGATCCAAAAACGAAAAAAAACAGCCAGAAATTCAACGTTGCCGCGAATCATTTAGAGGAAAAATGAGCTTTGATCCGTGAAAAAAATTGGGAAATCCGCACGGTACGAAACTTGGAGGAAATGAGTAGTTTGAAATGGTAATTGTTCGTTTTTCGCGGATTTCTGCTCGAAATAAACGCCGGATTGGAGCACCGAGGGAAATTCGGGAATGGAGATGGATGAGTCGACTCACCGAGAGTAAACCTCGCCAGCAAACGACCGTCGTGCGCTCTTGCCGAGGCTGTAAAATTGCTCCAAGATTCCAATATCAAATTTCTTCCTCGTCGCGATCTAACCGAGGAGGCAACCAATGTATCGAGGATATCAGCTTGTCCCCTGAGCTCGACGCCACCTGGAACGACTCGCAGCGAGCCAATTCCTTCCTGTAACGAAACACGTCTCTACACATTCGCACAAATCTTATTGCCAGGTCACACCAGTCGAGCCTCCTCATCTCATCCGGATGCCACCTGACGCGAAACAATTCGTTGTACTAGTGGGGCAAAAAAAAGTCGCATTTTCCATTTTCCCTTTCGATTGCGACAAGCGATTCGCGGTATATAAGTTACAGACGCGCCCTTTAAACGTTTGCACCAGTTTGTCGCTGTTATGTTATTATTAGCCACGCCAGAGAGCACGTTTGGCGTTATTTTTTTTTTTTACGAACTCTTCCACCTGTTAGGAAACACGATCGACAATATTTCCCCCTCCCGTAAGAGAGGGGAAAGTATCTTTCTTTATTTCTCGTCGGTAAGCGGTGAGATATGTTTGCGTCGTCTGTATTGGTTTCCAATGATTGGCCGGCCGATCGGAAGCAATTGCCACCAACGGGACTCTCACCAGGATCCAGGATCCCTCGCTCTTTTCGCCCTTGGCTACTTCCGATCCGCATCGACACCCTTTCGGACGACCATCGTCGTTGTTCCGCCCTCTCTCGTCCATCCGACGCGGCGTATCGCGAAGTACGTTCCAACGCGTGATCCGAATCGCCTGTTATTTCCATCGAGCGTGCGTGCCTTCCTCGTTCCGCGAAGAAAGGAAAACGACTAATTTTCGCCGAACAATAGCGTGTCACGGATCACAGATTCGGGATTATCGGTAGAAAATGAAAAACGGTAGGAAAAGCTCGTTTCTATTGATGTTGGATGATTTTTTGCAAAGCTCTGTCGATGATTGATTCGTGGAGTCGGCGGCGAGGATGAAAAATGATGGTTCGTAGCGCACGTTTATTCGCGGGCGAAATGAATGCTCGCTCGTTCGTGTCAAATGACACGAGGATGTTACGATTCGGGGAAGCTGCGTGCGTGGAAGCAAATATTGTTTCAATAAAGGGCAGAGCGGCGGTGTGGCAGTGCGGCGAGGAGAGTTGGAGAGCGGGGCGCGGGGGATGTCGAGTACTCGATTAGCCAAATCGTTCGGAAAATGATAGCGCTCTCTCTTTGTTCTATTTAACGTATCCGTCTACTTGACGATGAAATCGACGGTAGTCCAACCGTTCTAGATGCTCCACCGGGCATCGCCATCGTACCTGGGCAAACGAGCGTGCGATCATTGTCGTTTCCCTGATTCTCGAAACTCCTCCCTCGCAACTGCCCTAATTGGAAAGCTTTTCGAAGATTATTTTCCTGCAAGCTCCTACGCTGGATCCTCCGGTACTTTTTTCCTCCCGGAAAAAAACTGACGAGAAGATAATAAAGCAGAGAAATTGAAGGATAAATTGTAGAAAAAAAGAAACAAAAAAAAGCTCGAGTAAAGGAGGGAAAAAAAGGGGAGGAGAAATAACGAGGAATCGATGAGTCGTAAAGTGAATCGCGATCGTGTGATTGCGCGGAAAAATCATCGGCCATGCAACGGCAAAGTTATTGTTAAACGGATATTCGCGTTTGCGGGAAAGGGGAAAATTTGAGATGATTGGAATATCGAATTTGTCGTTGGTTATCGCGTTGGAATTTCATACGGCTACTTCGAGCGTGAAAAACCAGACGATTCGACTCGCTCGACCCTCGGGGCACGCGGGAGAAAATACGGGGTGGGAAAAAAGGGCAACGCGGCCTACGAGAATCGCGAAGGTGTTAATGGAATTGGGGAGAGAGGAGTGATTTCATAAAGAGAGAAAATTCGCGGCCAGCCGACCTCGGGACGAGGTAGAGAGAGTTATTAACGCCGGAAACCATGGAAAGTAATAAAATCCAGATACTCTTGCGGAAGTAACGACGCTCTTACTTCCTCCGCGACACTTTTCACCCTTCCGAAATCATTACGACGATCCTCGTTCACCTGGATTAAATTCCCATTACACACGGAGCATTACCTTCCTCGTTATCATCCGGGACACGGGAACGCGACAACGCCGAGGAAACGGGAAACCCAACGGAAAAAAGCAGAGACGAAAGATGGAACCACGAATACGAGAGGACGCAAAAAGAGAAACGCGTTCTGCAACCATGGCGAGAAAACTACGCGTATCCACGTCCGTTTCCAATGCATCGTCAGGCTCTCCTAGTGTTATAAATGTAATCGTCATCAGAAATCGGTAATTTCATCTTATCTGACATGCCTACACGTGCAGAAGCTTCGTTCTGTTGCGATTAGTTCGGCTTTAATTCCCCTCAAGCTATATTTTTGTGATTAGAGATAAGACACTAGGTAAGTCGAAGGATAATGCACTTTATTTGTATGATCAGAGATGAAACAAAACTCCGCATTTTTGTGTTAAAAACGCGTAAAGTATACATCTCTGTTTGTCATACCGGGTTTCGGCGATTTTCATTTTCGTTAGCCTCTCAGTCGACGAGAGTGATACCAGAAGCGAGAAAAGCTCGGGAAGTTTGCGACGCGAGTCGCGATGGGTCAGACGAATTGGCGGTGCTAAGCTGACAGTGAGGAGTCACCGTGATAATCCGCCTCGTATCTCGAGCCGAACAAAATGAAATTACACCTGTAGCGAATGTGAACATTCAGCTCCGTGTCCAGACTTCTGCCAGAAGCGAGTTTGCAGAAGGGACGAGATTACTCGTAGCAGGAGTTACGAGCTTCTGTTCGTCTGAGATAATTATACCCGAAACGTACACTCCGCGTTGAACTCGAAGGGCCAAGAATTTTCGCCTCCGAAGTTACGGATTTCTGGGGAGAAAAAACACGAATCCGCGAAATTCCGTCTCATAATTCGTCAAGTTTGCCACGTTTTTTCGAAATTACGTTTTTTCGGAGTCATATCGCTATTCCGCCCGTCTTCTCGATTGCAACGGGCGAAAAGCTCGGCGTCGTTATAATCACGACAAAGACGCCGGGATCGCTCAAGCTTGAGAGGTCGTTGTTGTAATTCCGTAGAAAGAATGAGATCGAGCATCTTTTCATGCGGCAAGAAAAATTTATTTCAATGCATCTCATCATATATTTGCCGGAGAAAAGATGACGCGAAGTGTGGGTAGGTAGGGATCGAAGGAAAACTCGCGACGTCTCGTTCGGCACTCGAACCCCGAAGGCATCGTTAAAGCATCTTCTCCCTTCTCATACAATATTCTCAAACTCCAGTTCCCTCCTTTGTCGTACCCCACCCCCCTCTCGCTCGCCCGCTCGCCCCGAACTGTCGCGAATCTCTTTCTTAATATAATAATTTATTGTATTCTGCGCCGTCTAATTAATCTTCACCCTCGAGCGGACGCTTATATAAGCGAGAGAAACGAAAAGAAAAGATGAAGAAAAAACGTTGACTTCTCTCGATTCTCGATCTCGCAGATGGACAAATTCCCTTCCGCGATTTCCTGGAATTCCAACGAGACGAATAACGCAAAATGGGAATCAAGTTCGCAATTAGCTACGAACAAATCTGGGAAAAAATCCCAAAATCGGTCCTCCTTTTTCGGGAATTTTCCGGAAAGAGATAGAAAGAAATAATTATTATAGAATCTCCGCGATTATTGGCAATTCGAATGGTTTTCTGCTATACTTTTCTCCGCGCACATTCGACTTTTCATACTTATTCATTTTCGGCAACTCCGAACTTTCTCCCTCTGCGCCCCTATTTTCTTCAGACGAACGACTCGGTATTCCGCTCTACCTACTCATCGTTTCGACATCCCTCGCGAAGCAGGTGATAAAAATTATTCGACTCTCGTACTTTAACGCGCGAGCTCGTAACGTTAACTTTTTTCTCTCTCGCTCCTCATTTTACATCCCGTCTCGACAACGTTATTATCACGGTGCGAAAGTTACGACCCGCAGTTGTCTACCCGTTGCAATGAGAGATGAAAAAAAGCCAGCTTTTCCCGCAAGTTTATCGGTCGTGGCATGCAACACTCGAAATTCGCGCGCCTTCCTGCAAAAAAGCTCGTTACCCTTCTTCCTCGCATCGGTTTTTTCTTCGTTGAGCTAACGGTTTGACGCTTCGGCGACCAATCGCGATCCCCCTCGCTACGTCCTCATATTTCCAATGATCCGTCGAGCCGAGCTTTGTCAGGATCAACCGTTTCGCGCTTATCGTCAAAGCTACGACGCAGGTTCTCCATGCATATTCCACTTGCACCTTAGAGATAATACGCTCGACGTGATATAGAGGGAACAACGCGGTCGAACGATCTGTATCAGGGGTTGTGGCGAGGAGTCGGCATCGGTCGTTGAGACCGGATCGGAGTACGGGGCAGATAGCGCTTGCTGCCATCGTCAGGCACGGAGATCGTACCTCCGACGAGCTTTTCGTGGCCTGCATACGTCAACGCCAGACAATTTCAAAGCAGCGCGGTGAAACGGAAGAAACTGAAATTCATCCCTTAAATTCGCAAGTCTCGACGATTTTCACGTTACGAAATCGCGATTTTTATATATATATATATACTTTTTATACCACAAACTCCAAACTCGTCGGAAGCTTCGCTCGCGCGAAATTACAATGCTTTTCGAGTCGCAAAAAAATCGAGTCGATGCGACGAATGAAATGAAACGTTCACGAATAATTCGTATATTGATAGCCGGAGTCGTCGAGTGAAGCTCATTTTTTCATCGATGCATGGATTTTTTTATCGACGATCGCTCAAATCTGGGATACTAATTTTAAATTGGTCACAATGGCCAAAAAAATTTGGATCTCGGATTTTTTTTAAATAGATTTGACGCGAGGTGTAAAAAAATGGGGTTTTCAGGCGATTCGAAGTTTTCTCGATCGAATCTGATTATCGCGTCGGTCGCCACGCGCGTTCCGTGACAGCAAACGTCTTGAAATTCGATCGAACCTTCGCGTCGTCTCCAACGGAGCTGGAATTCTGATCCCGATTAGTGATATTATTATTGCAGGGACTTCGTTTCAATCAATTTCATCGGTTATCAGATTCGCTGCAAAGATGTTGACGCCTACAAAGGATATCAGCGGCGCACAGTGGAAAATATGGGGAACAATTCTCGTGAAAATTCTCCTAAGAGCTTGTATTCTGTCCTTCGTGCGTATTATTTGAGATCTATGCATCAAGAATGTCTTGTAAATTTTTATTGAATTGTCAAATGATAATAAGGTTATGGAAATACGTGTACCTAACGTTTGGGTCTCGACGGAACGCGAGGTGGCAAACTTCGCTGGAAGTCAATTATTTTTTTAAGCGTATAAATCTTCGCGTGATTTGCGATTTGCGATTCGCGAACAATGGATGTCGTCGTGTCGGAGCGCCAGCAGCATTCGAATCGAGACTCTCCGATGCATGAAATATCCGCTATCCGTCGAGAGCACATCGTTCGTAATGGGCAATAGGTTGCTCGAAGGTGCGCGAGAGGATCGAGTGGAAAAGAGACAAAGTGGTTCGTCGAGAGCGAGGTGTCGGGCGGAGCAGGAGAGCGAGGTACATTTCCCACGAGGAATCCGCGGAGCGCGTGGTAGCATCGGAGTCCTTACTTACGGATTGATACCCAATTTCCATCGAGTTTAGCCCCTATCGAGGGATCATTGGCCAACATCCGATAGCGTCTCAATTTCGAATAAATTCAATGAAACGAGAAGACGGATTTTTCGAAGCGAGTACGCGTTGAAGTTTCTCGGGAAAATGTGAAAATTTCCATTTTCCATGTCTAAGCTACGCGTGAAACTCGCTATGAATCCATTCGCGCCCATAGGAAGTCGGTGAGTCGGTAAAAAAGCGAGTGGAGCTAACCAAAAAACACTTTTTCGCCATTTTCAACTTGTTCCAGGGATCGAGGGTGATCGAGACTATGCGCAATCGATCGAAGTCGACCCTTGCAGATTCCAAACAGTACCTGACAATGCATCTGCGATTACTAGAACTCGAGAAACTCGGAAAACCCGAAAAACATGCAAAACGACCCCCTGAAAAGTCCCATTTTGCCCTTTTTTGCGATTTCTGGCCATCGGACGCCATCATGACTATGTGCAATCGATCGAAGTCGACCCTTGCGGATTCCAAACAGTACCTGACAATAGATCTCTTCAAATACTACCTATGAGTCGATCTATTTCCCATAGAACTCGAGATATTCCTAAAAACACGAAACAGACCTATTTTCGTGAATTACCGGCAACACCTTGCATTTTTTGGTACAACGTATCGCTTCTACGCTTTAATTTTTGACGGTTCCGGTGGCGATTTTCTTCAACGAACGAGACGAACCGTTCGAATCTGTCAGGCGCGCCGCGTAACGGGGACCTGATTTCCGACGAGTCGAAGAGACATTCCGATCACAAATGTAACCTTCCGTCCGAATGTCACGTTAAGCCTCCGGCTGAATCTTGGGATATTCGTGTCCTATTAGCAAAATCTCGTCAACCGAAGTGCCACGTCTAACCCTTCCTCCGCGAATACAGTCTCGTGCGAAATCTTACAACTCCTCCAATGAGTATCGGTGGAAAGGTACGAAGACTCGAGCTTACGTAAGAAAGAAGCAACATCAAGCCGGACCACAGTCGTCGTGATCCCGATTCTCCCCATTTTTACCGACCTTTCTCGGCAATTTCGCCGATTTCCGGCGGTGTAAGCGAGACGAAATTCATTTTGTTGCTATAATTCAACGAGAACGATCGCATTCGCGAGGGAAGATGAGCTCACCGTCGGGTAGAAATACTTACTCCCATGTTCTTACGAAACTCGAGTAGATTTTCATAAGAATGCTCGCAATTTCATGGAATTATAATAACCAACGATTCCGTAGCTCTTGTTATCCGTAACTGGCAGAAGAAGGAACAGCAGCAAAGTGGGGGAAGGGGCTAACCGGGGCGAAACTAATTTTAAGCCGCAAGACAGAAGTCGACTTTAATAGCTGTCCAAAAGTTACAAACGGTCTCGCATCCCCACCGCCGAGCTTCGAGCTTTAATACCAAACCGAGAATCTTCTTCTCGCTCACCGGTATTCCGCGGAGCCCCTCATCGAAACCCCGCAGGATCAGATGAGCCGGAAATACGGGAAGAAACGGGATTTAAAATTGAAAGAAAAACAGCCATTCCATAGTTTCCCTACTTCCTTCCTTCGAAAGCTTCTCTCCCCTCCTGTACTTTTTCACCGTCACGCCGATCATTTCTCGACGACGTCAAAGTTCACGTCGCTCGAACAACTCGACGATAGATCATCGTCCGCGATTTATACGTTGCCAACGTTTGTTTCATTTCCCGTTCAAAGTTTTGCCCGTCCCTCGTATTACAGTCGAGTTGTCGTCGCTGTAAGCGGAAGGCTCATAGGTTAAGTGGCAATTCGACTTTATAGAAAGTTTTTCGAAGGCGAAAGAATTTTTCCGGAAATTTTACCGATCCGAGAACTACGGCTCGAAATTATGAGACAAATTTTTTCCCATTTTTTTTACATACCGCATCATCTAGTACTACTCTTTTCCTTCAAAATGAGACCTCGAACGATACTGTACGATGTTTCATTCAAAAGTTATGACGATTTTCACACGAGGCGATGAAATAAAAAGCATCTGCTGGGCCAAAAAACGCTTTTTTGTCATACGTTTTATAAACCACGTCAAACATATAACTAGGGGGTTTTCAAGGATGCTTATTAGGAATGATAATAAGTATGAAAAATTAGAAAAATTTGGTGTACCTCGCCAATAGCCAAAATGGCCATCTTTCGTGTACCTTACCTCAAATATCCCAAAATCCAGATGTGACAAAATAATTCTGAGCTCGGATTCAGAGTGCACGAAGAAGAAACTTCGGTAATGACCCCCGGTTGCTCAAAAATCAGAAACCCATTATTTTCAGATCTGTGTAATCATCGAGTTGTTCGTCGAATATAATCGGAAAGAGAAAAGCTCTGCGTCGCGCGTTGGGTGTTCTAAAATTCGAGGAATCGGTGGGTATTTTTTGCTCTGTGTGTTTCGATTTGGGATAAAGGATGAACGAACTTTTGCTTACCGAGCTGAACTCCATTACTTTTATGAGCCAAAGCGTGAGGGCGAGGTTCAGAATAACCATGACCATCAGGAGGAGAACCAACGTGTAGAGACATCTTTTCCGCCAGCCGTAAACGCCGAGTCTGAACGCGCCGCAATTCGAGTTGGCTTCGTTATTTCGCGAGATCGTTGCTCCACTCGACGACCCTGCGGCCAATTGCGACGCCGAATGTCTGGTGACGTTGTTCGACGTCGCCGGCTCGTCCGACCATTCGACTTGACCCCTCGGCATCCTGAAAACCAAAGTTCGATCGTATTGACCTTCGTTGTCCGTGGAACGCTTGTTCGTTAACAAAATTCGCCGAGCATGGAAATGTACGTTTATTTTCTCTAACGAACTTGTGCGACAAATTTCTGCCAACTGTTGCGAAGACTTTGGGGGAAATGAATGGCGGTAGGGGAAATTGGGACGTAATCAAAGACGAGGATGATGAAGGGCGGGATAAAGCAGTTCGCAGATTAGGAGCGCTCGGTAATGAGGAAGAGGCGGCAAAATAGTAGGTAGTTAACGCGAAAGCCGAGGGATGAAAAACTTGTGGAAAGCCGGCGTCGGGATGTCTGACATAACTTTTGTCCTAATCCCTAGACGTAGCTTGCTCGCAGTTGTTTAACGTTCTTTTAAATCAGAGGCGTGACCTCGAGCCTCATGGTTGTACGATCGAGTTCCCGATTGTTTCTTATTATTTCCCGCCCCTTCTTTTCCCTTCGAGCCGCTCTGGAGGGCTGAAAATATTCAAGGTGCGTAAAAGGGAACTTGGCTGAAAAACGAAGAATAAATAGCGAGCGAACAAGAGAGACGCCGAGCGGCAAAACGGGAGGAAGAAGGCCCCGTACGGCTCTACAGAACGAACGAAACAAAAAATGGCAAATTGGAGCTGGACATTTGGAATGAAGAGACTCGAAGGTGAACCGATGGAAATAAAAATAAGCCTCGCGAGGAAACAACGAAGAAGAGCGAGCGGAATCTGTTGCGGGGGCGAAGAAACGCTTGGCAAATAATTGAACGGATGAGAATGAAAGAAGTGAGTCGATTAGACGTAAAGAGGTTTATCGGAAAACGAGCCGAAGCCTCGAAGCTGGATAAAAATAAATAAACGACGTTTGCGAGGGTTCGTTGGAATAAAATGGAAAAAGAAGGAAAAAAACAACAAAAGTGCGGAGCATAGATCGTGGGAAGTCGGTGAACATCGGCGGCTATGGCGCGAGGGGATGAGAAAAGCGGGGGGAACGACTCGGCGTCGAGGCAGACGGTGGGCGGCGGCTTGTATTTAATGAAAGCCTTTAATCGAAAGGCTTTCCGGATTCCATCACGATTGTCGATATCAATTTCTGAGGGCGTCGAGGCCGAAGGAATAGTCAAATAACCGAAGAATGAGGGTTCGGCTAAGAATGGGGTGATCCGACGTTCCGAGAATTATTTACCCGCATGAAATATTTATATCCGTTGCGGTGATAGACTCTGCAAAAAAGGCGACATCCGCAGAAATTCCCGATCCCTCGTGAATTAGCTACGCGACTTCGGCTCGACTCTTCATCTTGGGCACAAAATCGAAAATCAATTTACCGATTTATCTCGAATAACTCGAAATTCGTCGCGTTCCATAAGATTTTTTCCTCCGACGTTTTTACCGCGATTCTCAAATTTGGGGGCAAGAAATGACCGATCCAAAATCACGAATTTTGCAAAAAAATTACAACTGGAGGTGGAATTTTGTTCGTCATTAATCAATTATCTCGAAAGCTGCTTGCAAGAGTCGTAGCACAAGTTGCCACGGAACACGCTCAATGAATTTTTATTTCGTTCCCTGGATAATAGAAGTAGCGATTTCGCGAGGGTCGAGGCACGAGAAATCGTGGGGGTATCATTATTCGTCGAGTTCGTCCGATCGGTTCGATTGAAAAGTGGAAACGATGAGATATCGATACCGTAGAATCGTATTGTGCATCGTTGACTCGTTTCGAATTCGTGGAACGTGAAATTTCTCAGCTGCCCGTAGCTTTTCCCGTTTTGTCCGGTCCGAAGGGGATTCTCGACGTTTCTCGATCCGCTTAAAGGGTTCGAACCATCTCTGTTTACCATTTTCATTCTCTTCCCGCGAGGCTATCATCCGCCATACGCAGTTTCGGTTGCCTCCAACGGCGACGAGGAGGACGAAGTAGGCGCTCGGTGTTCTGTTCTAATTCCAAATCGAAGCCGAGCAGAGAGAGACAGCAACGAATAATAGAAAATGGACGGAGCATCGCTCGAGCGAAAATAATTTTCTTCTTTGACGATTCTTCCATTCGCTTATTTATTTCGCGTGTTTTCTCTCGGCCGCGTCGCGGCGGGATCCCAGCGGTGGAGAACGAGAGCGAAGGAGAGAGAGAGACGGAGAAAGAGAGAGGAAATCTTGTTTCTCCCTTGAAATCTACTCCTATGGAATGGGATTGGCGGTCCCGCTCGGTTCACTAAATATTTCAGACCTTCGAGGGGTCCGATTCCCCGCGGGACACACCAAGACACGACCAGCAGATTAGTGCTATTGGCGACCTCTCCATCTCTCTATAACTGTATCGGCATAAAACGAGAATCCCAAAGCCTCTGTCGATCCCGCAGCTTTGTTTGCCCTGCCGCCGTCGTTCTCTTCGTACCTGAACCTCAAGCGTATTCGATACCAAGTTCCGAATCGTTGCCGCAAAAAAAAAAAAAAAAAAAAAACAACGTTTCCCCGAATTTCTCCATCCGAAAGCCGAATGAAACATTATTTTTTGCGAAACATATTTTCAGAACCACGCTATCCTTTGTCCCCCGAATCTTGACGAATACTTTTCGAGTACACAATCAAAAAATTGGCCATCGTGTCAAGTGTAAAAATTGGCTCGTAGAATACTTAACATTTTAGTCTGTTCATAAGTGTTGGTCTCACAGTCCGTTTTTCAACGTATAAAAATGTTGGACTCCTTTAAGTGTTACTCTAACATTTGTTCGTGCTACTTTCAACCCGAGCCGTGTTACTTTCTACACAGAGCTGTGTTACCCTGTTACTACACACGGAGTGTGTGGGAATAACACAAACTTGTGTGTTGGATTTGACGGAAATTTTTTCACCGCGTGGTCTACCTTGTTCGAGAGGGAGCTTTTGGCGGGGGAGAAAATATCGAAGGACGCATCGGTGAAAGTCGGCGATTTTCAATTGGTTGAGAGATCAAGGAACGAGTCGGTTTCGGGTTTGGAATGAGCTGTATTCGCGACTCGAGATTATTTGTCGGTTGGCATAAAAGCCGCAGGCTTGCGGTACCTCCGGTGTACTCGCGAGTCGCGTAGGGAACGAGCCACAGGCCAAACATAGTTCGACTCAAATTATCGCTAATAGACTCGTTTGTCACGCCTCCGGTCATTTCTCTCCGTTGGCAAATTAGTGTGTTATTTCGATGAAAAATTCAGAACTACGTCGATCAAGCTTGCAGTTGGAATCGGAAACCCAAGCTTAAGCTTCTTTCGTAGTCAGTAAATTTTTTTCAAACTTTATTCTCACCCCTCGATCATTTTTGAACTCCATTGTTCGAGGCTCGCGATAGGAAAAAAAAGCTCACCGTACTTCGTTTAATTTTCCCAATTGATTCGTGTCTTCGCGTGTGTGAGCGAAAATTGGAAACAGGATTGAAGGTTCGAACGTTGTCGTTGTTTGATCTACTTGGGCGCGGAGGTTCGCAATGGATCGGCATTGTGGCGCGAAACGGGCAAGTGTACGAAGCAGTTCTGATAAAATAAGGAACAGTTCGAAAGTGGTTAAGGGTTGGTAAACCAGCCGGAGGCTTCGTATTAGAGAACCGATATTTCCCATGGGGTGCAACTCGCCCTCTACGAGAAACGTCGGTCAGTTATTGGCTGTATGATTCAATCGCGAGATCAAACGCTCAGTCCCGCGAGGACAACGAGAGAAAACCTGTTGAGAGACCCGGACGACCGACCCGAATCGCGACCACGTCAAAGTAAATCCAATGAAAATAAAGCTGACTTCTCGCCCCCGAAGGAATAGAGTGAAAAAATCCAAAGAGCTTTCATCGTTCTCGATACCGCGGAGAGATTTTTTCCCTTGGAAAAGGTAGAACCAACACGTAAAATTCCCATCGACTTCTCGCTCCTATTCTTCGAAGCAACGCGCCTCCGAAATAAAACGACACCACAGATCAAACGTTCCTAGATCTACGAATCTACGAATATAGGATAAACGAAACGAACCATCAACGGTGACGCATTTTATTTCGGAAAGCTCTCGCTCGACTTTTTCGCGCCATCCGTAATTCGAGTTTCTGGGGAGCAACGAACGACCAGCGTCGGTTAGAAATACGAAATAGGAATTTGCGAGAGCTGATGATATTTGAGCGGAAATAAACCCGAGGACGGGAGTCCCGTTTCACGCGCTATCAGCCCCGATAAATCTTCGGTATCCCAACGCATAAAGTTTCCCCGAATCGTGACTCAATTCCCCGAAACCTATTTTGCTTTGAAATCTCTATACGGCCGCGGCAAGAACGCGAGTATTAAATTATATCCAATATCCACTTTCCATATCGAATATCCGTGGAAAACCTATTGCAATTTATTTTACGTATGCTTACGTCTCCACATACGTAGCTACGTACGTATCACGTATACTCGTCGCGACGTGTCGATGTCTATATCCGTCGCACGTATATAGATTCGAATCGCGGCGCGATCCTCGAAGCTTCGGGACGACGATGAATATAGTATACTTAACATCCGCGTCGAAAGCTTTCTCGAAGTGATCTCCTCGGCGAGTTGTAAAAATATTTAAAAAAACCTGCGAAATCTCACGACAAATGGACATTATCCGTACACCGTGATCGTTTCATCGCTGCTGCTGCTGGTGCAAAAAAATGTTTAGTTTCTCATCGATCGCATATTCTCGTCGTTCGATGCCGATGCTTTTGTCACTTGTCCCATAAAAGCTTTGACACTCGACGCTATCGAATGTTGGTTCACCGTGACCCAGAAACTCCTTACGTTGCTACGGAAGTGGATTCCCGGAAGAGACTGCCTGCCCTCGCATATCCCGAACAAAACTCTTCCAACCCGTACGTGACCCTTTGATCGTCTAGTATCGGTATGCATTCCCGACACCGTTCCGCGAACACCCCTCGCGACGATCCTTTGCTTCGGATAATCTGGAATTAGCCAGGCTTGCCAAAGCGAAATCTAACGAAATTTGGCCGCCACACCGAGACTTTGGCTCGCTACCAGAATCACTCGACAAATATCATTCTCACAGATTCCCTTTGTATCCCATCCTCATCGAGTTATCCCACATCTCGCCGGCTTCACGCGTCTCCTCGCAGTATCATCGCAACGCGACCATGACTTACCGCGTTTTGGATCCAGCCAATTCTAACTTGGCTGACAATGCAATTCTCAGCCGACGCGAACCGTTCCGAGGTTTGAAGAAATATTCGTAACCTCTCAGTTTCAATTTTTCCTCTCGCCCGCGTTCCTCCGCCTCGAACACCTGGTCCCCCGTGAATTTCTCCCTCTCCGAACTCTACCGCAACGCGACTCGCCTTCGTTACTCTTGCATTTCGGAAATCCGTTTTTACGAACGCGTTGAACGACACGGTTCATTTTTTACGACTCATCCATTCGCGGGAAATAGCATTCGCGAGCGACAACGTGGTGTAACGTCTTCGTTCGTTACGACTTCGAGCGTCGGTGTGCGATCGGAGGGTCGTCATCGCTTAAGCTCCGCGTGGTACCGCGACTCGTGACGGATGGTCCTGATGGCTATTAAGTAAGACTTCTTTGTTTTTCTCTCCCCCGCTCGTTTATCCCCGGCTGCGCATTATGCTGCGGTCTAGCCGTAATACGAGACTGAAATAATAACGATGCTAACAATAAAACGCTCTCGTTTGATTCATTCGTAAATCGCGAGAGCCGAACAAAGCCGGTCTTCTCGATCCGTGAATCATCGTTATCATCGAGCAATTCAAAAACGCGGCTTCGGAACGACGAATAAGAAAAATGCCAGCGGTGTAAGTTCGCGCGTGGAGTAGGAAAGGTGGGAAGAAGTTTAAAAAATGAACGTCAGAGGCGAGCGTCTATCGTTCTTTGGCAGTTGTTCTCGCCGTACACGGCTACGGCCCTCTCTGCGACGACCTTAGACGAGTCGAGGATTTATTGCACGGAGAGACGTGCGTGACGTACGTGCCATGGGCGCCGGTGGTAAGACAAATCTATTTACAAGCTCTCGGAGAGGCTGTCCTGATCGCGTTACCCGGCAAAGGTCGAAGGTTGAGCGGATGTAGAAAGGGCCAGGTCCAAGACCCGGAGTCGGCAGTACTCGGAAGTGGTCGGGATAGAAGGCTGCTTCGCCGTTCCAACGTAAATGGCACGACCCAACGTCTGGAGGGTCGGCATCTCGCCAGACGGGATCTCGCCTCCTCCTCCGCCTCCTCCTCCTCCTCCTCCTCCTCCTCCTTCTACCACCAACCCCGAAAAGCCGATATCATTTTCCTTATACCATCCCGACGTCGTGCCTTACCTTTCTCAATACGACCTTATTTCATTCCGCATGGAATTTATATTTCATGGACCAAAGTCCGTTCGTTCCTCCAATATATAAGTGACACCTATCGCCAGACACGCGACCCTTCGCTAATACACGCGCGATTCCGCCGACGTTTCTCTTTCCGCATTCCGAGTTTCATCCCCTTCGGAAATCCCCGATCATTTCGTCCGCAATTTCGTTATACTTCCTACCCATACGCCTTCGCTCGCCTGTCTATCCTGCCTCCAAATTCGTCCTCTTCGCACTGTAAATCTGAGTGTTTGAATTTAAAACATGTATGCGTTATATTGTGAGATTTTTAGATATTTTTATTCGAAAAATAAATAAAACACTAGAATTAAAACACTAGAAAAAATAAAATACTAGAATTTACAGTGCGAGCTTTTTTACCATCGTATCATTTTTCCTACTTTGCCATTTGTCGGAATTTTTTCTCGGTGGATATTTTAGATTCGGATTTAGTCGTTCCTTCAATTTTTCGTTCCTTTTCCGGACGTTCTCTTGAAGTTTAGCCGATTTTTTCTTCTTTATTCGCGTTTTGTCGAAAAGCTGGACGCACCTTTCGCGGGAACTTGCTAATGGATTCGAACTACTCACCTTCCGTCGCGACTACCGCCCACCATTTCTTTCCTCGTTAGCGACACCGAAAGCTCGCACCTTTTTTCTACGAGTGAAAGTCGTACCTTTCAGCCCTCGACGAATACGAGTCCTTCGACGGGCCTAATTCGTCAAGTCTTTTATTTCGCGGCCGGAACACCGGGACAAGGTGTTTAATGGTCAGGGTCATCGACGGAGCGGGGTTAAGGCAGCGACTCTCGATCTTAGCCCAACCTCGCGTTCGCGTCTCGTCCCGAGATTTTCGTTCGTCGATTAATGCTCCGCCGTTCCGTGGCTGTGGGAAAGCGTTCTTTCAACGACGATATAGACGGGACGAGAGGCTATGAAACAGGCAATGCCGAAGCCCGTGAAGGACCCGCGAACGGGAGCCACGGAGTTTCCCAACGCGAGAGTAACCCACTTAGAGCTTTCAGTGACCCTCCGAGATATACACACCCTTCCCCGTTTTCCAACCCTTCGATCTCCCTTTTTTCTCCTTTCTTCCCCATTTTTCCTCGCCTATTCCGCTCACCGCTCTCTTCTCGCTGCTACTCGCGTTCCCCGTCCTTCTCCCACGTTCGTTGTTTTTCCGCAACTCTTTTCTTCTCCTCTCTCGCCTATTCCCCGTCGACTCGTTGTTTTTTCCGGCTTCGTTTCGCCGTTCCCCTTCCGACCTCGTTCTTCGTTTTGTTTCTGCATTTTTTATGCCTCGGATTTTGGTCCTCGTGTTTTTCGCCGCGCGACGTCGTCTCGAGGGTGCGGAACCGCGAGGGTCGCTCGTTTTTGGTCACCCTTAGCACCTACCCTCGCGCACTCCACTTCTTCGCAGTTTCGTGCCTCGACCATTCACTGATCCTAAACATCAATCTCTTACCACCGAAACTCGCTCGAAGTCAAAAGCTTTTCTCTCCTCGACTCTTTACGAACGAAGGAATCCGACGGGGTCGCCTTTACATGCTTCGGGTCGCGAGCTTTCACGGGAGAATCAATTTACTGCCAGGCTACACATTTTTCTATGCCATTCTCGAAGCGCTGCATGCGATACCGTCCCTCGCTCTCCGTTCACCGGACGCGTTACCTCGTCGTCGATAATTTTTTGACGCGTGTCGAGAAGCCTATTGTGTCGGGAATCCATCTTCGAGTTTCATCGACGAGCCGGCAACGACAACCAAATGGCCGGGTCAACGTGGATCATTCGGTACGTTCAACTTGATTCGCGAAAAAGATTAATATTCCGTCGTTCAGAGTAGTAGCAAAGGGCAAACACGGTATAGAACAATAAAGCTCGCAGCAAGAACTTTGAAAAAAAAAATAACGATGAAAGAAAGTGATGTTTGATCTATCAATATTTGTTCATTGCGAGTGAACGGATTTAATCGATGGAAAATCAACCGCGCGCTGAGATCGCAGGTTTGATTCGGCGATGACTCCTCGTTAACGAGCTTTCAGCCGTTGCTATCAATGTTTCGATATCCCTTTCGTTAAACCGCGACGTAGCAGATTTCATGTCAAAAAAGCGAGTAAGTAATAACGAACGATGATCGCGTCGACGCGTAGGCGAGAGAGCTTCGGCTTAGTCGAATTCAATGCGTAATCCGACAAACGAGGGGACGATGACGGTGTGACGTGTCTTGGAGGGAGGCGTACAGTTGGCTGCAACGTATTACAGGATTAGATACTGTGGAGGGAGCTTATCGTACGGCACACCTGTCAATCTGTCGCGAAACTCGGTGCTAATTGCTGGTATTAAGGTCAGAATTGAATAATTGAACTGAAACCGTCAGCGTTGGCGGAATACAGTTTTGGGAAACGGATTAGAATGTATCGCGACGACGCGTCTGATTCAGACGAGGTCTGCTATCGCCTATGCGTAAGATCGTTTCATCGAACCGAGAAACCGCGATCCTTCGTTGTCAGCCGATCCGCTCGCAAGCTCGGTCTACGCCGTTCTACTACCGCCCACCGAAACGTCCTCGAACGACCTTGTAGTCTACGAACCGATCCGTCAAAAAAAAAAAATTGAAACTCAACGATACTTTTTCCATGGAATTTCACGCGATTACTTTGTTCGAATTGACTTAGACATTTTGTTCCATTCACCACTCGGTTCTCAGATTCCGATTTCACCGAACAATAAACGGCGCTATGATATACGATCGTATCGTTGCGAGTTCGTGATGGTGCGAAAAAAATAATGCCAGCTAGGCTGCCTTCGATGAATGCGGAGCGGTGGGCGGATACCGCGTATCGGTTTACAAATGAGAAACGTAAATTATCATCCGCGTTCTCATTTCTATACGTACTGCCTGCTACTCGCGCGATTGATTCGTCCGGCTTTAACGAACATCTGACGCTCCTATTGCACAATTTGCCAATATCTCTCACAATTCACGTGACGTTCGTTTGTATATTCCGCGCAGCCCTGCTCCATCCCTTCTGCCGGTAACGATTTGATTTCTCTCCAATCTCACCAGTCGCCCGTCACTGTCCTCCCGACAAGATCCAAACAGAGTTCCGATCCGCGAGATCTGGTTACTTGGAACGAATAATTGCGCCCAGCGACGCGAGATTATTATTTTCACGAATTGTATCTACACTCTGTATCTATTCATTTTTGAGATTAGCATTAATCCGATGATTTTCCCTCCATCGTTCTGTCACAGTTCGCGTACACTTTTTAGCATATTTGAACTGTTAAAAATTAAGGTGACCGCAGAAATATTTCGAATTTCTGAGCAGCGCGGTGGGAAGCTGTAATAAAATGGTCCATGAAGGTTCGGTAGAGGTTTGTTCCTCGGTTTTTTCGCGCATCCGTATCTTTGGCAGCAGGTGTCGCGCGTCGAGGACATAATTCGCTGATTCGTTGATTATTCGCGTTGCTTCGTCGCGAATGGGAGCATCGTTGACGAGGTTTCGGCTCGTTGACGGAATATTATAAGCGTCGTTTTTGCGGTCAGCCGGCGCTGAGTAACAGGTGCGGAAGTTGGCGCGAGTCAGCTCGGTGGTCAATCCAAGCTCCGCGAAAATGTATTATTACGGGAAAGGGTCGAAGGGAATGGAGGAGTTTATGACCGGTCATGGATGCGGGGTCCGTTCGTCGCGCTTGCGAATACATTGTTGCGCAAGCTCCTCCAGCCCGAGGTAGTTTACGCCTACGCAAGTATTTACTCCGGGTCAGTTTCAGACGTGTGTGGAGCGTAGTTTCCTACGAACGCCTTTTCTGACCGAGGTTAATTCGATCCTCGTCGACGAGAGGGGTCGTAAAATGGGAATAGCAAAAATAAACGTGACGGTATTACCCGTCGGCCGACCCGAAAATGCCCATAAAATAATTTCATTCTCATCGTAAGTAGAGATGTACGCTTTATGACATCGCATTATTGCATATTTTCTGAAACATCATTAGAACCGAGTACTTCCAATTTTTTTAACATCCTCGCACTTTCACGCGCCTCCGTGGCGCATCGTATCGCATATGTCACGATCTATTGCATATTTTTGCCTAAGAATTGATATATATACTCTCAAAACACGTGTAAACAGATGATAAAAAACTTAAAGCTCTAACTTTTTACTGGTCGTCGCGAAAAATTCCCTAAAAATGCTAAAAACAGGCGGACACATGAGCGAACCTCCTTAAGTGAGTGAGAAATGCATAAACGCGAAATGTCGAAGAAGGACGAAAACAGACGAGACGGGCTTAAACCGAGAGAAACTCGGTGGAATTTGCGAAATGAACGATGTTCGTCGATGCAGGTCGTTGAATCACCGCGGAATTAACGTTTCTCTTCTACGGAACGTCGAATGACTTCTCTCCGTTAATTTTGCAGCGCACAAACTCGGCCTCGTTCGGAAGTTAGACTAAGCAGATTACAGTTTAGTTCGCGCGCGAACATCTCCTGTAATACAGCATCTGTCTCGATCTCTGTATTCGCTCTCGCGCGGAGATGCGACGAGGCTGCACACCTCTGGCTGACGCGCTAACGTGATTTGGCCAGACGGTGACCGTCGTTGCGGCATACTCGGACAAAACGAACGTAACGGGCCTTTGATCGCGAGGATCCTCGATTCGCATGACTATTTCCATATCTTACGACGAATCTAGCTGGTATCTCGATTATCGTTTCTGCGACTTGATCGCTCGACGCTCTCGAAAGCGAGGGTCGACAGGCGTAGCTACGTTTTTTTAGGGTTCGATACAGAAAATAGGAAATGTTCTCGAAATAGGCAAAATTCTCGCGCGAATAGAACGAAAGTCGAGACATTTACGGTCGCTGAATAAATTTTGCGGAAAGCTCGAGCTATAGCTGCAAGTGGAGAAGCGTGAATCTAATATTACGTAAACTTTTCGAGAACTTTGGTAACGTGCTAATTCGACAGTTGGAGGAACACGTATCCGTACTCTAGGTAACTCGGAAATACTATCTCCCCTTTGTAAAAAATAACTTTTCTTCCGTCTTGTCTGGGAATTACGTGGAAACCACGAAGCTTCTCATTGTATCAATGTTACTTTGGTAGTTTATCGATGTCACGTTCACTCTGCACGATGCTTCTATACGACAAGCATGATTGTTGAAAAACCTTAGTAGATATCGTCTCAAATAAATTCCTGGCCTGCCGGATAAAAAATTCAAATCCAACTTCAGATTCACCTATGTTGATGATATTTTTGCACTATAAATATGTTTCCAGAAATACGTTTCCAATATTTCTGTTTGCAGATTCCTTCTTCCAATTTTCCGAATTACGGAGAAATTTTTTTTCCGAAAACGTCGCATGAAACTTGGTTTGCCAGAATTTTTTAGGAGAGAAATTTGATCGGATACGAGATCGTATCAAAAGATACGAATTCTCGAGGCAGAATAAAGGTCGAGTAATATTTTGCTCGTGTTTGGAATTTGGGTCAATTTGATTCCCGTCGACGACGATTCGTACATCTAATTCGAACGATTCGAAGTGACGTGAATAACGTTCACGTCAAATAATCCAGCCTCTGTGACGCGCGGCTCGGATTAATTTCATTCAAACCATTCGTGTGCAGTGATACGAGCGTTTGTCACCTGACGCGCGAACACCGTGATTCCCAGTCGACCGGCGATCTCTCGAACCTTTTTCTCGACCTCGTCGGCGATTTTTCCATTCGTTTGGAAAAATTCCAACGAACAATTATCCCATACCTCGGTGCTTTCCTAAGCCGCAGAAGAATATTGTGACCTGTTTCTCCTCGAATTACGCTGCCTGCCGAGCGAGTCGTGCGCTACGCCCGAGTAGTATAGTCAATTACACAAAAAGCGTCAGTTCTTAAAAGTGACAATCGCCTTCTAGCCGAGCTGGTAATTTCATGGAAATTACGTAAAAGCAAAACCTTCAGAAATTTTCAGTATCACTGAACGAGTTCATTTTCACAGGTCAATGAAAATACCATCCTTTTCATAATTATAACACATTTTGACAAATAAACTTTTTCTCCGGGATTTCTCTTTTAATGCGTAGATTCTCATGCTGGATACCGAAAGACAACTAAATATTCATTTTCAGCTTTGAAAGTTGGCTTTTGTCTGTTTCACGTCGATAAGTGAATTTAGAAAATTTTAGTTCATTTTCCGATCAACAGGTGGCATCACTTTGATCAAAATGACATCGAAAATACATACTACTCGCGTAGGGAATGGAAGTGAGGGTTTACCTGATAATCACAGCTGTAGCGACCGCTCTTGTGTATTACTGAGTTAGAAAATGGCGTCAAGACAGTTTAAATAAGATGTTGATTATAAATATATATATATATATATATATATATATATATATATATATATATATATATATATATATATATGTTATATGCTCACCTGGATCAATTTAAAAATAATATGCATGCCTACTTGGAGGAGCAAAGGGAGCGTTTTCACCCAGATGCGATGAACTTTGAACGATGTTACCAAGCCCAGTACAACGAGAATATGATGGGAGGTTACATTTGGGCGCGACTCGAAAAAGTGGACGCAATCGAGAGAAAATCATCAAAAATGTTCATTATTGAGGTTGATTTTTTATTATTTCAGATTTGTCTTCTGTGGTGGATCTTTCGTAACTGGATGCGAATCGTTCGCGTAAATCGGATGCAGATGACGAGGAAACCTGTGAATCGGGGTAATCGAAATTCTGTCGGGAGTATGGAACGAGTGACCGTGCGAGACGCGGCGCGATAAGGTTGAAATAAATTAGGTTTTGTGAATAATTATCAAATATTTTTTGCCGCGCTGTATAATTCACGAGGCGAGTGACGGCGAGGCGAAGCAGGAGAAAAAATGTAATCTCGGTGCGGTTTAATTGGATCATAAGGCAAGAACTCGACAGCTATTTACCACCGCAACTACTTCCGCTAACCGGTCGCGTTAAACCTATTATTTTTCACCATACCAACCAGCGGCGTCGCGTTTAAAATTTCCCCGAGCAAATACATTCGTCAGCTTCTTCCGTCCACGCTCAGCGTCGCGAATACGTCTCTCTCTGTGAGAATGAAGAAAATGACGGGAAAAAAAAAGAAACAATCAACACAAAAGTTCAAATACAGGTGTCCGACAAGATACATGAAAGTGTGACGTGAAAACAGAAATGGAGAATAGAATTTCCACTAAATTACCGTAAAAGAAAGAAGAAACAGCAAAGAATCGGGACCGATGGTAATTAACATGAGAAAAAAAAATCCACGAGGATGGCGAATGAGTTATCGTGATATGAACGAGTCTGAGACTGACCCAAGTTGAGCTAAGTGCAATCGCAGAGCCTTGAACGCTTGTACGTCAGAAATATTACGTTTCTTTTCGCGAGGGTAGTCGAAAACTGCACTTACGAATGCATTGATCCAATGTGGCGGAGAGCGAGCCCTGCGATCTTATCGTTTGGGTGCTAACGGAGAGCTCGTGAGCGGGAGTAACAAAGAGAGGAAGAGGGAGGGATACGTCGGGTCATTTCTAGACTACTGCGATTTTACGACGCGCAAGCGAATCTGAATATTGGGAGCCAGGGAGAACTTCGAGGGCGACGAGCAACACGCGAGGGACTAATTCGCGCGTGGTGAACGCACTTTACCACCAAGACAAAGTTCGGCAGGCAGCAAAGCATCCGCGAAGGAGATACGCGACGCTCCGACTCCTGTCGCAGCTCCTGAGGCGTCACGGTTTCGCGTTAACCTCGAATAATTCGACCTGCAACGTGGAAAAATAGCATCCCGTCGCGAAG
Organism: Arge pagana; assembly: GCA_963969455.1. Lineage (NCBI taxonomy): Eukaryota > Metazoa > Arthropoda > Insecta > Hymenoptera > Argidae > Arge > Arge pagana. The sequence continues at coordinate 15,428,582 of OZ018315.1, read as the reverse complement.
GAGGTTTCAGTAGTATAGCTCGATGTTTGATCGGCCGAATAGCGCGTGACTCGTTGGGGTGAAAGGTCTCTGAAATTTCTGCGTTATCTGCGGTACGATTTTGAGAGAAATTGTCCGGCGATGGGGGAAATAAAATGGCGGGAGCGTGGATTGATTCTGCGAATTCGGCACAGCCAAGATCAACGTTCGTTCTCGAGGTATGATAGAGCATGAGGTTCTAACGCGTGGCGGTGCGATTGAAGAGGTAATCGGATTTATCAGAGGGATGGAAATTCCCTAGGGCTTGTTTATTCTCGACCACCGCGTGGATCGGAGCGAAAAACTATCGCGTGTCAGGGGCAGTTTTTATAGGGTGGATATTAGCCGAGCTTACGGCGCCGGTGAAAATTGAAACGTTGTATCGACTTCGCGGAGGAGCTAAAGCTGGAGATGAGGCGGGGTAGTTTTAGCCCTATCTTCGCTCGACACTCTTCCTCTCCGCCCCCCGCGCACACCGACTGCTTTTTTCCGTCATTTTTTCGCGCGCGTCTCACGAGCTTAAAGCTCGTCTCCGGAATTTTCCACGAACTACCAAAATAAATGAAAACAAAATGAGAAACCAGAAAAAAAAACGCGCGGACCAGTTATGGCTCACCGTTGCTTCAGATATGGCTTTTAGAGCTGGTACGTCCAATTTGTCACGGACTCCGCGACGGTTGGAGGAATTTCGCGAGGACGAGTGTAAAAACGAGAGCGAGATTCTCTCGTCGCGCGGGGAGAGTTTTGCTAGTTTTGCGAACAAGATGGAACGGAAAAGCTGGAACGCAGCTTCATTCGGATCGGTAAACAGACTGGGTCTTTTTTTATTATTTACTCTTCCACTTTCCCGATTCCTTGTTTTCCTACTCTCCGCGTCGCCTCTTTCAAATGTGCTTACCGAAAATCGAGACAATTCCGATGCTGGCTCGCGCTTTCGAACCAACAGAATTTGTCCGGCAGTAAATTAAAAGTGGAGACCGACTTTCGATGGCGGAACGAAACTCGCGGATAAAAAGGGAAGGAAAAAAAATATCGAACTACCAAATGTAACTTCGGTAGCTCCAATTTTCCCTGGAGAATATTCGATATTCGTTTGTTTCGCGTCGAAATAAAATAGCGATCGATTCGTACTACTCGGCTCGTGCTGGAAATTGTAATTGCCAGGTAAAGCGTCCGTTCCTGGCGAATTTCGACAGGAATTTCGGAAATGGATTGGAAGGAGCGACCTTGGTACGAAGTTCTGCCAGTTTGATGGACGATTTGACGAAGGATATGGAAAAGAACGTGGAGAGTCGGGTCGATTTACTTAGTTTTTCGTGGTTGAAAATGATCATTTCCGACGTGGAAAATGGCGCGGGGAGACGAGCGATGTACCACTTTGTTAGAAACTGGCCGTCGCCCGTTGCCGGCAGCGGCACAATAAAAATTTCAACGTTAGAATGCCGGCAGAAGTTGTATTTCGTGAAACGGACAGGACGACGTGGATAGAAGGGGGAAATTCCGATTCTCCGAATAAAAACCTGGGATGTTCGTTGGGCAGAGTTCTATGGATGGGGTTTTGCTACCGATTCCTCCACCCCCCTCCGCGGGAAGCGGGGTGGCCACGAGGCACGTCGGTTCGCCAGGTGGAACGGGGTGTACGAGGTTCATTCTGAAATAAATGCAATTCAACTCCGGTCTCGGTTGCGGACGAAATATCTCGTGGTAAATGAAATGGACAAATTCCGTCGTTCCCTGGACGTGGACAGTGGCTCGTCTCTGGCTCGTACAATAGGCGGACGCGAAGAGAGAAAGCGCGCGCGAGAGAGATAGAGAGGGACGGCGGAAAAGTGATAGTCTCGTGAAAATAATCACTTTTCTGCCTCCCAATTTAGAAATAAAAACTTCCAAATTTTTCTAATCCGAAATCCACGAAGATTTCTGTTTTTTCGAAAAATGGATGTTTATTTTTGTTATGCATTTTTCGTAGAATCGCGAGATCTGGTTTTGTTTATCGTATCGAGGGTTGGTAATATTCTGGAAATTTCGGCTTACTCGAAGACCCTCGAGGCATGTTTCACGAAGCTTGCGATATGTTAACAGGTTACAATTACAAGTTCGCGAGTTACGAAGTTCGCAGTGATTCGCTTGTATACGACAACACGTAAATTTGATTTCAATCGCGACAAAGTTCGTCGGAACTTGACTACTCGCATTGAGAGTGTAAGTTTTCGCCAAATCACCCTCTCGAACGATGCGAACAACATCGATGCGAAGTAACGACAAATCAATAACGAATACACGCGAAGAGAGAGAAAAGTAAAAATTATTGCCGGGGAATAGGAAAAATTACCATTTTGAATTGGAATCTTGTTTCATGAATGCAGAACAGTAAGAATCGTGGTTCGAGTGTCCAACTTCGCAAAACTGTCGGTTATTCTTAGCGTAAGTTTGTAATAAAAAGTACTGCTGGAGAAGTGAAAAAGAATTGAATACTCGATCGTTCGGAAGGTATCGAGGAATAGTAAAAATACCGTGGGTTCGTATATTTTCATGCTTTTGATATATATATATATACATATATAAATGTAGGAGAGAAGGCAGATCGAATAATACGACGTCGACGACATATTTCGAAGGATTACCGTTTTTATTGAATCGTTGTCGGAGCAAAGTGATCCATCGGTGAAAAAGATGGATGAAAAGCTTTCGGAATTTGGCTAATAAAATGTGTCCGAGATGAGCGGTTTGAAGAACGTCGAGCTTCTTTGCGGCAGACGAGCGAGGAATCTCCTCAGCATCGGCACACCGCCTTTTGGCTCCCCACATAACCTCCCTTGACCGGAAGCTTTTCCTTTGGTTCTCCAAGTTTTTTCTTGCATAAATTTAATTTGCCACGTATATTGGATAGATGGGCAAGCGATCGGACTGGAAATTTGACTGCGCAAAAATCTACCACCTCGCAACGTATTTTATCCACTGAGGATGCGATAGATCGCGTCTGGTTTTTGTTTCCGTTGCAGATTGAAGCAACCAAAAATTCACACTATTTTGACCGTCGTTTGGAGATGAAAAAAAAAACGGATCCCAGTAGTTGCATTCGGCATTTTTTCCACGTTCGACGAACGAGTGGTAAAAAACGGGAGGCGAAATGGCCGCATTCGGTAATTGGATCGTCGTGTCCGAAATTTCTTTGCGGAACGATCATTTCTCGTGGCTCGTAATAAAAGAAACCACTGGTCGGAAATTAAATTTGACGTGACGATAAAACGGGGAATTTTTACGCGGTGGTTTTTTTCAATTTCCAAATTGGGTGATTCTGACGAAGATGATGCGGTACTCAAAGCTTTATGTCAACGATAAAATGCGACGCGAAAAAAAGGAAGGGCGCGCCATAACGCTCACGTTTCATTCGTCGTAATAACACGGCGATTCAATCATCGCTCCGGAAAAATGAACGACGTGACAATTTTTCTCGACCGGTCGATACCTTTTTTCCTTTCAGATGCAAACACTTTACGAAAAGTTGGGTCGCACGTATTTTGGAAAATATACAGTTTTCTCGGTGCAAATCCGTTTTCTGTCGGGCAAATAGCGAGCATCGCATTCTGTAGCGCTGGCCGTAACGTCAGCCATTCCCTAGGCGGTTCAGATGCGCGAAATACAATACTTCGGCAACGAGAAGGCACTCTGGATCCATGAGAATCCAAAAGTTTCACTCGCATTCGCGTAAGAGAAGGATGCTCCATGCATAAATGATAACTTCAGCTGCCCCAACTTGACCACTTCTATATTCTTGTAGAAAATTTCGAACTCACGACCGGTTTGCATAATTCGCCGATGGGCCTCCTCGGCACAATTATAATCATCGTAATTCTCATGTTATTATTATAATTATTCGCCGAGAGGGAAAAAATTCTGCGAACGAATCGGTATAACGTGGGAAAGGCAAAATAAATATCGACGAGATTATACGAACGCTTAATCCACGGGGTTGGTTTAACCGGACCCTTGATATCATAAATACGTGATAAAACGTCATTTGACAACCCTTCGCCGCTCGTGATAACCCTTTCCCTAATTGCGTCACGAGATTTATGAATGACCTTAAAAGTGTGTTTGGTCGATAAATATCAGGGAGGTCGGCGTTTCGAATGGGCCCGCGCAGTTTCCCTTTTATTTGGTTATTTGTTCTCGTTAAAGGTAACGCCAGATCCTCGAAGGCTTCCCGGAGGTACGTGAAGCTTTCGCCGTTGTACTCGGTATCTCGCGAAGCTACGCGAGTCACCGACTAGGTACGTGTGAACGGAGGGTGAAAATGACGCATGGAAGGGTCACATATACTGGCCGAGTAACACCCGCCTCTTTTATATCCGCGAGAGATCTTCGCGCTCGCTCGTTTTTTTCGTTTTTCTCCTCTCCTCCTTAAACGCCATTTGTCCAGGTTTATGGCTGCACGTGAGACTCGTCGAGGTATCAACGCTATTGTTGACAGAGGTCGTTCTCGAGATTTCGACTCGTGACTCGGGCGAGCGTTAATTTTATTCTGTAAATGTAACTAATTGTTCTATGGCTGTAAACGCGCACGTTCCAACCATTGTCCTCTCGGTTATACCAACATTCGTTCTTGTTTACGTCGCTTGCTCGGCTTCATTGTCCCGTTCAACTCAGCGAGAAGCAGAAGGCTGCGGGGTCAAAAAACTGGGAAACAGAGAGGCAAAAGATCTTTATCTTTGCGCGTTATCTGACCTAGAAATTTGCAAGGATACATTTCGCAAATATTCTTCGTACAGTTGATTATTTCACAGCCGTGATTAATACCGTGACCGACTGTGGAAAAATTCTCGAGTATTTCCCCAATATCGGGATTCATCACGATCACGTCGAAAATAGCCTTCGGTGGGGGGAAAACCATTTGGAATAACTTTTATTCTCTCGTCATTCCCTCGTCATTCGTTATTTATATTGTTGTGAATTATTATCAGCGCGAGAATTGCGCGTCTCTGGCGAATACTTTCCCGGTGGTTGGAGAGCCACGCGAGAGACATTCTATACCCATCGAGGTCGTGGCAGACCATCCGCCAGCTAGCAACTATGACAGGCGCGACAGTTTGCCGATAGTAATTAATTTTTCAGCTTTCATCTCGTCTCTGGAATATCCTTCTGACCGGTGCACGCATCTTGCGAGCATGAAACGCAACGATAAGCGAAAATCCTTCCATTAACGAATCGTCGATCGCAGTTTATCGCACCGTAGATAAAAAATCTTGCACAAAAATCGTTTTTACTCGAACTCAATTGGCATAGACGTTTTCAAACGTCGAAACGTAACGATTGATTCTCGCGAACACGCGAAGGAAAATGAAAATTGCTTCGGACGTGGAAATCAGAAGTCTGCTGAGGAAAAAACTTGTGACAGGGAAAATTATTTTTTAAATCGAGTTTTTGGATTAGCGGAGTTTTTTTATTCTGCAAATTCGGCGAGCTTTTTGTTGTTGGACCGAGGATCTGTGGAACACGAGCTCCTATCTGCCGAGATATCATATGTTTCGCGAGATATAGACACGTGGAAACCCTAGCAGAAGGCAAACAACGAGATATAGTAGATTGGACCAAGTAAAACAAGTTACGGGTTCGTATGCGTCTGCGTATATGTAAACAAGTATGTTCCCGATGCCACGGGGAGTGATAATGTAGTCCCACGAGATCTTCTCAATCTCCTTTATCTGTACACCCTCGCCGCACCGCCGTCTTTTGTTTCACGTACAACCTATACATAGTTATGTTCCCACGGAAATACACACGTTCGAGAATTTCGAGAAATTCAATATCGCATTTCACCTCGAGTAATTATTATTCGCCGGCGATGCGCGAGAAAACGAACGAAATATTCGACAATGATGTAGAAAAATAAGATTCAAGCTCGGAAAATGATTTTGATGAAATCTGAAAGACAAAGTACGAATATTTCATTCGTTGTCACGAATTGAAATTATGCGATGGGAGAAACGTGGCGGAATAACGCCGAATAAGAGGAACAAGAAAATCGGATTTTACAGCCTCATTTTGGGAATATTCCGATATTCAACGGAGTTTCGAGGACGAGAGGGAAATTCAGGTGGATGTGAGTGAAATTGCAAAGCGATTTGTTTACGAAATTTGGAAATTGGTGGGTGTTTCTCGGAAAAACTTCGTTCAATTTCATTCTCCTGTTCCTACTCTCCTCGATAGTCGGGTTATTTATCGATTTTATTTCCATTGTTAAGCAGCTTAGTCGAGTTGAACTCTGATTTATTTCTTCGCTCGCTTCCTGGCTTATTTGGCGGTCAATTTTTCACCTGGCGGAACGATCGAGAAATTGATTCGGAACTCGCGAGACAGATTTAATGCGAAGACGTTAACGAAAAGGTTACGTCGCCCTAATAAATTCCCGATTCTCAGTATCGCTTGTGTTACTTCCCTTGGCAACTTTTATTATTCCATCAAATCGCAGCCGTTGACTCATAGACTGCAAATAGAACGGACCGATCGTTTCCCAACACGAGAAAAATTATCAGCCATTTCTTCGGAATCCAATTTTCACTTTTTTTTCAAACAATTCTGATCGACCATTTCACAATGGAGAACAGCGAAACTTGGATTTTTAGCCTAATTTTTTAGTTTCTACGATCTTAGACTTGCTGTGATTTGAGGAAGCTGATTTCGAGGCAGGAAGAATAAAAAAATAGGCTAAACACTCTGCACAGTGAAAAAATTTCTGTCAAATTTAACAAATGATTTTGTGTTGACGACTTTTTAAGCACAAAATTAGTGTTATTTCAACAGCAGTGACAAAGTAACACAAACCAGTGTCAGAGTAATATTTACAAGTGCTGCTTCAACATTTTTGTGTGTGGAAAAACGGACTGTGGGAACAACGCTAATCAACGCGCTAGAATGTTAGATATTCCACACACAAATGTTCACACTTTACACAATGATGGCGCATTTTTTACTGTGTTTTTATCATCCTTCGCTGTCGCAAATCGGTCGACGTTCGCAAATATCGTTGGTCCTGCGCCAGGAGTGAAAATTCATCCGGGCTGCTTTGGCGACGCGATCGTTTATAACCGCGAAGCACCGATTCGTCCGAATCCCATCTCCGATCGTACTTTTCAAACCGACTATACCTCCCGACCCCTCCGTGCTCCTCCACCTTCCCCCGAGAAGACAAAGAGTAAGAGAGCCGCGAGCTTGAGAAAACGAGAGGGAAAAATGCGACGAGGAGGCAGGAGGTGAGTTTGGAATTGGATGTTAACGCATGACCTTGCGTCAACCATTGTCACCCGGCTTCGGGGTGACGATACGAGTCTCGTCTGCGAGGTCGAGCTCCGCGCGGGTCAAAGACGGGATCGGCGGGGTTCTCCGATTGAACAGTGACGAATCGTGAGTCGATGTCCCTTTTGAATAATATCGCCGTCCCCCTATTCTCATCTCCCTTCCTCTCAGGCTACTTCGTCCCGCTCGTTCTCCGTTCTCCATCTCCCTCTTCAGCGTGAAAATCGAAGAGCGATACAAGAACATCAATAACTCGAGAAAGAAAACGGCGCTGTTCCACCCAAAAAATTACCTGCTTTTCTCCCCGACTCTGCGCACGAAAATCTTCCCTCAAATTCAACACAAAAACTTGCGTTACCATCTTCGTTTCACCCAAATTTGTGGTATTCCGACTGTAGGGACAGAGTAACACAGATCTGTGTTAACAGCAGCGCGAACCAGTGTGGGAGTATTATTTAACGCGTGCAACCCGAACATTTTCGCGCGTCAACAATCTGACCACGAGAACAACACTAATCGACGCGTAGAAATGTTAAATATTCCACCCAAAAATGGTTTCACTTTATACAACGAGGAAACATTTTTTACTGCGTGGTCGACTACATTTTGATGCTAAAATTTCACCGATATCGTCTTACTCTGCCACCGAATTCGATTCTTCCCCAAACGACAACAACAGCAAAAACGGTGCTTTGGAAAAGTGCGAGGTGTAAAAAAGGTCGCCGGCCGAAGTGTTTCGAAGCTGTTGGATCGATTTCTGGCGAGAATAATTTCCGCGTTGATTGGTTCTCCGCGGGGTACCACGGTAAATAAGACCACCTTCGGAGTCCGTTGGCTGTCGCTCCGCCAAACCATATCCACGGTTTATTCAAATCTTTCCAATCCCAAGATTATTTCACGCGTCATCTCGACTGCCGCCCCCATTTTTACGCGCTATTACGCACGGTCGGGCAATTCCGCGAACGCCACTCTCTCAAACTCAAAATTCTACCCTCACGCTTTACCGAAACGACACCCGAACTTTTTCAGATATGAACGAAGCCGAGGGGCTGGGTCGAGCGTTAGAGCCGAAGCCATGTGTCGCATGATTACAATTCCGATGCAAATCAAATGAACCAATCATAAGCCTCCCTTCGCCTATCTCGCTTCCACCCCTCGCATTCCGTGCCTCCGTGTAACTCCCTCCCGCCCCCCCTTTCATCGAGGACTGTCTCACCGCGAGCTCGTCTGTCGCTCTGTCCTTCTGTCTGGCCGCCCCTCCGTCCGTCCGTCTTTCCCTCGAGCTTTTTCTCCCCCTCGCCCCCGCGCAGCGACGCCGCTCTCGATCAGAGATTGGGAATTCTTTCACCGCTCTCGCTTTGCCTCACACACGCGCACGCACACGTATAGCCTCTCCCTTCAACCGCACCGCGACCGAGTGAGATGTTCGCAGGGAAATATCGGCAGAAAAACTAGGGGTGGGACGAGGGAAAAATGCTCGCGCACAGATGGACCCAGATACCGCTTTGTGTGAAAATGAAAAAGTCACGGGACGCGAATATAAGAATACGAAATCAGATACCGGCGGAACATCGCGCGCCCCGCAACCCAGCGCCGCCTCGTATCTCGTCGCAGATAAGAAACACGACCGGTACAATTTACCGGAGCGTTAATCTGTCCCCGAGAAATTGATAACGACCCGTCAACTTGCTGCCTATTTTCCTCGGTGCATCCCTCGTTGATCATCATCGCAACGACGACGTCTTGGAAATCACCGAGTCGAAAATTGGGGATGAAGACTAGATCTCTCGCGCGGAATGTTTTCATTCTTCAGTTTTCCACATCCCTTCCATCAACGCGTCTTTGTCCGAAGACTTTTCGCACGACCCCGAGTCGAATCGTTTGCGGAGCAAGCAGCGACCACCGTCGCCTCGAGGTTGCAGGACCGTCGAGCGACAACGGTCACGTGAATATTTGATGGGAACGTTTTTGTGCAACGAACTCTGATCCTTCAGCCTGCGGTGTTACAGCTTACCGCACCTCCAGCCCTTTCACGACTATCGCGCGTTACACTACGCCGCGAATCGGGAAGCAAAGCTGTCGGATTTACCCTTTGAGCAGCGTATTTGTGTTCTGCTTTTTAACTCTCGGATAAATCGCACCGCGCACCAACCATGGAATTGAAATAGCCGGACATTTCTGGTGACGTTCGGCTATTTCTCTCGCCTCGAACCGATGCAATCCTTTCATTCGCTGCCACCAACCGAAATGTTAACCTATCCGCGTGTCGAAATCTAAATAGTCGCAAATCTCCTCGAGAAACGACCGTGTATTGAGTTCTGTCGTTCGAGTCCTGTCGAGGGAAATTTTTAAAACATCCCTCTGCGCACAGTTTTTTGCCGCCTCCATCGGTGAGCCAAAATTCGTTCGATCTCGCATCGCAGAACAATCATTTTTGCCCGTTTTACACGGGTCGAAAGTGGACCGAAGTGAAAATTGTCGAGAGGCGTGGTTATCGTGGGTATTAGTTTTATCAGCTTTCGGAGTGGTTTGCAATAACGGATGAAAAGCGGTTCGTCGCGTGTTCGCGTAAAAACAAACCGATAATCCCTCCGGATTTGGGATATGCGTGGCGAGGAGAGCGAAGCTGTCAAACCGGTACCAATTCGTTCCCGCTGATTGCAGAAGACCAAATGACGTATCAATTATTGCGTTCGGATGTACAGATTTGTTTTTTAATCGACGCCGGTAGGTCGCTTCCACCGATGAACTTCCCACAACCACAATGTACGCGGCTCGACCCGTGCCGAACACTACCGTTGAAACGAGCAGTCCCGTGAAGACCGATCCACGACATTGGAGTCGCGTTTTACCGGAAGAGCAGTCGTTCGACCGGCTCGTATTAGTTTCTACATCCGGAATGATCGCCTCGAAGAAGTCTACCGAGGTCGATGAGATCGCGGTGATGTGCACGATGCACGACTCCGATCGCCGTGCGACGACCGTCGCGCCGTATGTCTGACACGTGACGACTCGTACTACTGTGAAAATGAAAATCGTGGAAGTACGCGACGAGGGTTGGTCATTGCCGGTTAATCGTCGCTGCCAGCGGCTCGTGGGAGCTTTTACGACCGGCGAACGATGGTCGTCGATGCTGGACGAATATTTCGCGCCGTCGACTATCCGAAATACGATCTGTCGTTTCGCGTCTCGTGGAGAGTAGCTGATGCTACGAGGATCTAATATCAGTCGCGATACGAATAAATGACGCGTGAGAATCATAATGGATCGGTCGTCGTCGTCGGCGGCGGCGTGGTTAGCATCCGGCGAGGTAGTAGATACTCGGAGAACATTTCACGAAGTTATCGGCTTATTTTCCGAATGCAAATGCGTGGAATAATCCATATTTCATGCCAGGATGATACCTGTCTTTCGACTAGCCTGGCTGCACAAAGTTTACTCTCGCGGAGCCGAAGAAGTTCGCGATAGAAAAGAAAACTAGAACGCAGTGTCAACTTTGCTGTCCCTCTCGGCTTTAAAACGGTCCCGTCCCCGAACCACGCCACGCGTTATAATTATTATTACCGTTATTACTATTATCAATATAGTTATCATTATCATTATTATTTTCGTCTTATTCCTCTCCTCATTTTCTGCACTCGAGTGTCCTTTATGATCGTAATTACGTCAAACCCTCGACTGTATACCAATTTTCATTTCGAGTTCGCCCCGGTATTTCCATTCCAATTAAATTACCATAATAATATTACCGCTGACGAATATCAACGCTGCTCTCGATCCGCTTGCGGCTCTCTTCTCTACGCCGATGTATGCCTTTTGTCAAATACAAATTCCGCGTAAAAAATCGCGGCGAGATCTCGATCGCGTGATTTTTTATCCCGGTCGACGCGGACGAAGGGTCGGCCGATCGAGCGCTAAGGAACGGGAGACGACGAGGAGGAGTGAGCGAGCGACGGGGAGGAAAAAAATTGGTCGGATCAAACGGGAGAAAAATTAGAACCGCGATGGAAATTTTTTTTCGATCCGCAGGAAATTTCTCACGGCGGATCGAAGAGGGAAACGACGAGGAGACAGTGTCGAGAAACGTATGAAAATACGGGGAGTGAGACGAGGGAATAAAAAGCTTGGAAGAACATTGAATAGTCAGTCGTGAAGAATGAACATCATTGGAAGTGTAAATAAATTATCGATCGGAGCATCGACAACGTGAGGTTCAAACGGTGTGAGAGCGATAATAGACGAGAGATGAGAGCATCGGATGACGATGATGAAAATATGAAAACTACGTTTACCAGGCCAATTAGCGGGGAAAGTTGCAAATAGAAAAATAAAGAACAACAAAATGAAATAAACATTTGCAGGCGTAATAATTTTCTGGCTACGGCGAATCTCGTTCGGGAGATTCTAGCAGTTGCTCGTGGTGGTGCGAGGTGAATCTTGCGAGCTCAACAGATGCCTGAAATAACGCTCAGCGTATTTTCTTTCAATCTGCGAGGATCTGATTGGTAGGAGGTACGAGGGTTCGCCAAAGGAATGAAGGCTGAATGGGAAATGGTACGGGGAAGAGATAGCTGCGAGGTAACGTCGCGTCCCGACGCCCCGATCTCCTTCCCCGTCCCAGAATCCCGATGAGAAGAGGGGAGGGTAAAAAAGGAGAAGGAAGAAGAAAACGAGAGGAAAAAAGTGAGAGCAGTAGACGAAGGAAGCTGCGAGGAAAAATCACTCGGTCTGTTGTAAATTTGTCTTCCTCCGATTGGTAAATGGCGACGACGCGGCGCCGCGACGCTGAACAATCATTTCCACGCGTCACCGTCATCGGGGAAACCCATTGATTCCGCGACGAAAAATGCGCGACGTTCGATTATAATTTGCACGTCTTTCAATTCCCCCGTCGCGGTCCTCGCACGAGATTGAAGAGTCCGCGGAGTGACGACGGGTGAAAAAAAGGGACCGGAATAAACACGAAGCAAGAAGGGAAAGGAGTGAAAAACAATACCCATCGCGGCGATTTTTTCGTTTTCATGGAAATAACTGCAGCTATGATTTTTTTACTTTAAACTGTTTCGTCTAGATTTGTCGTTTCACTTCCTTTCTTCCTTCTCGCTCCATTCAAACGGATCTGTAACTATTTCGCTGATCTTCCATTCACTTTTTGGTATCGTGAAGTCGATTTTAAATAATTCAATGGCGACGGTCGTCGCGCAGCCTCCGTTCCCGGTTATTCGTACGCGGATGCATAATTGATCCATTACCAGCCGAAGCTCCCAGGGACCATAATTAAGGAACGGTTTCCAATGTTTTTTCTCACCCGCGGAACTTCAAAGCCTCGGTGGCGAGGAACGAAAGAGACGAACGGTGTATCGAGGCTTCTGGAAAATTCGGGTGAAAAATTCAAAACTTCTGGGTCGTGATTCCCGTTCGTTCGAAGCTTACCTACCGAGTTTGCGCCTCGTTCGAATAGATTATGCATGATTGTTCCGAGTAATTATTAACGAAGGTCTATTTTATCCATGTATCCAGGGCGATAAACCTTCGCCGCACCTAGACTTTCCCGTTCCGTAACCCACTGAATTATTATCGCGGACCCATTATTCGCGTAGAAACCCTTCGCGTCGGCTTACACGAAATCACACTGGTCGTCGTCGCGTTCTTCGAACGATTTTCGCGAATTTGCCGCAGAGCAGCGTCCGTCGAGACGCTCAACGATTTTCCATTTTCCCATCTAACTAACACGGTAAAACATTTTATTGTTCCATTCACGTGAAACTCTGAAAAAAAATCCATTCCAATTTCACTGGGCATTTTCTTGTAGGAAATTGAATTCTCTACAAAAAAGCTCTGATATATCTTTCTCGTAATCTCCACAGATGAAAAGTTATCAGCTACTTCTTTTAACTGGGGCAGGTGAAATTCTGAACTGAGAGTAAATGAGAAGAATTCTCATGAATCGAAAGTAAAATTAGTTTTTTTCGTTCATTTTTAAATTGAAGGAAATCGACCGTAAACTTTTGAGGTAATAAGAAATAAAAAAAAAAATTTGGACCGCCCTAACGTGTGGGCAGAAAAATCTTGTTCTGGATTATAACACGTCAGGAAAATATGAGTGGCTGGTTAAATTTTATCCGTCGTATATCGAAGGAAGAGGCGATACGACGGGGATATCAGGCGAAAGACCGCGCGGTGGCATTGGACCTTTGATCAAAAGCCTGTCCGAAGCACGGTTGGCTATCGCCTCTCTCAGGACGCTGCAACGTGCCCTGCCATAGTGTGACACGTCGACAGGCCAAACCTCTATGGCGCTACAGGTTCTAAGAACCTGTACCGTCGACGTAGTGAGAAAAAAGCTTGAAAGCACCCTGCATATGATATAATATGTGTGAGACGAGGTTATAGTCGAGCGACACGCGGTTCTCACGCCGTGAAGTATCGTGCAAAAAGCTCCATCGTCGTTTTCTTATCTGCTATTATCATCAACTACCAAGGATCATTTGTCATTCTGTTCCGATGTACACAACGAAGAGGAGATTTTCGCAAAATAGATTTCCGCTACTTCGCAAAACTCTGCCAAAGCGGGAAAAGATCTTTTATCTGGTATATGTATCACATATTCATCAAAATCATATTTTTATTTATCAGCAAAACATTTATTTCCAAATATTCTTGGAAATTGTGAGCGTAGTTCGTGGTTATTTAAAATCAAAGCTCTCATTCTCTACTTCCGACTCGATATACTGTAACTTTTCCAGACCGGATGCACGAATTACTGGCGTGATTTTCAGCGGAAGAGAATTAATTTCACGTGGAATTCAACGATTTCCGTGGAGCTTTTTTTTAATAGATTTTGCGAAAAAATCGCCGAGTATTTTTCGAGGAATGCCCGATCGTTAGCGCGACGAAGAGTCTCCGGGGTATAAAAAACCAATAATAATTTATTACCCATGGGAATAACAGGTGCACGCCAAGATAATAGTCGCGGGCTACAAGTTCGCGCAATGCGGTGGTGAAATTGCTAATCGTACACGAGATTCAGACACGCAATGGGTCCGTAGGTAACCAGACTTCGAATCAAACCGCGATTACCGCGAATATCGTCAATAGGAATCGACAATCGCAACGACACCGCGAGCAAAACAGACGAATCGGAGCCGATGACACGTGGAGTCGGAAAAAGCTCTGACATGCGAACGAGTTTCACCTCAGGAAAAAGTCTTCTTGCGGTTCTTCTTTTTTTTGGCAGCTTTTCAGGTTCGTATCGAGCGAGGTGGTTATATTTGACGCACAAAACTGTAAGTTGCTCCTGTTTACATCTCGATGCCTCCGATTCTCTTTGTCCACCGCCATGCCGGCCTCTGAAGCCAAGTCTAAAGAAAATAAGCAAATAGTAGTTTCACTCTCGCCGCTGTACACCCTGCTGCTTTCGGCGCCACTGATGGCACAGCTACCGAACTCTGCGGTCCTCCTCTCCTCCTGCTTCTTCCTCCCCCGCCGCCTCCGTTCTCGTGGACCAAAGTCACGGTCGCCCTTCTGAACATTCGTCCAGGATTACCGCACGCTTTTCAGTGGGACTGAGAAAATACTAGCCTAACGTTCCTCTATTGATCTACTTTTCGTCCTCCCGAAGGACCACTCTTCAGTTTTACCTTCTCCATCCCACTTCGACCACGTCGACGCCTTTCCACGCTCATAACTCGTTCTACTATCCTCTCATTTTTCCACATAATGCACCGACAGATATTTTCCTAATTTTTGCTCCCCCAAAATTATAGCAATCGAATTTCCACCGAATTTTCTTCGGATGGAGAAAATAAAAAAGTCACTCACCTCAATTTGTGATCCGTGTGCGGCGAAATTTCGGGAGACTTGTGATTATTTCCAGTCTGCAATCAAAAAAGCATTTTTGGTCCAATGAAATCGCGATGCCTTTCATTGACTTACACGTGTTTCTTAGTTTTTTTTGTTGGTATTCTCAATTTTTTGCTACACTCTCGTGGAGCGTGGCAAAATGGGGAGAATTCGCGCTTATCGCATTGATCCGGAATTGATTTGATTTCTTTGTGAACCAGACGAATGCCGAATGCTAAGACGCGGCTGAAGCAGATCGCTAAAACTGCTGAGTATAGGCTGACTGAATCTATAAATTACCGCGGTCTATAAGCTTTCTCGAACTAATTAATTAGTCGAGTAGACCGGCGAGCCTGCCAAGTGCAGGTGGTTTCAAAACTCGATGCCAGTCCCTCGTATCATCTCGCACCTTGCTGGTCGTGCCATTTTTTTTTCGTTACACCTAATTAAACGCATCTCACATCCCTCGTCAACTATTTGTAGTATCTGATAGACGAGAATGAGAAAAGAGATGGTAAATTCGAAATATGGATTCCTGATAAAAATACGAAGCGTAGATGTGGGAAAGGAAATGCGGAAAATAACTGGAAAGAAAGAAAAGGCTCGATCAAGGATGATCGTTACGTTCAATAAAAAGCTCAGCCGCAATAAGCGCGAATTACATTCGCGGATACACGCGGCTGGATATCACTTTCGCGCACGTACAAGTAAATGCGTACACTGCACGTATCTGCTGCTATACAGTCATCCCGATGCACGCTCATTAATCAGTCTAGTAGCGCGCCGCGACGCAAACTATCAATCATTAAGAGGCCCCGTTACCCCAATTTAATTGTATCGTTAATGATTAGCTACGGAGTATCTAGCCACGCGAACTCCCTCATCATTAACAACGCGCGTACACCGCAGACGTTTGTAAACGAGTTTGATCACCCTGGGACCTCGAGTTTTCCTTTTTATTTCTCTTTCATCCAGCTCCATCGAGTTACCAAATTTCTCGTCACCAAATTCCCCCCGACGAGCAGCGTTGTTCACATTTTTTCCCTCTCTCCTCGCTCGTCCGAGCTTTCGAGTTCTGTTTTCCCTCAATTTCTCCCTCCTCCCATCGCGAAACGTATCGATGCACGCGCGAGTCGTGTTCGTATGCGGAAATGATTGTATTCCGGGTAAACGAGTAGTTTACATAATGTCATTTCATTCCCTGTACCTACTACTCGTATAAATTGGAATAACAATCCTGGTTCGTCGGTATTTAATTACAAAATTTCGCTGGTTCACCGCAATTACGATACACGATCCTATCTCACGCGTCGATCAAGCGTATTGACGCGCCGCGTTATCGCGAAAAATTCAACGACCACGTTTACGTAAGCTCACGTCTACCAGCTATTAGGTAATCTCTCTCCCTCCCTCTCTCTCTCTCTCTCTTTGGCTCTCTATTTCTCGCTTTTCTCTCTCTCTCTCTCTCTCTCTCTGTGTATAACGCGCAGTACAATGAGCAGTGATACGGCTCGGCAAACACCTATAGAAGCACAAACACCGAGTGCGGATGAGAATCTCGCTAATTTCTAACGGGAAACCGGATGCACCGTGCAAGCCTGCATTAACCCTCGCGTTCCTCCGTCCTTCCGTACACCGCGCAACGAACTTTCAAGCGTTTCGGTAGCAACGTTTCCTCTCTCGGCTTCGGTGCCAAACGACCGAGGCAAATTCCAGCGAACATCTGTTTTCCAAAGCTAAATTACCCGTCCTTAAATCAAACCTCGTCAGACGCGGCGACAGCTCGTTGATATCTTGGATAATTACCGCGGAGTGATAATTTATTTATAGAAACGTGGCGCATGACTCATCAGAAGGAGATCGGAAGCTCGAAGAAACACAGACGCAGCTCGCCACGCAAATACAGTATTCACGAGATATTCCATATTCCGGTCCAATTATCGAGAACTGAAGCAAATGAATGACAAAGGTGAGTTGACATAAAAAAAAGAATAACAAGCTCCAAGAAGAAATTCCATAATTTCTGGAATTCTTTCTCAAGTGATACCGAAGATGTACAAAAACTAGAATATAGGTCAACGAGTGTGGAAAAATGCAGCAACAAAAAATGGGCTGATGGAGAAACATTTCAGCGAATAGGCATCAGCGAACAAATTGGAACAATTACAATAGAATTTTATTCGTTTTATTGAAACTTACGCAGTTATTCGGATGATTCAAAGTTGTTGTCCAAATTTCTCCGCAACCTCATTGTTACAAAGTTGTTTCACTTCTCCGCGGGAAGTGAATTTTTAATTTTCAATTTTCTAGCACACGCAATACATCGCGCAAAGTTGTTTCGGTTTTTCCTATTTTTTTTTTCTTGTGCTTGGAAATTGAAACCGTTTTGGGAAGAAGGTTTGCTTCGAGTCGCGAAGCTAAACGCGTTTACGAACTTGCGGTAGGTATTCAATTGGCAAATGAACACGTTTTTCACGATGTTGCACGTCTGTTATTTTTTGCGATCGTTTCGAGTGGATATAACGACTGGCACTTCATCGGCCACTTGACGCGCCGCGAAGACACTCGGTCGAGTCTTCTCGTCTGACTGGACCGAAATACTTTTCGTATATCGGCACGGTTATTCGGTCATAGTTGTTCCACATAGCGGGAAAAGCTCTCCACACTGCGAGCTATTTTCGTTGAGTACGTCGGACGAATCTATATATTATTTCCCCGCGGTTCGAAAAAATCGCCGTAGCGACGCGTGGATTGGCCAGAGATTATTACGCAAGCCGTCGAGAAATTTTCGTGCTCTTCGATCATGATAATTTTGAGGAGGGAGCTTTTTATGCTAGGGGCAAACGAGAGACGGGAGTATTTATTCCGAAGCGCAAGCTCGTCGCGGTTTCGACTGGATTCGAGCGATTACCAGTAGATCGCGTACGGATCAGTGTTAGGCTGGCCAAACGGAAGTGGTGCCGTTGTCCACCGCTAATCTGATCACGGATGATCTTCCGTTCGCCGCGATGTTTGTGTTTGCGGTCGCGTCGCGCGGATCCGGCGAACATGATCGGCCACCGAGCAAAACTCCGCGAACACACGAACAGTCGTGCCTTTCTCTCCGGTTCTACCACGCTGCGAGGATATAAGACGGATGAAAAACGCTCTACGAATTGCAAATTCGTCTCGATAGACTGGAAACGCGCGATGGGATGGTCTCTGAATAATTCGTGGGTCGACGATCTCGTTTTATCCGGCGAGCCGAGAATCGTGGAAATTGTCCAAATCTCTTCGATCCATCGCGTCGCTTTGGGAACGTTGGAAACAAATTGGGAAAGGACCGCGAAAGTCCGCGGAACTTTTCCCCGTGATGAACGAGTTGCTACTTAATCTCGTTACGTACCACTTGAACCGGGGAATTACGAAAGCTTCGTTATATTCTTAACTGATGACGATCAGCGACCTCAACGTGGAATAATTGCAAATAATTTATCCGAAACGTTTCGTGAAAAATACGCGATCGTAGAAATGTCGAAAGCTCCGTAGGAATTCCAACAGCGCGGGAAATTCCCGTGCAGAAAGTGCTTCGAATTTTCATTTCGAAGTTTTCCCCGTTTTTTATTTTTCTGTTTTTCAGTTTGTTAGTTCCTCAAAAATGTCTGCTCGCGTTCGCGCGAGCGCGAGCAACGTTTGTGCGCGTGCAACGTTTGCACGCGTAGTATCGTGTGTTTTTGAAGTGAGGTGACGCGAGCGGCGAGGCAGGAGGGTGCAAAGCTAAAGCCCCTCTCTAATTAGCTCGGAGCCCCAAGTTTTTGTTTAATTAACACACACGCGAGCCAAAGAAGCGACGTGTGTGCGCGCAGCCCTCGTACCTTTCAGCGCGGCATCGTGCGTTGGATAGGTCGTAGAGTCTTTGGATAAAACTACGTACACGCCGAGCTGTGTTCCACCCTCCATGGAAGACGTTTTATCCGCAACATTCCCGATAATTCGAGGCGAGTGGAATCGAATGACTTGACTCAGATATTCGAATAGTTCGACATTTTTTCGAATGTTAGCTCAATTTTCAATCTATGGTACCATTTGTACGTTTATATGCGTTCACACCGGCTATTCAATCGGTCTACTGTACATAATAGCTGGAAATGATTGTTGAATTAAATACTTAAACTTAAGACTCTAAATACTTAAAACGGAGCGAGAAGTTGGAAAAAGCTCGGTAGTATATCAATTCGAGACGAGAGCTTGTTCGCGATCGGCATGCGAGATCGATGGGTGTTGGGGGTGCGAAGTCGAATCCAGCCGGGGTGGATGCCACGGATTCGGCAAAGATCGGTAGAGGTCGAGAAAGCTCGGTGGACGTTGCCTGCAGGTGTTGCCACCACGTGTATTTATAGCCGCGGCGTGACTCCGTCTCTCTGCCGGCACGTAGCCGCCGAGGGACCAGCGGAGAGACGAAGTCGGAAGAGGATCGAAGAAACGAATGTAGACGCGAGTCGCGAGAACGATCCCCACCAGCCCAACGTCGTCGCTGCATCGTTTCCAAAATGGTGCTCGTAAATCTGCCAAAGTTTCCAACGCGGCGAAATTGCAGCCCCTCGGATTCAAAAACCATTGAAAACTTGTCACTGTTATCGCGTGTACTATTCCCGATTCACATTTCCGAAAAACAGATACGGAGCTTTCGGGAACGAAGAGTGAAGAGCCATCTTCGAGGACTCGATCGCATCGAAGCGAACAACCGAGTCCACGTTTCTAAGAATGGTACACTACTCGAGAGCTTTAAGCGACGCGTCTACGCGTTCTCTCTGTCACGTGGCTGGAGCTTTTGGAGAAAGAAGCAAACGAGGGGAGAGAGGCAGTACTTTCACGTCGTCTACGATCAGATATCAAAGTCGAGGGTCGCGGCGCGCCAGCCAGGCGTCACTTTCCGGCGCAAACAGATGGTATCGCTGCGAGCCGCGGACGAAGTCTTGTCCAAGCTTCTTGTTTGTTTCCCGAGTGTTATCCCGTTCGGATGAACACCTCGGTCTTATCTAAACGTGTCGGACACGCGTTTAGTTGCGAGGGTCATCGTTTGTCTACCGCTGAAATGCTCCAGCGGATTGATTCTCTCCGAAAGCTCGAGCCACGTTTCTCCCTCGAGCGTCACCGTAAAACGAGGAGTGGATCAAGCGGCCGGAAGTATGTGTTTCATGTCTCGTGGCAGCCGACATGAAAGCTCCGGAGGGATGGTAGGAGCTTTCCAGGGCTGTCGAAATCATCCGCGGTTGAACTTCACCTCGAGTAGGGATTGGATCCGAGATTAGATTGCATGCGCGGAGAGAAATCGTTTGCTGTAATTGTTCATCGCAACTGTTCGCGATGGCGCCGGATAAGAGAAGATTGGTACTGAACGATAGCGCCTCGGGCATTAACGGTAGAGTCTTGTCGGGAGTTGGCGCGGTGTGGAGCGGAAGCGTCCATACAATCAGGAAACATGCAACTATCGATAGTTAGCGCTAGTCGAACGTAATCAAGGCCTGTCATACAATGCCGTTCGCTTCTACGAGGCTTGATCGTGTAGTAACAGGCGCCGCTACGCCTGGAGCACGTGGACTGCGGTGAATAGAGGGTCGCGCTGGACAACAAGCGGATAGAATGTCGAGAGGGAATCCGATAGGAAAGACCCGCGAGTAGGAATTGCTCGAAGCCTCGGATCATCTCGGGAGCGAGGTTGGGTCAGGGATGAGAGACGGGGATGAAACGGGGGCAGGAATGCCGATCGAGCAAGGCTCGAGTCAAGCCGCGGGTCGCCGACGATGATTGTCCCACACACATTGCCGAACAGTCGGCCAGCTGACGTCACGATCGTTCTGGTGTCGGGTAATAAGCCGAAATGTCCCTGCGAAGGTTTTGACGGTCTGGTCAAGCTCGGTTCGACCGTCTCTCTCTGCCTCGGCTCAACGTTCTCACTTCGAGCCCGAGCATAGTGACGCGTCGTTCCTAACTCCGGGACGAAGCTGCCGGCTCTGAGACCCTGAGCACAGAGCTTTTCTCCGTCTCAAAACTCGTGCTGCGCAGCTGCATTTCGATCTCTAGTACGAGCTTTTCGCTGTCCACGTCCGAGAAAATTCACTTCCGTCAACATTTAAGTGCTGATCGCCGTGAACTGTCCCTATGAGCGCCATTAACGCTTCAATACTGGCGTCTTTTAAGGCACCCCATTTCAACGCGTAGTTGCTTGGGTCATTATGACCCACGCGAGTCGCTTTACTGCTTGACGCGGGATGGTTTAGGTCGATTGTTTGAGAGGTGTCGTAACTATTACAAGAATTCTGAAACCGCGTCTTGTTTTGTAGCTAAACGTAGCCCCGGATGTTTGCCATTCGATAGATGCCGCGAGGAGGAGCTGGGGAAGATCGTTCGTTTCGTCGAGGATGTGGAATCCGACGTGTTTGTTTGGGTAATATACCATTTTCCACCCGTCAGACGTACCTGGCAGCAGTTCATTCTCGAAACTTGGCGCTCGCTGGTGTGGGGTAGCTCAAAACGACGTGCCACGACCCTTGACGACTTTATTCTTCACCCTCTCCGAGTCGGAGGGTTGAGAGAGCGAGACAGAGAGGCATGAATTCATAGAAAGTCAGTTGAGCCGAAGGGATGACGACGCGAGCTACCGGTGCTAAAGCGTTCGAGCACGAGGTTTCCCCCTCTTATATTGTATTTCGATAATCACCACTTCTCATCCCGCAACGAGCCATGTAACCAAACACCGAATCACGGCTCGAACCTCAAATCCCTCGGGATCTCTCGATTCTCTTCACGGCTCTTCTTACCTCTTACGTCGAGTACCGAGCTTTGAGGGCGCGCAAAGCTTCAGGATCCTTCGCATCACGCGATCTCAAACTACGCGATACCACCAACGGCACGCAACGACGGCACCGTTCAACGAAATTCTTCCCAGCACAACTAAAGACTGCTTCCACGATACAGAATCCCCCACAGCTGTGCAGGATCCGCCACGAATACATGACTCTCTACAAGATGGAAGCTTTCCTCGAACGCCATTTTCCTAAGTTGGGAGTAGCTCACCCTCGCGAACCACCGATTCTGCGACTCGAGATGCAATCATCAAGCAATCGAACGGTTCTTCGTGATCGCTACAATTTTCAAACCTCAAGGAGCAACTCGAGCGGGCAAAGGAACCGAGCAACCCCAACGATCACGTTCTCCAACGCACCTAGAGTTAGTAGAGCAGCTTTGCTCTGCTCCATCTATCGTGGAATCTAGTGCTCCAGTTTGCCAGGGATCTCGGTAACGCGACAGCGGTGGCACATCCCTCGTTTACGTACATACTAGATGTGAATTGTTCGTTCGTCGCATGGTAACGTGTTCGTAAGTGGACTCAACTTACACGTCTTAAGCTTTCGAGACGTTCTCTCCATTTTCCTACCGTCAAAGGGAGATGTTGACGAGGATCCGTGGCAGGTCTTGCGGGGTCGGGGGACAAGAGGAACGAGGCGCAGGGGATGAAAGCGGAGCATCGGCAGGGATAGCTCCGCGAGAGCAACAGGTGCCCAAGGCTTGCTAGAGGCTCCCTCTCTCGTTTCACTCGACTCACCCTCGGCTCACCCCCCGCCGCCCGCCGACTCCGCTGTCGGCTGCCTCGCTGCCCTCCGTTCGTTGCCAGATCCCAGCGAGATAGCAAAAATGTTTAATGGGGTGAACTCTCCGGAAAATACCACTGCGCGGACGGGGTGCCACCTCGGCCACCTCGTAGCTGCTGCCTCACGGTAAACCATTTCCAACGGAATTATCGTTTCCCGATCGACACTCGGTCATAGAATTTCATTCCAGCGCGACATCTCCTATCCCTGCTAATTCCCGTCCCCGTTATAAATGTCGTCGTTCGAGCTTATTAGCACCCTCGTCCATTCAATTCTCAACTCTACGATTACCCTCGTCGTCGTTCCATTTTATACCCGACTTCCTGCCGCCGTATTCAACTTCCTCTTTCCGCGATCATCGGCAAAGTGTCGTTGTTGTTCGTCGCGAATCTTCATCTTTCGTGCTACGCTACGAGAAAATTCCTGGTTGCGAAAAACGAATCCGAACGACCTTCGTTCACTTGCGATGATCACATAGCAGCAGAAGAACTGAAAAAGTTGAAGTTGGCTCGATCAGGTAAACATATCGACCCTATTCCATCGAAATCGCGGCGTTCGTTGAGCGATTCGTATAAAATTCGTATTCGCAAAGGAATTTCTCGTCGCAAAGACGCTTATCATGCTTGCAAAGAATAAGATTCTTTAACAATTAATTAAAATATGAAGGACCCGAGGAAGGGAAGGAGTAGCGGAGGAGAAGAGAGGATCATCTTCGTTTTTTTATGCCAACTTGAAATTCGCTTTTTAATTTCGTACAAGTTTAATTAGAGGCTCGATGAAGCGATTCATTTTAATTAGTACGTTTCATTTCCTTCCAACAAAAACGTAATTCCATCCCCCTCCGAATATTATTCAATACGCTGCCATTTTTATCCCACTCGTCGCGTCTTTCTCCAATCTCCGCGCCTGCGTTGTTCTTTTTTCGCGCTTTCATCCTGACGAATCTGTTGCCACTTTTTAGTCGATCGTGTTTCTAAAAAAAAAAAATATCGAATAGAAGTCGAAGAGCTGGATTTGCGGGTCAGGTTTTGGAGATTAGGTTCGATGACTGCTGGTATCGTTGTGTCGCAGTCTGATTTTTGTCTCTGCGAGCTCGTCGTACGAGCATATTTTTCCGCTGGAATAAGCTCGACGCCGCGTTATACTCGCTCGGCATCTGTGACCCACGGATCTCGAGGTACGAGCGAAAGGGAGACAGCGATCGCGAGAAACCAGAGGCATACCCTGCCTTTGTTTTGCCACACACGGAGACGGCGGGGCTTCTTGGCCAAAACCTGTTATTTCAGGTTAGCCGAATAAATCTGAATAATATTTTTCGATAGAATTTCACGACCGTCGCATAAAGCGGGGGGGCGGTGGCGGTCCCCTTCGTACCGTCCGCCAAGCCTTCGATATGACTTTGCTTCTTTACATAAAATCAAAGACATATCGCCACGCGTGCGATCCGCAAACAGTCTCAAGCAGCCGCAGGAATTCCAAACTACACGGTAAGATTTTTTAAAAAAGTGTAAAAATGTGTGTGCAGAATATTTAAAATTGTAGTGTGTTTATTGTCTGTTTTTGTTGTTGTTTCATTTCGGTATTTTTTGAAACGTCGACTCTGAAAGTTGCGCGGCAACGGATATGGCCAGCAAATGCCAGCTGCGAGAGGTTGGAGAGACCATCGACGAGCCGAAGGGAAGAGAAGTTGACGATCGTGATAAAATGTTGGGGAAACCTGTTTTTTGGCCTCGTCGATCAATTTCATGCGAGAAATAAGATTCTGGGTGATCTCTGGCCGGAAGTGGGCCAGGAGTCTTCTGATTCGGGGCGTGAAGCGGCAAGTAGGAAGCGAGGAGCGAGAAACGTGCCGAGTTGGGGGTAGCTCGAGGAATTGCGAGGGCCGGTCTCGACGCGGCGCGTGAGTAATCAAATCTAATCCCTCGGAGCATCCGTGTGCTAACTGCTAGCCGATGTAACATCGGCTTACTGCGAGAATATGCGGGTCGCGCGGAGTAGCGAACCTGACGGAGATTTCGCGATACCGGAGATTTCGCATGCGACGATCGTAACGTGTTCGTAGGATCGAGTCGTACGTGAACTCTTCTGGCTTCTGCTCGTTGAACGAGTCCGAACCGCGAGAACTACGACGACTCGCGCGTTGCAAAGCCGTCGATTATCGCGTTCCGCTGCCACTAAACTCCCAGCTTGTCTGAAAATTCGTTGATGTCTCGATGAATGGTTCGTCGTCTCTATCGATGCTATTTGATATTTCCTCTCCTTCTGTCTCCACGTTTCGTCGAGAGTGTCTCAGAAATCTGTATGCAAATTGTTTCGGTCAAGTTCTCAGCTACAGTTCCGTATTTACCGTAAGAATTAGCATTTCTCATTCGAATTTCCATGAATCCGGTGATATCTGTGTCCACAAAAGATTTCCACTGGCAAACGCGATTACCTCGTGAAATTTCTTGTACAAATCTCGGACCATTTTCGCTCGGTAGGAGTTCTCATTTGTTTTTCTGTTTGGTTTTTTCTCATCTCCCTCTCACTTTTTTCTCACTCGCTTCCCGCTACTCGCCTTAAGTATCTCTCGTTCATATTCTTCATATTCGGTCAGTCGACTCTTCCCAAATATTTCGTCGTTAATTTTTTTCTTCGTATCATCCTAGTTCGCTTGTTCTCGAGGCGTGGACACGAATGTTCGTAAACGATATTTAATCCTTCGAATTTTTCTGTCAGCCCTGCTCGTTAAAATGTTCGTGAAAATGTTACATCGTAAGATGGAAAGAAAAGATTTAATTAAGTCGTGAAATTAATTTTTCTTCGGTGAAAGCAGGAATCTAATGAAATCGTTGTTAGTCGTTGCGAGATCGTTGATTCCCAGCAAAAGCTCGTGGCAAATGGCCGGCAAAAGTTTGCGATGAACCTCGGTGAAAGAAAAAATTCTTGTTTTTCCCATCCGAGAAAATGTTGGCCAGGCGATTTCGCTTATCTTCAAATTAACGCCACGACTCTCCGCTAAGAACGTTGAAAGTACTAGTTTTACCATACTTGTTCAACTTCGGTTCAAACTTACGGCCTGATTCCGCGACTTGTGCGTTGACGTTAATCCCATGGAATTCTAGGATTCTCGTTTCACGCTGGCTTAGCAAAAATTGGCAAATTTTCACGCTTTCGCGAGGAAATCTCTCTTGCAAGCTTTCCTGCTCTTGATTTTGGCTGTTCGACGTATTTTCCGCTGAGTTCGAGCAATTTTTGCGCGTTTTTTAAGACGGACGGAGCTTTTTGGACGGATGGAATTTTTTGGATGGGCGGAGCTTTTTAGATCAAAGGAGCTTTTCTGGATAAACGGAGCTCTTTGGGTTGGTAGTGCTTTTTTGTTGGACGGAGCTTTTTGGATGAATGGAATTTGGATGGATGGAGCTTTTTGGACGAGGGGGGTGAATAATATGCGATCGTTTTCACTTTGCAAATAGGAGGTATCTGATAGGGGGCGAGCAGAGAATCGATATGTACGACCTACGCATGGATAATATTCCCAGCCTCGTTGAGCCGACGCGTGGCGTTGCGTCGGTGTGATTTGAATCCGTCCAGTTAGGGGCGCGTGCCGTGAATTCTTGAGCAGGAAACGTCCCTCGTCGTACAACCACTAACCATTTGCAGTCGGATTTCTTCGGGGGTCCATAGCAATCAGGCGCCATCGGGGGTCTCGCCCATTCGGATAATCTCTCCCGACCCTGCTCGTTCGCCGAGATAAAGCATCGGATACCACCGACGCAGCATCCGCGAAATAAGATAGCCGGCCGTGAAATCAGCATCGTCTTCCGCTTTCCAAAATCCGGCGCGCATGGATACGAATCTCGTCGCGGGGCTCCGGGTATCTCGATAGCGGAGGAGCAAGCGGCGACAAAACGAGCCTTCGACGTATCAAAGTTCGGACGAAGCCGTGGAGAACGGTGAAAATGACGGTGGGCAATGCGAGGGAATGAGGGAGACGCGAGGAAGAGGTAGCGAAACTCCGGACCCTTCGTTCTGCTGTCGCTAACTCTTCATCTCCCATAATTCCATATTTAAATGAAGTTGAAATAGTTCGAAACAGCAATTTGTCTTGGAAACTTTCTCGGCACACGAAGGAGGCAGGAGGGAATCGTGGGCGGAAGGAGAGTCTTACCTCTTCGGCGAGTACTTCGAGTCGAACGGGCCGAAGCTGCGCAGGGAACGCCGATGACGTTGGGTGTGGATGACGAGGGTGAGCGAGAGAGCGGGAGAGCGAGAGAGAGAAAAAGAGAGGGATGAGAAAGGATTGGAAAACCGGCGTTAGAGGAGCAGAGGTGGCTGGTGGCAGCATACTTTTGCAGGATGCTCGTCGACGTCGTCGCGGGGGACTCGTAACGCGGTGTCCGACGACGACACTGTATCCGAGACAAGCTAACTTTTCTTTCCACGTGTAGCGCCTGGCAATTCGTACGGTGAAAAATCGCAACTCGGACTCCTTGCGACTGCCATTGACTCACTGGCATTCGAAATCATAGAGGTAGAAAAAAAGAAACCATCGCAGAGCATTATATTGCTACGACTATCAAATGCCATCATCCAAAAATGTCTTCAAATGTTTTCCGTCTTTCTTGAGCTTTTTCCCCTCATTTTAAGCTTTTTTCGAAGTGTTTTATCTTTTTCGAGTCTGTTTGCCAGGTTTTTCGGATTTTTCAGTCTGTCTATCTTATTTTATGACGATTGGTCGAGTTTTTTTAAGCTTTGGATGTAGCTTTTCCAAAGATTTCGGTACACCATGATTGCGAATCGGTGGTCATTTACTTTATTTCTGTTTAAATTGCAGTTTTATCGTTTTACCAAATTACGCGGGTGAGTAATTTGGGGAAATAAGGTGTTCGAGCAATTGTCCAGCGTATATGGGTATCGGCAACGTGACCCGCGGGAAGAACGGTAAACGAGGCGATCCGAATTCCTCTCGTGTTTTTGTTCCCTGCGTCACGTAGGTATCGAGTTGTCCTCGCGTATTTAACGACAATAAGACCCGTCACGTTTGAGCGGAGGGTTTTTAACTCGCCCTTCCTCGTAATCCCTCGGTTTACATTCATCGTAAAACGTCGCGAAAGACAGGAGCGCCGCTGTCCTCGTCGTCGCGCGCCAAAGATAAATTCGCGTCTCGTCCCCGATAGCGAGCTGAATCGAAGCTCGATCCAGCTTCCGAAATCGTCTCCCATTAAGGTTATACAAATCGGTGATCACGCCCCGGACTTTTAACGAGCTTCCAATCTCGCGGATTGCGTCCGCCGCCCACGATCTTTTTTACTCGCTCTTCGAGAGTAAATTAAACATTTCATTTGCCTTTATTTTCCCAGAGACGCGAATCAACGCCTTACCTTGATGAAAAGTTCGACTTTTTTTTTTACTACAACGTTCCTGCTCGGTGTTTGTCCTCCCGCTGCTCTCCACTATCGCCTACAATTATCTCTTCCTAGTTTCCGAAGCTTTCAACGCTCGCGAATAAACGAATGTAAATTAAATGGATATCGGTATATAAGATCGGCGAATATAACTGCGATGCATTCGCGATAAAAGCTGATACGAGAAATGCTCCCAAGTTTTAATATGCACCGAAGAATCAAGCGATTTGACGCGAAAAACAGTAAATTTGGATGAAAGAATCTCGAAAGAAAAAGAATATGGTATAATAAGACAGCTCTACAGAATAAAACTTCTTTTGAATTCGATTTTATTCCACGATTTTTTATTCATGAATGTTTTTATCAAGATAACACGTATATAAGATCAGGTATAGATCAGGTATAGAATCACGTAATTGGGATGGTAAATAGAATTCTGATACGCGAGAGTACTTTATTAGGAACGATGTTGTCGCGTTTCAGCGATGAAAATATGATAATAAGCGATGATAATAACAGCCGCGGGGAGAATACGTGCGAAAAATTGCGCGAGGATCAAGGTGAATTTAAGGGCTGCTCGTTCGTTATCTGGCCAAATAAATAACTGCGAAATTGCGGGAAAGAAAAGTGCTCGGAAAAACATCGCGTTTGGTAGACGGCGAGAGAAGAATTCCCACAATTTTCCGTGGAAATTTTTGTTCTCTCTGATTCTGTAGAGATCGTTTGGCCGAAATGGTCAAGATTCCGGAGGGGAGGAAAGTTTTCGCTCGCGAGACTGTCAAAAGCTTGGAGTAAACTATCGAGTGTATCGCGAGACGACGATATCATATTTATTATCGGAGAGGAAGGAAACGGATGTCCTCTTTCCTTCGAGAAAGTTTTCCCGGAGTCAATGAGATTTTTCTCGCGCCGTTACGAATTCCTCTACTGTCGGATCGAACCGACACGCCATCTGCTACACCTTCTCCTCGCCTCGCCTCGCGACGCGCCTTCGCCTCTGGCTTTTCTCTCCTTTTTTCAACCGCGGAATCTAAATACGAGAGTGAACTTGACTCAAGTTCAATATGCGCTCGCCAAGCCCGCGGCAACCACCTCTTAACGTTACAAACTCGGTTCAACTCTCGATTCAACTATCGAATTGATTTTAATATCAACTTTCTTCCCCGACCCAAAGACACGCCTGACTTTCCTCTCTCCGCGCTCTTCCATCCCACCGCCTCGCGAGCTCTTTCCACTTGCTACTCGTCTCCGATCGTCGGGCTGGTGGCAAAATGACGCTCCCGCAGCAAGCCGAGGAGAAAAGTTACGCCGAATTACATCTGCCGAGCTTTTTTGCAAGCTCGAGTCGTTGTTATAAATCTACGTCATTTCATACGAGTTCGATAAGTTCAATTCAATTTGCTACTCGCAAAGTTTTATTTATTTATCGCCAACAAACTGTTTTTCCGGATACGTCGAGTCTTTGTTCGCTGGCGAAATGCGCCGAGCAGAGAAGTTTTTCCAAAGAACAACGCACACGACACATAGACTTCGTGATACCGGTCCATTTTTCTGAAACACGTATATTTCACAGCTCACAGACTTGTGATCAAGTGCCCAAGGAGTTTTTCCCCCTAGCAATAAGGTAAAGAGACGGAAACAGCCCCTAACCGGTTGAGGAACAAGTAGTATAGATCAATGTCCAATCAGACGCTAACTGCAAAACGCGCCACCACAATCATTCCCTTTAAAAAAAAGCCTCAAATCATAGCATTCATGCATATGGGTGAATCAGAGTCATGGTATTCTGCCTGACAGAACATCGAGTCTCACTACCGGTTCAAAAACTCTGTTGCGCCATCCAGCTTCACGGTTTGAGGCTGTTTTTGAAAGAGAATAATTCGGGTATCGCGCTTTGCAATTACCGTCTGACTGCACATTGATCTATACTACTTATTCCTCGACCACTTGGGAGTTATTTCCACCGCTCGCCTTATTTCTGAGGGGGGAAACGCCTTGGGAATTTCATCCCGAGCATGTAAGCTGTGCAATAGACGAATTTTAGCAAAATTGGCCGGTATCGCGAATCTCATGCATCCTGTGCGTGGTCCTTTGCTGGGTTACGAAATTTCATTGGAAAAGACAACGTGTCGTTCGAATGATCGTTACATCGGTTTTCCCGCGGACATTTGGAATGCAGGCTGCCGATAAAGGGAGATGAGCGGTGGGAGAAAAAAATTGACTGGCGAGCAAATAATTTTGGAGACACGCGCACGACAGCAACGAGGGTCGAGTTACGAGTCGACGGGTGAAAAGTAATCGTTGTAATTTCATGGCGCGGATTTTGACGGGACGTTTCATCGTCGTCTCTCGCGTGAATACCCGTCAGTCAAAGCGTGGCAAGCGAAGTCAAAGTCGTCGACAAGTATGGGTAAAATGCCAAAAGTTGGGTGTTTAGCGTCGCGACCGTCAAGAATCCCATCTACATATTCATAGAGTGGGTAACCAGAAATTTCGCTCTCTTTGGTTACACGAAAGTCGTCGTTTCAACGCGAAGTTGATACGCGATCTACGAGGACGAGGCGGCGTCCATCCGCCACGTTTCTCCGTCAAGCGCCTCCTTTTTGCGTCTTGTTCGTTACGATCACTCGTTGCCTTGGAAAAATATGGCATTACCTTCCGGTAACCTGAAGGTATCGGCATACATCGGTAAGTAAGACGAGGTCAGATCGTCCGCTAGTTTTTTTATTTTCGGTAGAAATACCGTCCTCAAAGCTCGAAGAAACGGTTGAGTCACCGTCCATTTTTTTACTCCCGATGAAAACGCGTCACGTCAACGGATAAATCGTCGGAGGTTGAGAAACTCGGGGGCTCGGCGTTTGATATGGAATCGCAGAAATATACTGCCCTCAATAAATGTCGATGAGAATTTCAGATAGTCAGGTACGCGTAACGGGAGGCCGTCAAAACTGCGGTGTAACACTCGCCTATAAATCCAAATATCTCGCGCTAGTTCCGAAGCGTAATGAAACCTGCGTCCGTCCCTCGGAAGCTGTCAGCCATTGCGACGTAAGAGTTTCCGACCGCACGGAGCATATTCTGACCCGTTCACTCGCAGATGAAGGTGCACCTCTCGGCTTTTCCGCTCGTCGAGCTTTCTTCGTGCCACGAAGACGCGTTGTCGCGAGCAAAATTTTTTCCCCCAAAACTCGCGTACGCGGTAGAAGATTTTCGGAATTTGACGAAATTTTTTTACTATGTACAGTTATTCAAAACGAGCTTTCAACCCTTCATTCGAGAGTCTAGAATATATATTTACTGAGGTGCTTTATTTCAGACAACTCATTTTTTTTCTCTCAATGGGAAAATGTCAAATTCATTTAGCGAGTACTCAGAATCCAAATCCGGAGCTCATCTTTGGTAGACATTTTTTTTATGTGTTTACAGTTATATTTGGTAAATGAAGCGGAAAAAATGAGTCGCCTGAACCGAAGCACCCTAATATTCACGTTATAGTCGAGAACATTTATGAATACTTGAAATAGCTTTCGAAAGCAGCATTCTATGTGGATCAGGGAGACGAGCGGGTCGAGCAGCGCCAAGGATATCAAGCGTCGTTGTCGTGGCTATCCGAAAATTTTGGGAGAAAAGCGACTCGAGCAACGAGCATCGTGGAACGATTGAATTTTCCCACGAGATGGGAAAGATGATTCGATACGAGGAAACGAAACGTCGAAGTTAACGCAGGAGTTTCGCGACGGAGTTGAAATATTCGTTCTGTAATGAAATAGTATAAAAGTCGATTCGATCGCGAGGCGATAAAAATGTTGTCGGTAACGAGGAAAATTCCGGGTTCCGGTTCCGCGCGAGCTGTCGAGAGGGGATGAAATTCGACAGGTTTCGAAGCTCGGTCGGATGTGGAGGCTCGACGGTGGGGCGGTGAGGTTGAAAGGGCAGCAAGAAATACATAAATTATAGGGATGTGCCAAGGCGTGACTGCAGCGAAGCGTGGTTCGTATTAAAGTTATGAATATAAATCACACGGTGCCGTGGCACTTCGTTCCTCGGTTCCTTCGTTCCGTCTTTCCACGAACGTTTCGCCGCCGTTTCTGAATTTCCTCAGCCTTTGGCTCGCGGCTTATTCGCTTACCCCTTGACTCGGTGACTTCCCACCCTCTTCACGACCATCTCGCGTCCGGGGTGTCAAAGTGGCGCGAGTGATAACTCACGAGCCAAAGATTCACGTCTTCCAGACACGCGCAAACCCCCGAAGACCACGGCTACGTATAACCGGTTCAAAGGACTCCAACACCCTCGCGTCGCACCCCGCCCCGTCACTTTCTCGCGTCGTGCAGACGTCTTCGCGTCATTTTCTACCACTGTCTCGCTCCCCGACCGATCAAGTATTCTCAACCCCCTGGGTAACGTGAAATGCTTTTAGCAAATATGCCATTGCATCGAGGATCGACGTAACGGGAGCGGAAACTGCTTAATCTTCGTACAAGTGGAGGCTGAATCAATCTAGTCCAGTCAAATGTAATGTTCCAGCACTGCCCTCATCAGAGGCTAACATTTATTCGAAATACAAATACAAATCTTACAAATGAGGTTCATCTAACAGATAATACGTAAAAGTCAATTTGTAATATATACAGTAAAAAACTACAGTCAAGATACAAAGATTACCTCAGAGTCTTAAATCTTTAATAACACACACAACAGCCGTGTTCGATACAATATTGTTAGATACAGTACAAACTTCTGTCCTCAAACGACCACAATACAATAAGCCACCGTGATGGGTCGTAGTATTTACAGAAGTCCTAGTCCCAAGAAAATCAAAACGTTTTCTGACGCTAAACAAAATTTAAATACATTGTAACCCAGCTCGCCAAAAACAACCTCATCACCAATTAACTTACTACTAGAAGCCTATCCCTAACAGTACATCAAGACAACTCTCTACTAGTACTATTTATTACAAATGTAACATATTCGAATAAGGCAAATGCAATTTTCGAGTGTCCTCTTTCGTCTTCAAACTTTTGGACAGCAAATTGATGTATAACATCTCGGAGGTAAGTCTGTGGTACTAAACTGGTTCTATGTCCAATACAAACGCATTATCCAAGTCTATGGTATGTTCGAAATGCTTAATCTCAATCTTGATCTTCTTAATCTGCTTGATCGTGTTCGGTAGAGGAAAAATCGAGTTGTTTGTTTATTGGATATAAGGTAATCGGAATCGTATTAATCCTTCGGTACTCGCGTGGAGCATGGTGACCCGAGCCACTGTGTGTAAAAGGCGCGAGTAGTGAAGAGTTATTATCATTCGTACAACAGTTTTATATATTCCCACCAATGCCTTCTGGCTTTTGAAAAGTCGGAGCTCTTCAGTTCCACGTTTCCCACGTGGATCGAATGGAATTTATATTTGCCCTGGGATTTCGCGAAATTCGGAATTCCGCGAAGAACTCGACGGGCGCCCAATCACGCGCGTCTCTGTAGGCGCACCGCAGGTGTTCGCACGCATGCGACGACGAGCTCGATCCAGATCCGGAAACGCATCGATAGGTCGTCGTCGTAAATATCTGAGGCCAAGGGGAGTTTTCTCTATTCCCATAGAAACGTAAATCTACCACTGCCCAAGCTACGGTATGCCTCGCGCATGCATATTCTATATTCATACACACACACACGCGCGCGCGTCGTCCGGATTCTCATCCTCCGATACTATGTCTTCGTTCTTCCATCGCCAACTCCCACAGAGTATAAAAGTTTTTTCCCGCCCGTGCGCCCTGTTCCACGAGTTTTGGGATCAAACGTCGCGTATTTCTCCTCCCCGAACATCGGTTTTGCCAAGCATCGGCTTTACGAAACGCGAAAAGAAAATCTCTTCGCCGAGGGAAGTGTCACGCAGCTTTCGCAACGACGATTCTCTCGCGCCGATACTATTCCTCCCGATTCTAATAGCAGCGCAGATTCGGCATCTCGTTAATCGCAAGCCGATTGGAGCAAATTTTTCTGGACTCCTCGTTCATGAATTTGAGCCGTAAAATGCGATTTAAGCGGAATGCTGAGTTTATTTCCGATGATGATTTTTCAAAGAATGTGCAATAACGCGATCGCGTAAGGTCATCTCTAGTTTGGTGTTGGTCGAAGCGGCGCGTTTGAATGGGAATTAATCCGCCACCTCGTAGCTCCCTCGTCGAGCTGGAAGTCGTTGATAATACATACCTTCATTATAC
This sequence comes from Arge pagana, assembly GCA_963969455.1. NCBI lineage: Eukaryota > Metazoa > Arthropoda > Insecta > Hymenoptera > Argidae > Arge > Arge pagana. The sequence goes on along the minus strand of OZ018315.1, from coordinate 15,394,181 downwards.
GCACGTTGCATATTTCAGGGTATTTTGTACGCGTGTCAAAGGTGAGCCGACCAACGGCAGGCTAATGCGATACGTTCCTCTCCCTCTTTTTCTCGCTCTCATACTCTGGCGCGACCACGTAACGCTGGAGCGAGCTGAAATATCGTAAAATACGGGAAGCTTATTCCGTTCGGAGTGACCCAGAGAGATGCGGGTCGGTGGAGTTGACCATCGTGTCGCTCGGTGGTCCGTAGCACGTTTCTCATAACGTCGCTCGAGTTTTTGTCTTCTCTTGTCCGCGCACCGAATTGTGAAGAGCGTCGGATCGATTATTATCTACCGACGTCATCGAGAATATTGGCAACGATCCTCTCTTCTTCGCGTGGTCAGCGTTCAGTTTCGTTGTGCGGCGCTTACATCCGAGAAATATGACGATGCTCGCGTGACGCTGCCGTGTCTCGTTGCGTTAACGAAGGCGCGAAGCTTGCGAGCTGATGGAAAAGCAGTAGGCAGCGTCGCGCTTACGCGAGTCTTCCTTCTAATCAAGCGGCCCGCTGCTAATTAATTTACCTCTGACAACCCGCTCTAATCCCGAAGACAGAGACACGCGCGCAATATCGCTGTACAAATTTTCAGCGGAGACGAGCTGTCGCGGTCGCGTATCGCCGAACGGCGGAGGAGACTCGAATTTTATCGTTTTGTACGCGTTAAAAAAAAACGCTGGTTTCGCGTACGGAGAAAAGAAAGGCGCGGGTCATCGGGGACACCGGGAAAAAAGTGGAATATCGCGCGTGCTTGTTGAGAGGTGGATGAATAAATGAAGAAGCACGGTGCACGGCGAGAAAACAAACGACCTTTCGTCAGGATTGACCGCGTTATCTCTTTGGCGAAATACCTTCGGGCTTGGAATCCAATCAGACGACGGAACGCTTCGACTCGACAATTTTCATATTTCAAAACCAATCCAATTATTCGCAGCCTCACGGTTCGACTCGAATTTCCTCCCACGACGCTCCGACTAATCTCACTTTATTTAATACTCTTCCGATTCTCATCCTCGCTGTGTTCCGATTCCACCGCAAGTCGAACCAGTCATCGCTTTAACGGCGTTTCTTTCATTCCGTAGAATTGAATCGTTGGCCGTGAATAAATCATTCTGCCAAACAAAATATCTCTATTCGCCGTAATTGCGTTTTATCTCGCGAGTAGTATCCGTCAAAGTGTCATATCAACATCCGAAATACTTTAATCGGTATCGCCTACATCTGCGAAATTGCTTCTCACCGGAACAGTGCTTCTCGATTTTGGGAAATGCGAACCGATCGGATCTCCCACCTTTCGCGGCGATCTGTCACCTTTAAACCCGTTTAACCGCCCTAATAAATCTCCGCGACACTCGTAAACCTTCTCCCCGTATCACGCGTAACAAGCTCGAATCTGTCCTGCTTTTAAAGTTTTTTCCCTTTTTTTTCTTTACACCCGTTAAAAATGTAAATACACCAGTGTGTATTATTATTTCCGTGACAGGAAAAGCCTTGAGGCGGGATAAATTCACGATCGGGAGGAGAATCATTTGGGAGCCTGATGGGACCGGTGCGTGTATTCCTCGGGCTTAGCTTTCGCGTAAGTGACGTACAAACACGACGTTGAGGGAAGGCTCTTTCGTTATTATTAAATGTATGCATGCACCCGTATGCATAGCATACGTGTAGCGTCCCAGGAACGCATGGCTGTGGTGATGGGTAGTCGAATACCGAGGAGCGTACCGAGAGGTCAGAGCAAACGAACGCCAATGTGTGGGACAACATTGCTGCTTTAAGTTATTCATAGCCACAGGCCAGCCACCGCTACCCGTAAACCTGTGTACAAGAAACATCCCCCTCGCGTGGATACGCCGCCGCGCGCTAGTATGCGAGCCGAGATCCCGTTCGGACTACCCTGGGGAGGCTCCCGCGGAATAGCAGCAGTGGCCTGACGATGCCTGCGGAGTCGAAACCCGGTGTCGCGCAATCACGTCCCCGAAGTAGCTGTGCCACTCGAACCTCAGTTTTTCTTCTCTCTTTCCTCGCTCGTCGCGGAATCATCGTGAAGTGGAAGACCAGCACCTTCGTCCCTCTCGATCAACGACTCTTCGACTCAGCTGTCATTCTCTGCCACATTTCACGCCCCGACCGGCTTTCCCTTCTCCCCGGTACAAAATAGTACCACAATACGACGCACGAAAAACAGACAGACTTTTTTGTGACTTTTCGTGAATTTTTCCCGAGAAATAATTGGAATCCGTTGCCTTTTTTCACAATTGTAAATGGATTTCCTTGGATTTGGGGTTCACGAGTCCACGAGTTGGCGAGGCGAGAAATAATGTGCAGGCTTTTGATACTTGTTTTTTCACGCGCAGGAGGGAAGCTCGGGGAGGAGAAAGTTGACGCGGCTGAAGTTGATGCGTTTTCGTAAGCCGCATCTGTCGTAAATACGTATTCGATTGTTTAGGGGTGGCTCGAGGGGGAGTACTCACTCGGAAGCGCGAGGAGCAATCGAGCAATGGTAATAGTTTGTAAGTATGAGGGTGGCCACGGTTGGCAGACTGCTGAAGCAGGCGGTAGACAAGCAACGAAAGGCTATTAAATGCAAATAGGTGAGCAATCAGCAGAAATGTAAGAGAGCGCGGCGCGAGATGGGGCGGGAGGGAGGGAGGGAGAGAGCGAGCAGCGAATCTCAAAGGTGGCGTATGCTAAGTCTCGGCTCAATTACAACCGTTTCCGAATCAATCTCAATGGAAATTAGCGTTTAATTCGACCGATTCGTCTCTCGAGAACTCAGCTGCGAGGCAGGCCTGATGAATCTAAGTAAGGAGAAACAAAAAAGCACGACGAGAAGTCCTGTTTTCCTACTTGCAAAAAAATTCTTGGCTTTTGTTTAATCGAATTGTGTTTTTTTTAATTGCTATATGATAACATATTTGGTGATTCACGTTCGTTTTTCTTATCGAGCTGAGAATGGAAAATTCTAGCATGCTGCTGGAATTTATAGCTCTGTTCTGACCTCCTTTTCTCGTTTCAGATGGAAATAAAAGAAATAATCGATTACCGGCAGCTCGATTCTATATCAGAGACCACGTCAAAACTTTACGGATAAATTATCAATTACGTGCGGCACGGCGCGACGGAGGAGTGGGTAAGTTCGACGCTCATATTTCTCGATTCAACTCACCGCCAGAACTCGCTAAATAATCGTGTTACCCGCGAACGAACCTATCGGATCTGCGATACATCAGGTGGAAGATAATAAATTGCCGCGTTACTATTAACAAAGTTCGATTTATATTTTTCGCACTCGCCGATAAGAAACACCGTCGAAAATGACAAATTCCCAAAACAAAATTTCTCTTCCGAGCCCAAATCAAAATCGTAATCAGTTTTTCGAGCATCCTGCGGCAAGTATCGACTGGAGCATTTTTTTTTCCTTCAGTTTTTGCTACACCACGCGCGCGAGGGAAAAACTGAGAGTAACGATTTAATTGCCGGCGAAATATTTTCATCCCAAAAGGTAATTTCTTATGAATGAAAAGCGTCCGCACGCGGCATTTTAACGAGGTTGTATGTAAAAAATACGCGGAACGTTCGACTATACGTCGCTTGAAGTTTTGGGTGAAGGGATATTCAACGTACGACCCGCTGAAAGAAATCTCGCATTTTATTTCCTCGCCAATATATTTCACCGTTCTCGCAGCTTCGCGCCTTAACTTTCACCTAGCTCTGGTCTCAATACCGATTCCCAACGATCCATTTTCCTACTTCTTCGGATTTATCAATAGATTTATCATACGTTTAACGTTATTCGAGTGTTAATTATTTACCATTTATTTATATTTAACAGCGAGACAATCGTGAAATTAAATGCCCAATCTCAAAAAGAGTACAGAAAGAGAAAGAGGATCGAACAACTTCAGAGTGCGAAAAAAATACTGAAAACAAGTGCTCGACGCCAACAACGATGCTGGAAAAATCCAAAGAATAAACAAAGCGAGATATTCAATCTTGCTAGGTATGATGTATATTTCGCATGGCAATAGACAACAATTATATTTGTTTTTCGATTTCTACTTCAAATTATTAACAATATAAAGTTGATATTAATTTTTCATTTCGTAAAATTCAATATCGACCATAATAATATCGGGACTACCCCTAATGGAATTGTACGTCTCGTAACGTGGCTTCGTTATCTTACGATTTCTACCCGTCAAGCCGCGTTGAGGAACTTCCATCGAGAATAATGTAATAAATAATGTAAAATAATGTATGAGGAATAAAATTAAAAAGAAAGTGTATAAATTTAGTGGTTGGAGAGTGACGACGACGCTTCTCGTTTTACAGACGGAAGAATAGTCCTGCTAGGAGGATACCGCGGTCATGAGAAATCAAATGAGCACGGGGAAGATTTGCAAAAGGGTCGAAGGTCGTTTCGTATAGCGTTCATGAGGGTGCGGTAAATCCCAGTATCCCCTGCGGCCTGCCATACCGCGAGAGTCCCTTCTTCCGTTCTCCCTCTCTTCCATCGCATCGACGGAAGGCTATCGCCGGTCGGTCCCGCGTCGCAAGCTCCGTTCTCCATCTCCCCGTTCTCCAGCGCAACGCGATCCGTGTCTTACGATTTCCCCGGCGACTCCCCGGCGGTGGTTGGCTCGCGCCAACTGCTGTCGGCCGACACGCGAGAGAACATGTTTGCGAAGGCGAACCTCCGGGCGGATTGATCGAGCAGATCTCACGCCGCTACTCCGCTCGGTTCCCGTTGTTATCATCATTGGCTGCGAAACTCCGAAATAACGTTGTTACCGCAATATAATATCTTTGCAACGCGAAGCACCAATTCTCTAGTTCGCCGGCATCGCGTTCCGAAACAGCGATAGCCAACTTGAAAATGGATCCGATTCGAGCAAACTTTCGAACACGATGTACTCGCCGTCTGATCGTGGTCAGAGAACGGAACATCGGAACTGTACTTACGATAACAAGAGTCTGATTTTCGCACGATGAGGAAACATAAACGAACGACGAGAACACGAGGGGTGAAAATTCAAGGCAGAGTTTCTTCTTTCCATTGGTAACGCGATATCCAGTGTTTCGTGACAGTGGAACATCGTGGACTATTCCAAGCTCGGTAGACTTTCGCTCGCACGACAGCGAATATCTCGTCGACGCAACTGCGACATTTTGCCATTCTCAAATGAATCGAAAAAGTATGTCGAAAATATTCATCGACGTATTTATCCACTCGTATGGTCTGTATATTTTGCTTCGTTACCGTTCAAAACTGAACATAATTTGAAATACTTACCAATGATAGCGCGAATTTTGAACGTTACATTCTATTACATTTTTTCCGATGTGATACAAACAGCCAGTTACGAAAAATTTAACTTCGACCTCGAATAACTTTTGAATGAACGAATTAAGAAAAAAATACTACGAGACCTTTTTTGTAGAACGTTCGATTCTCTACAAAAATATGTATAGAAATTTTCCCCATCACGCACTATTAGCTCGTTATAAAAATGAGAAACTAGAAAGGTGCGATGCGCACTGTCTTAACATTAATATTAAGAGCTCACATTTTCAGGGACTCATTTTGATGCCTAAGCAGAGCTTTTAAGCATGTTTGGAAGATTTTTTTCTTTTTCAATTGGGTAACGACGGCGTACGTGAATGTCCTTGATTTCTCTCGATAAGTTGTTTGGAGTATTTCAACGTTTGCGGAGATATTAGCGAGTAATATTGCTCGACAAGGGTGACGCAAATTGAACGTGTTTAGGGTGACTCGTCAGCGGCAAAATTATGTTGGTCCGTGTAAGACCAAATGTTCGGCTTGATTTCCCTGCGCAAACGTGTAGAGGAAACCTGCTGAAATCACATAGACGCCGGAGAATTTCCCAAGATTTCTGGACGAATGGTTCCCGCAGCATATATTGTTAATTATTGACAACGTATGGAAATCTTTGCTCCGTCGCGGCGGTAACTTTGGGAGAAGCCCTTGATTAAAGTCTCGGACGCAGCGCTAATGAGGCATGAGCCCGCGCTTTGCGTTGAAAGCTCGAACTCAAGATTTTCATTACCGGATACACGTCACAGAGCATCCATTTCCCTTCCACTAATTGAAACGCAGAATAACTATCATCGCTGAAGCTTACTCCGCGTACGTCTTCTCGCATTCGTACGAAATCCGCCGGGAACGACGTATTTTCTACGTTTGACGCTTCCTGTTGGTATTTCAATAAAACAACAACAAAATCGCGATTCGGATGTTATTTTCGCAGTAGTTATAACATTCAGAAGCTAATCGGTATTTCGAATATCCGACAAAGAGACGCGCGAGAAAAGAGCTTCGTTTCTGCCTTTTTATCGGGTGTGTCAGCATTTTAACGAGTCTCGCGTAGACGAGGTCGCGAAAGTTTTGAAGATTTCGTAGCTGTTTGAAGACGGTGAGTCTCGAGTAAAATTAGGATTTGCAGGGGTAATTTCAGTCTTAAGGAAGATTTGATGCATATTGCATACCAACATCACCCCAACTTTTCGTACTTTTTAACAGCTACTTTGAAAATCCTCGAGGGAAACGACTTGTATTTTCGCTTCGTGTTTTTCTCCAATTTTTTTCTCCACCTCTCAGACATTCACTTCACACATTTCGCATCCTTCTCCTAGGTCTCACATTCTCAAACTTCCCTTCATTTTATCCGTGATATTCGTTCGCCTTTCCTTCTGGCTTCTCCGTTAAATATTTCCATCGTACTTTTCATTATCTAAGAAAAATACAAGATTCGAATTTTTTTTTAATTTTCTTTATTCGCTATTCTTTTTTTTTTGCAAACGAGGAATCACGTCGATGCCGAGTTTCCTATCGGCTTATTATTCTTCGACGAATTCACGGTCGGATGAAATACAGTCGGCTCAGACGTCAAAGTACCTACCTCGATTTTCCGATAAAATCGAGTTCGGTCAAGCAGAGGTGAGATGCACACACACAGGCGAGCCGGCAAATCCGGAATACTCGTCGTAGTAGCGAGCGAATAAATCGCAGTTGTCTTTCGCTGCGTCGTTGATCTCCAAGCGATCGATTTAGCCGATAAACAGAAACGAGACGTTGAATAATTTCATCGTTCACTTCGCCGTATCGAGAGACGAATTCGTACGTAAAATGTCCTCCAGAAAAATCGACCAACGACGAGGGTGATGCTCTGGGAAAATCGTGACCACAAAAATAGACTGGTACCCACTATTGAAAAATAAGAACGAGCGCGTAGATCGTAACAGTGCCGAATGCAACGAGTGACGAGGAATCCAAGCGAATTGTTCGCGTCGAGAGAATACTCGGCTTACTTCGACGTCTGATGTGTTTTTCTTTCTTCTTTATTTCTTTCTCTTTGTCGGCGAAAGAACCGAGTTTCCCAAAGTGAGGCTGAATTTATTCGCGCGAGTCAATAAATACGCGAAAGTCACGACGCGCCGCGTCGCCACGACAACAAACCACCGAAATGGTGTGACAGTCGTTTAGGAGGGGCTGATAAAACGTCTCGGCACCTCGTTGGGGAGATTCATGCATCATATCACGTCCTGGAACGTTAAAATTCACATTCTCGACGCATGTGGTTCCACCTCTGTAAATCATTCTTGTTTTTCCTCTCCGTCGTATGTGTTTTCGACAGAGACGGGATTCGCCGTGTTATATCATCTGAACACACATAGAAGCACCGCAGACGCGATTACATTCGCGCTAGTTGCATAGGAGCGTCGGAGAAAAGCAGAACACAGAAAAACTGAATAATTCGTGAAAATTATACGGACGAATTCAAAATTTATCGACGTAGTAAATCAACAAAAAAAAAAAAAGATGCGATCAAAGAAAGAAGATAAAAGCGCAACGATGGGAAAAATACGGAGAGCAGAAAAAATACGGGGAAAACATTTTGCTAGATTCGTAGATGGAATATTAAAAAACAGGAAGATGGTGGAAAACTGGGAGGAAAAACAATGCGGGGAGGATGGTTATCGCGTGAAAAATGCGCGGCGTGGAATTTTAGGCTAAAAGGATTGAAGGAGAAGAGGTGAGAGGAAAAAGATGACGGTGATGTCGGCTGATAATCCACGTAAGTTTACGTATGTATGAGGGTACAAAGATTAACAATAATACTCGAGGTAATATCGCATATAGCACGTTTGAAGAATCGGGCAGCATAAAGCTGTGGATATCAAACCTCTCGGCGATAAAGTGTACAAAAGAGGCCTAAAAGCCTTGAAATTGCGTAACAAAGGTAAAGGGAAGTGACGTAGATAGGCTCCTTGTATTCCCGAACAGCCGCCGCAAGCTCTTCCTCCCACGAAATCTCCGGAAAGTCTTCTTACCCTTACGAAAAGGCCCTATAGGGCTGTAAAAACATTAAACTAACCAGAATAAATGACTATCGCGACGACGGGTCTCGGATCGCGAGTTTCCTCCTTTCCGCGAAATCTATACGTGCGGTAAGTCAAATTTTTTTCGCCGCGATCCGAAAACTGTCCGGATAAACAGAGCGTTTTTCCTGATTTCCGAAAATCGTCAATATTAGTCGGGTCGAGGAGAATAACTGTTGTGGAACGTAGCTGCGACGTTTTCGGCGTTGTTTTCGTTTTTTTTCTTCTTCTTCGTTTCGAATCTACGTGCCTCGTTGAAACTGCGCAGAATGGTTCGCGGTAAAGCGTGGCTATTTATTGCTCGTCAATAAATAAGCATCGTTCGTGAGAAGGTCGTATTAAATCAGACAATCAAGGAATTCGCAGCGTGAAAACACATCGCGGAACGAACAAACAATTTCGCATCTACCTGGTGGCGGCGCGCCATTTATAACTCGTACAGCTGAAAACCCCGGAGACATGCCGCGAATGAAAGCTCCTCAGTTTAATCCGTAATTAAAGTCGATTCTCGCGATATGATATATTCGCACGAAAGCGGCTGTTGTTCATCGTTCAAAACTAACACCGATTTTGGATTCGGTCGGTTTCAACTTCTCTGACAATGAAATTCTCAACCGAATTAAACCATTCTGGTTCCAAAATACTGACATTTTTTCTTCAGGGCTCAATTTACCAGCGCGAAATGGACATAAACGAATAATTACAAGTATTTTCAAAATAGAATGAATCGCTTTTTCAGCGAGGTAAAACCGACTGAATTGAAAATCTACCACTGTGCGCCGTGACTCCGTTTTTTGTCTGGAATGATACGACGTTACCGTTGGTAGCAGGTCTCGGGCGATAGGATCACTGGAACGCGCGATATTCGGACGCGGTACTGCAACTTTCGCGGAATAGCTTGGTCCGTGCGGTCGTTGGAAAAACGATACTACTCGGATTGAAATTGCACGAAGGTAAAGGCTTCGTGTTTTCGGAATCGCATGCCTAGCGATGTATAATTTTTATTGGTAATAAACCGGTGCAGCTACAAATTGCGCCCGGCGCACGGTCGTCACCCCGTCGAATTCCGGGTATATCCACGCGACGCGGGTTCCCGGCGTCTGTAATCATATCGTTTTTACAGTAATTACGCCGAGGCTCCTCCAACTCACGGCTAAACGGTTAAGCTTCGACATTATATTCCCATTTCAAAAGATCACGGAGATTATCCAAGGAAGTGGATAGATAATGCGCGCCGCGAGGGTCATTTGGGATATCTGATCACTTTCACACGCGGCAGCCACGCGACACGCGGTGAAATTATTGAAAAATCTCTTCTCTACGACCGATAAAAACGACGAGAAACGACTAGACGAAAGGAACCGAAACTACGAGAACTACAACAACAAAGTCACCAACATCCACGTGAGGTAGCGATTTTTATCCATCGATTCTATTCGCATTCGGCAACTTCCGTTGGTCTTCGTTCGCGAATGTGCGAGAAGTTGGGTGAAATTTCGGGGCGATGTAGTTTCGCTTTCTAGTCGAAGTAGGTAAGTCCGGTTTAAGTCGGACCTCAGATCTTGGCTGGCTTAGCCGAACTTCGTAGCGTTTCCCCGAGGTGAAACTATCTAAATTAGTTCGGCGGCGATTCAAGCTCTGCGTGTCGACGAAACATCGTTTCCATTTCGCGTTTCGTTGCGACGACGCCGAGAGTCGGCGGCGACGGGACGATAATAAAGGGACAGACGAGCGAGGCTGAGGAAAGAAACGAGGCGGAAAGTATCAAAGTCGGAGGAGAAGTTGTTTGGCAAAAATAATTGATACGCACGGTCGGCGTGCGTGTTGTAATTGGCATCGAGAAGTTAGCAGCGTTACGATTCTGCGCGGTGTTAACTTCGTGTTCGGTCGCGTAACGGTAAATTCCGCTGTATTGGACCCGGCGAGATTGAATCGTTTCTTGCGCTACGACCTCTTAATAGTCGCCGGTCACGAAATCGGATCTCGAAGTGAAGCGGGAAAGTTGAAAACGTGAAATTAGCCGGAATTAACGAAACCGTATTATTACGCGTAACTTTCGCATCCATGCGATGTAAACTGGCCGTGAGAATATTACAGCTACCTTCGTAATACTCGTCGTTCTACCTTCGTTATTTTTCGTTTCTTCCCATTTTCCCGCTTCTCATCTTCAATTCCCCGCAAAGCCTACCCTTTTTCTCGATAATATCGGATTTTTCTCGCAATTTTCTCACTGTCCATCAAATCATCTCGAATTTTTTCCAATTCCTCCCTATATTATCCATCATTTCGCAATTTATTCTGCGCACTGCTGCTCTGCTGCGTTCCTCCCGCATTTTTTTTTCCTCATCTTCTTCTTATTGTGACTATTTAGCTCGATTATTCCTCATATTTATAGCACACTCTTTGGAAATATCAGTTTTGAAAATCAGTTTTCTCCTGCTTTTGCGGGTGAGACAGAACAGGTGACTCAGGAAGTTGATGAAGAAATGAACGCCGATGTGATTGGGTTATTTTTGGTAGGTACGAACCAATATCGTGGACAAGGCGTTTCATGGTGATGTCGCGTGACGTCGCCGACGTCTTCTGCAACGCCTCACGACATGGAAATAGCACGATCGCTCTGATTCCCCGCGATACGCCTTCGTACGATCACCGTGAGAACTATCGTTATCAAAAACCAAATTTCATCGAGCTTTTATTCTTCTCGCAATGATTCTCAGCGCTTACTTGTCACGTCCGCTGCCAAACGAATGTAATTTTATGTATGCGAAACTGTTTTGTCTAACGAAATGGGATCGCGAGAGCCTAGGCGATATTTGCACGTGCACCCCCATGATAACTCGCGCAGTTTGTTTCCACATAGCCCAATATCTTTTCCGTGTTTCCCGGATTCCTCGACTTCTACTGAGCATGGATGCATTGTCAGGTACTGTTTGGAATATGCAAGGGTCGACTTCGATCGATTGTGCATAGTCTCGATGGCGTTCGATGGCCAGAACTCGTCAAAAATTGCAAAAACGCCATTTTCAGGGGTTTTTCAGGTATCTTCTCCCTTCTTTTTTTCGGATTTCTCGACTTCTAGTGAGGGTAGATGCATTGTCAGGTACTGTTTGGAATCCGCAAGGGTCGACTTCGATCGATTGTGCATAGTCCTGATGGCGTCCGATGGCCAGAACTAGTCAAAAATAGCAAAAAGGGAATTTTCAGGGGTTCGTCAGGTATCTTTCCTGTGTTTCCCGGATTCCTCGACTTCTAGTGAGCATAGATCTATTGTCAGGTACCTGGCGATTTATGCGAATGCTGCGTTTATTACCGATATGTGAGATTTAATGTGCACCGGAACCAAACTTACGAAGGTGCGAGGATGTCAGATAAATTGAAAAATCACTTAGTCACAATGCTGATTCAAAAAATATGTGGTAATACGATCGCCCAAAGTGTACATCTCTAGCTGCGAGTCGAATTGTCAGAGGTGCTGCGAACCAGAACTGGAACGAAACGACGGTCGTGTTCTGTACGGATGACAAAAACACGTGGCATTCGACTAATTACGAGGTATGACCCGCCGGACTTTGTTGTTAGGGCCATTGAAAATAAAGGGCTGTGCGGAGGGCATTCGCGTGACCTTAACGCAAGCTTTTATTTTACATTTCGAGTATCAAATTACCTCGCGCCAAATATCATACGACACATCTCAAAGCAACGTGATCGTTGACCTAATTAAAAAGAAACCGAATGACAGTCACGCGCTGAATATGATTACATAATTTGGCGAAAATAAAAAAGCAAAAACAAAAAAAGCTTCCTCTTTCGTCTGTGGCTCGTTAAATTACTCTCGAGTCCAATTTAATGCTCGCAATTATCCCCCAACAAATCTGACGTGAATGGATCATTTTTTCCCACCTGAGATGAATTTTTCTCCTATCTCGGTACGTTTTTGGAATTCGCGTTTCGTCTCCGAGGGAAATTCCGACTGCGAGTGCCTAGAAAAAATCGCGGAACGTTCGGATTGCTATTTTCGAAAATTAGCTCCACGAGCGACGGCGACGCGAGGTCGAGGAGCGATAAACAAAGACGGGAGAGATGAGAGAACGAAACGTCGAGGGGGGTTTGGATCCCGGAACAATTAGGCGCGTGGCTGAGAGACACTAGAAAACGAGCGCGAAGGCCAAACGGTTTAAATCTAATAACGTCTCTGCTTCTTTATCCCAACCCTCTCCGTTCTCCTATCTTCTCACCCGTCCGTTCGCTTACTCCGTAGATTCGCATTCGTTCCGAGCCTCGAGAGGTTAAAATCTTAGAAAAAACTTTCCACTCTCCTGCGGTGGCTGATTATTTCATTACTTCCGTAATGATCCAATTACCACGCGGCGACCATCTCGTTAACGGGAGACGTTTTAAACCGAGCCTGGAAAACGATAACGAATGCCTCCAAGTCGATTCTTTAGCATCGAACTATCTTTCAGAAAAAAGTACGCGAAGCTATTATATTTTTTTTTCAATTCCGTTCTTCGACCGTAATACTAAATATCTCAAGTCGAAACTCAAGATATAAACGAGGCATTCTTCCTCACCTATTTTTTCCGATATCCACGAAAATTCTGAAAAAATTATACTTTTCCATGTGTCAGATGGAAAAATGGGTGGTTGTATTAAAGAAAAATTCTTCATACATGAATATATTGTATGGAAAAAAACAGGGAACGCTATCGTTCTACTTGCTTTATTCACGTAAGAATATCACGCTTATGTACAGTCTTGAGCACAGTCCAAAAATAATAATATCTCTACATTTCCCCTTGGCAAAAAAAAATCGTTTTTTATTGCAAACTTATTTATAAGGTACGATAGCATTTTTACTTTTTTGACCACAAATTACTTTCCTGCCCTCTAGTTTACTTTTCTGCCCGCTCGACTACTTTTCTGCCCGCAGAATCATTCCTTCTTCCCGTGATCCAAAATTGATTACGTTCTGAAATATGGTAATGTTATGGTAGTGGAGTCAAAATTCATTATCAGAGCTTTTTATTCGAATAGAGGAGGATATTTTCGGCCGTGAGTATTCGAGTTTCATCGGTCGAATCGATCGTCCGTACTCGTTTATCGTTTTCCTTCGTTTTTTCAACTTTCAACGTTGGATGACGATAATTTTGAAGGGAAATAGCCGATGTGGCTGCCGAGGCTGTATCCTTGCCACTCGAATACCACCTGTCATTCCGGTTACGACGACGCGATGTCTCTACCTTTTATACCCGCGGAATATTTTATGTAACAAGTTTATTATACGTCTGACGAAGCGTTCCGCTCGTATACGGCTTGCTCCTGACGGTTTTGCTGGTGCTGCAGTAGTTCCTCCCCAACTTCAGCAACATTTTACGCCGGATACCTTCTTCGCGGCATAATTTTAACAGCCCCCCAGGTACGCGGCATCGCGAACAGATTTCACGACTAACAGTCGCCGTATAAGATCTCGACGTGGTATCAAACCGCCAAACAACGCAGCTCACGCTCATGAAAACCACCGCGGCACCTACTAAGAGAAAAAAGAGATGGAAACTGAGATATGCGAATATTTCGACGAGGACACCGAGCTTTCGTAACAACCTGAACTCGGTAATTTTATTGCAAGTGAGAATAAGTCTGCCCGATGTACAGGGAGAGAAAAAGAAGTAAAAATTATTGTCGTAAGAAAAATATCACCCTTTCGAATTTAAATCCTGTTTCATGAATGCAGAAAGTAAAAATTAAAGGGACCGAAACTAGAACCATGCTGGTTGGTAATAATTACTTAACGAACGTTAAACGTGATGATTTTTTCTTGCTCAGAGCATTAATAATTGCCAGAATGCATTTATTGAGTAGTTTCACCGTTGCGAATGGTACTGCTTATTCTTTGTTTCTCTCGGTGTAGATACAAACACGTCGGGCCGTAACTTCTTTCAATCGATTCGACGAATCAGCTGGGTAAGAAACGTCGCTTTGGAACGGGGTCGTTGCCTCGACTCGCCCACGAACTACGAAGCTTCCGTTCCTGTATTTTCTCAGCAACGCGCATCGCGTTACATCGGTGGGAAATTGCTCCGGCTCGACAGACTCGTGAACGGTGATCACATGCTCGCGCCAAGCACGCGGCAATCCTTACCCAGCTGGCATGTATTCGCCGGTGTAGCTGGAGCCGCGCGAGCTTACCGTTAACTTTGAAGAACGTTTCGATGATATCGGAGTTCCTCGTTAGTCAACATTCCCCGTATCTGGACATTGCGTTCGCGAAAGTTGCGAAATTCGCATATCTCGCGGCGTTCTTCATCGTACGAGAGAATTTTCATTGTCGCTGGCTCATTTTTCGAAGTCAAAGTTTTCCTCGCTCTCGGACATCTTTTTCGGTACATTAGGCATGTACGAAGCTCTTGAACATGGCGATAAGTTAACGGCGACTTTATCCGCGCCTCGAATATCTCATGTCCGTCAGATTATCCGACTTTCCGCGTAGAGACAGAAGAGTGAAACTTTTCGAATCTCCGTATACGTTGTCGCGTAACGGAAGGCACGGCAAATCCGTGGTTGATATAATTGTCAATGACCTCACGTTCGCGAAAAAGTCGAACTCTCTATCGCCTTCTCTCTCCCTCGCTAACCGTCTCGTTCCCCGGCTCGAAAAGTTTATCCGCCCTTTTCTATCGCCGTACTTGCTCCCTTCGTTCGCCGCAACAACGACACTACAACCATCCCCGAATAAACCTGCCCTTCTCCTCATAAATTCTCTCCCCGCGACTAAAACCCCCCACCGTCGAGCTCAACCGTCGACTATCTGCGGACACGACTGCTTTTCCAATTGACTTGCTCGCCCCCTTCGCAATCCTCGCAAGGTTTTGCACATTTTCTCATTAACGAACCAAGATTAACCCTCTTGATCGGGCATCGCCGCCGATCTCGTACCCTAATATTATTCATACCTAATCACCTTTTGCCAATCTCAGCCGAGTCCGATGCACAGATTTCGTCCGCTCATTTCGAACAATTCAGCATTACAGCTAGTTTATTATTTGAATCTGACGAATGAGAAACCAAGCGTTTGTGATGCGAAGAGAAAGCAAGAAAAAGAGAGAGAGAGAGAAGGGGGAAAATGGTGCAAAAGTCGGGATGCAATCGTTGGAATACCGTGGAATAGTCGACGTGAGATTGAATGAGTGAAACGAGATGAAACATATGGGGCAGGATGGAATACGCGAAGTCGGACCAAATAAGTGAGACGAGAT
This sequence comes from Arge pagana, assembly GCA_963969455.1. Taxonomy (NCBI): domain Eukaryota; kingdom Metazoa; phylum Arthropoda; class Insecta; order Hymenoptera; family Argidae; genus Arge; species Arge pagana. Next base: position 15,378,502 of record OZ018315.1, on the reverse strand, counting down.
CGAACATGTAGAGTAAAATGATATCGGTGGGACAATACGAGAAAGATGCGATACGAAAGAATAAACGTAGCATCGCGTGGTGATATTTTCCAGAGATAGACGACCATAACGTACACGATTCGTGATGAGTTATCGAAAATTTACGAACCTGAAGGGCGATTCTCGCCGGATACTGCCAGAATCCTTGCGCGTATTCTCGTACGATAACACGCGTCGACATGTTTTATGCGTATATTCTCATGCTAGACATCGATACTGATCATTATTCTTGAATTAAAACACTCCGATGTTCAGCAAAAAAACTTCCGATTGTAGCTTATGATGACATTATGAAAAAAAAAACTTTTTAAAATTATTCTGCTTCCGACGAGAGCAAATTTTGATGGGGAAAATTATTTCTCCCTTCATCAGTGACGTAGAAGAAATCAAAATTTGACAGTCAGAAGTCGGTCGCAAAAGTCGTGTCGAACAGTGTGATGGATCGTAATTTTTGAATCGATCTCTCCTAACCTTACGTTTCGTATGTATTGCGAAAACAGTGAAATTGTCCCTGTTAATGCGACGTTCCCTCGTCGTAGCGAGTAGGGTGCGTATCAAAGGAAGAGCTTTTTCCCTCCCACAGATTGTATTCTTTCCCCACGATTTACGCCCTCTTCGTTATTCCGGTTACTTATCGCTCGGAACAAATAATGTTCGGTACAGGGGCGAGTTTGTCTGGTATGGAAACGGGAACGACGAGGGGTAGGTGGTAACCGGGACAACAAGGAGAACGCGAACAGGAGAATTGAAGCAATTGAGCGTGGAGACGATTGTGTCTAACTGCGTCGTCCGCGCAGACGATTTTCCTCCTCAACCACGCCGCGGCGTGCGTCTCGAAACCGCCTTCACTTTCCCTCTCGCCGTTTTCGTACGTCGGTTTCTCGCGCGCGCGCAGACGGCAGAAAGTAGTCCGCGCGTGTGAATAAAATCCAAAAACGACGATAATAATAATCGGACGCTCAAATTTTTGCCTCCGATAATCCTATCGCCAAGCATAGTCGATGCTACCGAACCAAAGTGGACGAATCGCGAGGTTGACGACGCTCATATTTTTTCGCGAGAATGCAAGAAGCTGTACGCTCGCGAAGTGAAAAGAATGAATAGTATGTGGCGGATATAAATAAAGGTAAAATATTCATCGCGCGGTGGATGGCGTCGCGTGTGATAAATGTACACCTACGAGGCAAACACTACCGTAAACGAGGAAACGTCTATTCGAGGCGTTGGCTACGCGTTCGCGCGACTTCTAACTTCCAACCCCTTCTGGAAGTCGTGGTCGTTGCTTTTTCTCCTGGAATATCTCGTTTTATACAGCTGTAGCTGAATATCTATGTAAGAACTCTTACCTCGCAAATGTATACGCGGGGTCGGATGGTGGGAGGTGTTGGTACTCGAGGCTTGTGGCATTTGATGCTCTAGTCTACCCACCCCGCCAGACTCGTATCTCTTAACCGCACTAAAATACCCGACAGCAAATGTCACGACTCGTACAAACAGCGCGGCAAACGAGGCGTCGCAGTGTCCCCGAGAAAATGACAATCATTTCTTTCTTTCGCGTCTCTCTACCGTCAAATTAAATTCCCCCTTTATCGAATTTAGCGCATGTAACTGGATCTGGAGGATACCAGTTTTTTTCTTCAATCGACGTCCTAAAACAAATATTCTCGATAAGAAACGAACCGTGTCGATATAATTACGCAGCTCTACAAAATAAACTTTTTTTTGTATTTTGTTTTACTTCGCCATTTTTCTATTCATTATGCGTCAAAATCAAGGAACAACAGCCTCACCGCGTTTAAAGTTTGCCTTGTAGATCAAATTTCAGTTGAATTATACGAGATCGTGTCGCATCGCGTGGAGTAATTATTGCAGTGATATCTGAACGAAGGAGAGAAGGAAAAGTGAAGGGAGGATTTAATGAAACCAGGAAAAACTAAATAGCGTTGCGAATCGTTTAGCCACGCGAATGAGCCGACGGTTTTGCTATGTTTCGGTAAACAAGTTGATCGAAAAACGATCAACAACCGCGGCTCTATGGGCAGCGTCCATCGTTGATTTAGCGCAGATCAAACAGATCCGCGGAATTTCAAATTGCACCGGATATTTGCGCGAGTCGTGAAAGCTCGACTTAAATAATAGAGTAGTGGAAAGTTGTCGAAATCGTCGATGACCGTGTCGTTCGAAAGGCACACAGGACCACCTACGCGCTCGAGTCGACGGGCGAAAACGAACGTCGACGGTGGCAAAAAAAAAAGATGATTTTCTTTTGTTTCCTCGGTCGATGAAAAATTCGTGGGACGAAATTAACAGGCGACGTTTTAATAACCGGGCCAACACGATCCCGTTTTTGTCTATAATTACAACGGCGTTACAGCGATGTAGGCGAGGAATTCTTGCTTTGCGGTGGCAAGGTAAGCCTAGCAATTACTTTAATTACAGCAGAAGTGAACAACTTTGGAAACTTTCGACTCCGGCGCACGGCTCTCGCTGCCCTTTTTTCAACCCTCTCCTAATTATTATAACTAAACTTGGAAAGCGGTACGCGTTACTTATTAACGAACACGTCAACCCCGCTGAACAAGCCTCAATTAACACGGAACTGGACTTTCGAATAGGGTGCCAGAAACAAACCAGATTATATTTCTGTCAACCCTTTATTTTTCACCTATCATTTCTCTCGTACCTTCCAATTTTTCATACCTCCAGCCTCGTTCACAATTTTCCCGAGAATCTGATGTAGGACGAATAATGAACAGAAACTAGGCACAACGTTTCTCTTTCAAATTTCAGAAATTTTTTCGTTTAAGATGCATAAAAAAGCACATTCACACGATCGCTTTTCGAAGTACCTTATTTATCAATTTCTTTACACCTTCCTTGAATTATTACATAATATTTTGAGAATATTTTGTGAAATATCTCGTGACTGCCTATCATTTCAGCTTTCCATTCTATTTTTCCACAACAATCTATCCTCGTTCTTCTGTTTTTATTTTTCAAAACTAATCAATGACATGACAAGCTTTGTTTTCTGTACTCGTTCCGTAGATCGACGACTTCCTTCATATCTATGACGTTATTAGACTTGCGTTACTATTAACTAGTAGAGCATTTCGTTATTCGTCGGATAATTTCAGTGCCGCAGTGTAACGCGTCGTTAGGTGTGCGAATACACAGCAGTGGTAGCGGTTGTTACGAATCGGGCGAATCGAACCGCAGTAGTGATTCCCATTGCTCGTCAGCCGAAAGGACAATGGTTGCAGTAGCAGTAGTTTTTTAAGGCGGCTTCAAAGCACCCGAGGTACCGTATTATCGCTCGTTTTTTGTTGTGTTTTTCTGTTAGTTTGTTCCAGTTGCCTTCTCTCACGCGAGCAGGGGACGACAAGGTGCGCGAATCTGTGATGAAAAAAAGATATCGAAGGGAAAGACCGAGAAATATGTCCGCGCAGATTGGTCGTCGATTGTTCGGAAGTTCGTCGGAGAGCTTTCACGCTTCTTTTTCCAAAGCTTTGATGCAAAAAGCTTCCGTTCTCGGCTACGATCTCGCATTATCGCGTGACATGCATATCACGTGGTTCGCATATTCTCATTGCGAGGGTGGAAGGAGAAGGATCGGTTTTAGTCACGGTTAGATATATCGGAAGTGGTGAGACGCGCGTTATCTCCGGCGGAAGAACATTAGCCAACCGGAAGTAACAATTTCCGATCGCAAATGTCCCTATTGATCGGACTTCCGGATACCACTATTCCGCGTATTACCCTCGATCCGATCGACGTTTTTGACGTCGAATAACCTCACCTCGTCAGGATCTTCGGAGGTGGCGGCGGAAAAAGTATCCACGTCGATCGATTTTTCGCGAATTCTGTTTGATGCGTTTTTTTTTGGTGGCCAAAAAAATGTTGAATATACCCGGGAAATATGCTACGTGAAAAATTACACCGTGTTCGGCGAAATACTCCTAGAAATCTCGGTGGAAAATAATAATCGGGTGCCAATTCTATTTTCATTCCATTGACGGGGAAGAAGATTCGCCAGATACGGCTGGTCACTCGTTGACCCGTACTACTGAATCCATTTGTGTCGCGTTTCGCTGCCAAGCGATAATTCCTGGTGGTTGGTTCGTGGAAATATTTGAACAGGGACATTTTTAATCCTGTTCACGTACGGAATAGACACAGGACACGAGAGACGCGAGAATCGTGTGGGAAAAAAGTAAGCGTTCGATATTGTCAGTTCGAGAGTCGAGCGAACCTTCACGGATCTCTAAAGACTAACGCGGGCTAATTATTCCACCTGGAAGTTGGCTCCGCGAGTGGCATATCGTGTACACTCCCTAATTTTCTCGACCGGATTGTTCTATATTAACATACCGTCGGGTCTCGTGTACTCTGGGGTGCAATAAGCTCTTGACAACATTCGCTGGTCCGCGATCTTTACGTACGCACAGCTGCCGAATAACTGGAACTGAGAGGATCTTCAGTTCCTACATGATTTTTCTCGTCTCCACGCGAGGATATTTGTTTCCTTTTTCCAGGAGATAAAAATATAAACCTCGTGCTCCCGACTGCAAAAGCGAACTTTGACCAATAAAACTATTTTCCGAGATTGATTGCGAAAAAGAGAGGAAGAAGAAGGCGAGGTGAAAAATGATATTTCCGTCGCCTGGATGTGACTGCATATCTCAAAGCAGTCTCTCCCTCGCTTCCTTTCTCGCTCGCCTCTCTCGTTCCTATCGCCCCGTTCGCCAACCGCGTCTCTCTCGGGGCGAGTTTATAATCGACCTATCCGATCCACGATGGTAAAGACTAACGTAATGATATATTTTGTTCCGGGCAAAAGAATAGAGAGACGCGGTTACGCGGGGCGCTGATGTCGAGGGTAATGGGACGATACGCCCTGGGCCTTGACCGAGGATTTGCTCCCTCTCGGAGCCCCAAGGTGCGCGGCGCAGTGAAACCCAGCGAGAATGCTTTTCTGGATGAATGCTCAAAAATTTCATCCCATCGTCTTAACCTCGGGAATATCGTTGCAGGACCTCGGCGGGTGGGAAAGCAGAGGAAGGAGAGCGAAGTGGTAACGTGAAAAAAAGGAGAAAAAAAAGAAGAAGAAGAAACGAGAGAAAAACACGAAAATAGGGAGGAAAAATATAATATACGTTCTGGTAATCGTTTTTCCTTTGTTAGCGTGAAATTCTCTCGTTACTCGGTGCCCTGCCACGCCGTTGAAATAATGGTAATTGAGGGAAATTTTTCTCGTATTCCCTCTTTTTCCCTCTCTCTCGCCCTCTCTCCTTGTCGTATCGATCCGTTATTCCGTTTGCATATCCGCGAAAAATCGCCCGTAAGACAAACAATGGTACCAACACCGAATCGTCAAGGGATCCGGCGGTATAATTTTGAGTTTATCGCGCGGTGTTCGCTGTCGAAGTCGCGTCGGCGAGGGGCTCGTAGCCCTAAGTGGTGCAACGAAGCTTGCGCGTCGGAGTAAATCCTGGCGGAGATAAGCTCGGCGCAAGAAGGGCGTATGTGTCGACTTGCTATAGGGAAAGTTATATCGCAGTTGAGCGAGCGAATTCGAAACTATATAACGCGTCCGGTTTTCGGTGGCCTTAGAAATTAGGTCAAGACGGTTCTCCGGGGAACTATTCCCCGTGGAGAGCTTGAACGTTGCGCGGTTATTTTAATCACGTCGATCGTGGAAAACCCTGTTCAACGTACGACGATCTCCTCATGCTATCGATCGAACCTGATCTCGCGAATTAAATCCTTTTTCATCCCCAAGCAGAATAAAGATAGGAAATAAAAATGTTCGCAGCATTTGAATTTCGTATTTCCTCTCTTCCAACCTGAAAATCCAATACATCGCCACGAGTAAATCTCAAATAATTTTTCACCGCGACAAACAATCGTTCCAGAAAATTATTGCAAGTAATCCAACTCGATTGCCTCGCGTTTGATAAAGATATCCTTGGGATGCGAAGGAGCAGCGCCATGTCAAATGATTTCGTACAAACGAAAATTATTGTCATGAAATGAGCTTTGTTCGTTTTCACGATTATTATTTAGCTCGATGAACAGCGCGCTTTCGAATTCCGACACGACCATTATTTCCAATTAAATTTCATTCTATTTTCGTTACGGACGGTTCAGTCCGCACGGATGGGAATTCCGCGAAATATCGAGAGTTATATTTTAAATTAATACGCGAGCCGTCCATTCACTGCCATTTCCAGTCACCCCTGACTTCCAACGTTATACCAGGCGAAAAAGATTGTCGTTCGCCGATATTTCGAAAAATAACAACGTTTAGCACGTAAACAGTCGCAAACATGACCATGCGGTCTGCCATATTAATATTATCATTATTATCATCATTTATATTTACAGAAAGGGATGAGAAAAATTAATAATATTGATCGTGATTCGGAAAAGAAGCGTGAATATTTGTTTCCTAGTTTCCTTCTATCGTTGAATATTCTCATCGACGTGGACTCGATGATTGCATCGTGAGAGTAGGAGACTCGACGATCGTGTTCGCATTTTCAAGGTGAACGTTTTTTTTCTTCTCATTGCGAGTCGTTTAGTCAAGGTTTATCGGGTCCCAGCTGTCGAACGCATAATTTCATTGGAAATCCAACGGCTTATCGGTTGGGAATAAAAAGTTCCCTTCGCCCATCCCCGAAGCCCGGAGAAGCGCGAGCTTACGAAACAGTATGGTCTGGCTGCGGCATACCAGCCAGATAAGCCAACCCGCCGCCTGACCTAACTCACCCAGGTAAATCTATGCCCGGAAATTTATTTTGTCACCTGTACGACGCGTCGTGCGAGGCTAAGCGACGCCCGCGAGTTCTACGATACGATACGCCGAGTGCGCGCGTCCGAGTGGAGTTTCAGTAGTATAACTCGACGTTTCGTCGCACGCTCGTTTTTTCACAACTGCGGATGATTCGCGGTACAAGAATAGCATGCAGACCCGCATGCGGGTGAACCGATCGCACGTTGACTCGTACTACTGATTTTTTTTTCTTGCGATTTAGCTCGAGCTTCCGATTCGTGAGAATACGTATTCTCCGGGCAATATTTGCGATCGCGTTGCCAGGTAAATCTGACCTTTTTCTCTCGTCAGTTATATCGAAATAAGGTTACGCGGCGATGGCGACTTTTTCGCGGTGTGAATGGAAAAACGGCGGCCTCGCTCGTTCACGGCGATGGTGAGAAATGGAGCCGGTGATGTAAAATGGGGGTAGCAGTTTCTCAAAGAGAGGACCGGGGCGAGGAGACGGCGCGGTGTTTCCGGGGGCAAAGTCCACCCGATCACCCACAAGATGGAGCGACCGACGACTCTGCTAAACGTGCCGTGCCAACCTATGCATGCTAATGTCGATCTTACATGTTTATACTCGGAACCAAGCCCGTCGACGCAAAGCTACGAGTAACAGCAAACCTTGCTTGCTCACCCGAGCATCGATTTCTGGGACAATAAACCGCGGCTATCAATCCGGCAAGACGCGAGAAAGCAAATTTCGCGGGGGGTCAACGAAATCTACTCGAATCCCTCGTCCGATCGCGATTTCCTGATCGATGATACGGAAAGATGATTGAATCGGCGAGCGCGTCGCGAGGAAATGAGCTACGAAAATCGTAAAAGTTCCGGTGGAAGAATTCATTTTGAATTTTTTTCGGGTAGAACTGTTTTACATCTCAGTTTCTCTACCGTACTCTGAGCTAGTCGTGAAAATTACGCTCCTCCCCTTTTTTTTGTTACTGCGAAGTTGTCTCGCAACGACGGTAAGATACTACACTCAGTTCGAATCGTAGAATTGACATTCTGTCGTTACCGTTAAGAATCATGCTCCCAACTATCTTCCATAAAATAACCGTATTTTTATGCCTGCAACGCCACAACGGTAGAATATAAAGGAGTCCATTATAAGACATAGGTTATGAAAGATATTCGAATATATCTCAAATAATACAGCAACAAACGTGTCGAGAACGGAGCCCTGGCGGGAAGCAGGGCTGAAGCCCCCGATCGCAACAAAACGAATTTTAAATGTACTTGGAAAATTGTTACATTGTATAATTACAAAGCCAAGCCATTTGTCGAATTCGTTAACTAAATTACTGATTGCAACGGAAAAAAACAGGCAACGTTGTCATTTCAATAGCTTTATTCACGTCAGAATATTAGGATTACGAACATGTCTTATGCACATTCCGATGATAATATCTCCACATTTTACGCTAGGATAAATGATAGTCAGTAAAAAGAAATCTTTGCTCAATCGCATTTCTTCCAGACAGATAGTATCCGACCAAGCCTTCGCAGTTATCGCTGGTTTTGATGGGACTGTCGTATCGACATCTCGAATAGACGAGAGACGATGGGGTGAATGAGAAACAGGATGAGCGCGAGACGTGATAACAGCCAGTTTACCTATAATCAAGCTTAAGGTATTACGCGACGCTTTAAGACACGAGCCGCGATCCATTGCGCGGCTCAGCAAGCATCTATACGGCTCTGTTATCACATTTTGGTTAATTTTCTCCCCTCTCGTCGATCAAGCAGCAGTCAAAAGCTTCTGTCTCCAAAAATATCACCTTCGTGACAAACGTTCACGGATTATCTTTGCTTTATAATTATTAGACTGGCAATTATTTCCAGTTTACTTGGGAAAAATTGTAGAAATCGCTACGTAGTATCGTTACTCTGTCATAAAGTTGGGAAGATATTCGATCTGCTGCGAAATGCGCCCGCGGGACGGAGAAAATGAGGAAGAAATTTGAAGAAGAAAAAAAGCACGAAACACACTCGTATTCCTTTTTCACCCGTTACGCGGCCTTCCGTTAGCACGTGACTTCAAAATTGGCGAACGAGATTCTGTTGGCGCGAAGTACGCCTCGGGCGAGGTTTTTGACCGTTTAATTTCCGTCAACGTCGCGAGGTCGCAAAGCGAGATATAATACCAGTTTACTTCCGAATTGTCTCCGCTGATGTCGTCACCAACATCCCTTCTTTCTCCCCCACAAAATTTTCACCTCGCGTCGTTTTTATTTCATCGCGATTTCCATGACATTCGTTCTTCTCGGGAGAACCGTGCTCGATTTTTTCGCACACGTAGAGATTTCAAATCGAATTGAATACAAGAAAGCGCGCGTCACAATTTATAATTGCATACGTATCTCGAGGTATGCGCTATTTTTTTATTTTTTTATTTAATATTGTGAGGAGATTTTCTATTTCTATGTTAGACATTCAGGGATCAATGGTGTTGGAATTGGAACTGGACAGCTGTTGAGCGCGAATCGTTACCTCAAATCAGCAGATGGAATCGAATCCCCGTCGCAAATTTTACAATACTAATGCGGATACGATGACGATTTTTTGTACCCGTTCGGTTTCGATTGTGTAATAGATTTTTGGACGAGCCACCAATTTTCAGGCGGAATTACACGTTCGCTGCAACAATTATTGATGTTACGATTATCAATGCTGTTCGTCGACGGTAATTAAATCCTTTGAAAATAGTGGGTAAAATTGATGAGGAATGATCGTTATCAGAGTGCGACGTTGGTCATCGGGTGGAAATCAGTGTAGGAATGAGGTAAATTTATTTCGGGAAATTCGGATTGTAATCACGAATCGGAGCGCAGCTGCATGCCTCGGGCGCGGAGTGTCGAAATTGAACCGTCACTCCCAATAGGTTGTTTCTCGCGTCGCCGAGGACCGTATTTCGTAGGCACGTTATTTACATGTAACCACCAGATGACAATTACGGAACGTCGATTATTTGTGAAAACTCTGAGAACGGGGAAAGAAACGTGGGGAACGAGTTTCTGGATTTTCTCTAAAGGGGTGAGACGATCGGATATAAACGGTACGACGGATGGCGATGGACCACTGGCATCCGACGGATCGGAGGGGAGCTGGTGCCTCGAATTACAACAAATTAACCGCGTTAATCACCTCGCGTCGCGACAACACCTTTACCAGCAGCTCGCGACGCGCCATCTCACCGGCGAGCTTTTTCACCCCCATTTCGCGACCAGGACCATCGACCTGACCATGATAAAGAGAAAAAAGAAACGAAAAAACCTGACACCGCAACCATTCTCGCTTTACCACTTTTTTCCCTCGCTCTTCGGCGTTGTCGCTCTTTTTCTGACGCCGTTCCTCCGGTGGCTGGTGCGAAACTACGATCCAGAGTCAGAAATGTCGAAAAGCTCGGGAAAACTAGACCATTCGAGACTTCAACGGAAGCACTTGGGAAATTATTCGCCTTTCTTGGGTGAGAGCTCAAAATTGAGAGGCAAAAAAACAAATAGAAACGAGACACCCGGTATGAGCGAACGACCCGGCAATTTTCTACAGTCAACGCTTCGTCGTCTGTATACCTTCTCGTTTAATTCGGAGCCTCGTATTTGAGGATCGTCATTTCAGGAGAATTTACTCTGCCATAAAAATTCATTTATTTGCAATGCAAACAACGAGTCGTCGGAGGCTTCTGTGTCGCCAAGGATTCAATTTTCTTTAAAAAAAAATAATTTTTTATTCGCCAACTTTTCATCTCGACGACGACAATTTTGCCCAATTATTTTACCCTACGAATGCCTGACAATTTTACCTTTACTATGATATCGCCAGCAAGAAAGTTACAAAGTTAACGGAGGAAGTTTGTTCGGTCGATGAAAAAATACGGGAAGAAAATTGACTTCATCTCCGCTATTTCTATTCGCTAATGTGTGTATCTATTACGTGGTGATTTATCGCAGGTGTTTTTTCCTATGAATATATCATTTACGACTGTTTACCATACACTTTTCTGTCGTTTGCTTTATTATTCACGCCGCAAGTTTCACATCCACGTGTCAAAATGGACGGGGTAGAAATCCGACGCTCGTTTTGTCGTGATTCCTACGAAATCGGAGACGATAGATTTCGACGTACGCGCGTGTCGCGGGTCAATAATCGATCGGAATGAAGAAATAAATACGGACGGAAAACAACGGAACGAACGGAGAAACTACCATCAATACTCGTCGACCGAAGTTGGGAAATCAAAACGATTGGGGAAACTTCAATATACACACGCCTCATATGATTACAAAACTTGCATCTTCGAGTCAATATAATTATATTAATTTCCATTCATCTTGCACCGTGTCAAAAAATGTATCGTACGTCATTTCATCGTGATCACAGGAGAGCAAAAAAAAAACTTAGTCACTCTACCATCTAACAAGTCTCGACGGTTTGCTCATCTTATGATATACCTAAAGACATTCGTGTATTCATATTTTCGAGCGTCGAAAGCATTTCCTTCGCGTATTTTTTCACGAGAAATTCAAGTCCCCTTCGATCGGAGCTGCATTTTGAACAGGCAGGGAAGTTGCGACAAATTAAATCTAACAGTCGAAAAGAGTGTTAGTCGTGCGAGGATTTCTACGCATCATGTAACGTGATAATTGACATTCTCCAACTGGTAAATCTGTACATCAGGTAATAATTATCGTCTTATACCTAAGTGATTTTCGAATTTTTCCTGAGAATATATACTTCGATGTCGCAAAGAAACTTGTTGTGTCAATATATTTTTCCTTGCCAGATCGACGTACGCAGTATTCCGAGAATTGGATAAAAGTTTCGTGGGCAAAAAGAAGTTTGAATTTCGTATACCAGTGTTATTTTCACGGTTTGTTTTCGTGAGCCGAATGAATGTTGGAATTCGAGTGCGAGTCGGTGTGTTTACTTTTCGATAAGCCGCAAAAATAGCGCGTCGCTTTCACGGTCGGCCGAGTGACCGTTTTTCAACAGCTCGAGTCGTCCGTTTTTGGCGAGGCGTAGTTGAGATTTACGCCACTGCAAGAGGCGACAAAATTTTGTGCCTCGCCTCAGTCTCGCGCGATCGTTCGATCGGTGGATCACGAAAGCCGAAACGGTCGTGGTAATTAAATTGTCCGAGTGATCGCGGCGATAATAATGGTTCGGTCGTCATTAGCGTCTCGTAATCAATAACTACGATCCACTTGCTCGTGATAATTCCTGGTGCTGGTGAAAATCCTCGAAATCGTTGACGACGCGCGTTTTCTATTATCTATAATATACTTTTCGGGAGACAAAGCCGCGTACAACAGAGATTTCGGCGAGAATTGTGGAGACTAACGATCAAAGTAGCAAATTGATTTTACTAATTAATAAAATACGAATTAATAACAAATGCCGTTGATAATATTCAATAATGTCATCGTGTTTTTTTTCCGCGTTTGTTGATTCTCGGAATGAATAAACGGTTGTTCGATGAATATTGGTGCATCGAGTCGATTCTCGTGAAATTGGAAATGTGCGCCGCGGCGAATGAGAAGACAATAACAACTGCGTTGGGAAACGAAGCAGCGGTGCGAGAATCGCCGAGCTTTTCAAGGTCACAGGCGCAAACGGTGAGTGATGTTGACACGCGTTATTGTTCTGTATAATTTCTATCCGCAGCTCGCGTCGATTCCCATCAAATTTATCTCGTTCTTGCTCGAAACGCGTGATGTATAATACAATTACGAGTAGAGTGCGATTCATTGACTGCAGGTGAATAACGATCGGTTTATTGATCGACCTTGAGGATAGGAAAATTTCTAAAATCCTCGGTACTTAGGTTTAAAATGTGGATGACGAAATATTCGATCTGCGTGAAAAATTTCGTCAAATCTGTAGAAAAATATTGGGCATTGATCGTTGATTTTAGTCTGCGAGTATCGATGCCACCCAAAACTATTTCCTATTATTCGAGTTACGCCAATTTCACAGAATTTCTTCGAATTTGATAAACGATTCGAAGCACTTTATTTCGGCGTGTTTTTCTATCGAGGCATCGCGAGGTCAGTCCTCGCGAAAAATCGGTTACTCACCGCAAGCTATTCTGATTTTTCGAAATAGCGGGGTGGAAATTTCACGTAAAATTCGCTCGAATCGCCAGAAATATCGGGCGATAATTGGAAACAATGAAAAAAAATGTGAATAAATGGAGAAAGTTCGATACGCGCGCTGTTTGTTCGCGCTTTTTCGACTCGTTTCACTTACAAATGGGATAAAACACGCGGAATAATTTTCCTAACAGAAACAAATTACCCTTCTGGTCTTTCAATGTACTTCCGTTCCGATACGAATCGCGATAACAAATCACCCGTGGGAATATCAAACGAGAGTCATTGTATTTTCGTTAAGCTGAGCAGCTCGTGACGTACGAGCAAACAACACCGTCCGAATCCGAGCTCCTCTGCGTTTTTCCCGCACGATTTTTCATCGCGCTCTCGCGTACGCCTCGTTCGTCCGCTTCAGCTCCGCGTTTACGGTAATCTCGCTTTTTGTTTATATTTCGAAGACGTCCCCGCGAAAATCGCCCCGTTACTTCCGGTACTTTCCGTTTTTTTAGACCACGCAGAGCTTCACTGCTGATGGACTACCGCATTCCTAGGTTCGATCCTTTTCCCAGATTCCCTTTTTTTCCCTACAGCTTCCAACCTCGCAACTTTTATACCACTCATCGTCCTCCCACGCTCCCATTTTTTTTACGACTACGGTTCAGATTTTTTTCCAAAAGGTCATTCGCTTCCGCATATTTTCCGCGGAGCTTTTAGCCGAGCAAACCTTACTTGTTGGCGTCATTTGTCGCGATTTTTTTTTTTTTTTGCCCCGTTACGCGGTACCGATGATATATTACGCCCAGACCTTCGGTTTCCGATTGCTCGTTGATCGTGAACGGCAAATCAACGAGAACCACGCGATTCCAGAGGCATAACGAACGAAATCAGATCATATTGCGCGTCTTCGCGTGGAGCGAGAATTCCCCGGCGATCTGGCAATCGAAGGTTGGATCAGATCCGTGAGAGCACGAATTTTATACCGCGTTGTTGTGTTCCGTACGTACGAAATGTTATTTCTTGGAAGCTCGTTACGACGGGTTATGACCGGTCTGCCTCGACTTTTCCAGTCAGCGTTCCGCAAAACGCGCGTGCTTCGCTTCCACTCGAAGCACGAGATTGACTTACGTGTTTACCTCCTTCCCCCAAATACGTGTGCATTCGCAGTTACCCGACGACTGCTGTAGTCCGCTCGTAGCGCGAAAAACTCGAGCGACAACTCTACACGCGGCTCGCGGTGCCAAAGTAACACGGCGAGCTTTCGCCCGAGACGCGAAGTAGTCGTAAAACAAGCAACATTTACCACGGCTCGTGAAACTTTTTTTCCTCCAACCCTTTGCCTTCGTAATCTCGAAGCTTCTTGCGCTGGCCGCGAATTTCGCGCGATAACAAATCCACCCAACTGCTAGCGATGGTCTCGCGCGATTTGCTCGAAACGTCGAAAGCTCGCGCATTCCTGGAAGGCGCGATAAATCTATCCCCTACTTTCCGTCATTTTCAACAAATTTTCCGACAGACCTCGTTCGATTGACGCGACGAATCGACTCTTTACGGATATTCGCCTACACCCATCCCAATTTTCGAATGCTCCGCGTATTCAGCTGGTGTCTAATGGACGTCACGTGTAAAGTTCACCTTTTGACCCGCTACTCTTCTCTGCGGATCTCGCCTCCGCCTCTTTTCCACCCTCAAATCTATTTTCTCTACGAGCTATTTTAGCACCGCCATGCGACCCCTATCTCGATTCGGAGCAAAAATGACGCCGTGATTTTAGCACCGCGCATCGGGCATTATACTCTGCACGATCCCAGCCAAAAAAAGAGGCTAATTCAAACGTAATGAAAAAATTGACAATCACTCTAATTCTCGGGAAAACATGAAACTATCTTCAACCCTTTAAAAACACGTACATTTTTCGAACATCTGCGCTCTGGGTCCATTTGACCCTGTCCACTTTTTGACCGTCTATAATTCCCAAACTGCTGAACTTTGTCACGTGAAAAAAATGTACGAGTAAAGCTTGTAGATCGTTCAAGTATTTTTTAAGCTCTACGAGTGTGTTCAAAGTTTTTAACACGCTTAAAAATCTCTCGGATGATTTTCCCAGCAATCTGTACCTATTTCTCGTTAGATCTGAAAATTTCGATGCGATCTTTCGTGAGAACAAGAATTTCGCATCTCGTGGTTATCATTGGATTTAGAAAAAACGAAAGACGATCGTAAGGCAGGCGAAACGGCCAATTATTTATTTCGAATCCGTGGTAAATCGCGTTTTAAATTTGCCAGTGGGTATATGAAAAAAAAAAGAAAAAGTTCTTTCCACCGGCGGATTCTTGAACGATGAATTAAACATGCGCCGGTGCAACGCGCATACGTTAAACCGCACACGACGAGAAGAGTAGACGCTTGACTTCATCCACCGTCGGACTGCGCCACTTTTTCATCTTTTTATCCGCGCTGGCATAATACGCTATTTCTTACTTCATGAATTCCACACTCGAGGACAAAGTGCGAAAGCGAAATAGAGCCGCGACGAACGAGCTTTGAGAATATAATATTATATCCCTTGGTAAAAAAAGTTCCTTTTCCATTACTCGCTCCCACCACAATTTTATGCGTCACTTTCGTTTGTATTTCTCTCGCCTCTTTCCGCCAAATTTCACGAAATTCCTTTATCCCTCTCCAAGCCGCTGTCACGGAGGAGAAATACCGGCGAACATTTGACGCCAGTCGAAACAAGACTCGAAAGCTGTGTCCCTGCTATTTTTTTTTTTGTCTCGAACTCCGCACCCTTCCTAGTCTCATAGTTTTCGGACTCGCCGGATCTTATCCCCCGTTCCTCGTCAGCGAAAACTCTCCGCGACTGTAGTTTCGAATAGTCAAAGTCCGACGGTTCGATCATGGCTAAGCCTTAGTTTCACTCGGTTAGATAATACGTGCCCGAGTCGAAGTTCGGAGGCGTTTCTCTCCCTCTCGCTCGCTCCCTCTTTATTCATCTACGCCACTCGCTCGCTCTCGGGCAGAGAGCCACGTGGACTCGCCTCCTGCTCTTACCCGAAGGGTTGTTCCGGGATTTCGCCAAATTACAGACATTATCAGACGAGGACGTCGCTATGAAACTTTCCTACTCGCGGCTAAAGACAGAGAACGATACGCCACTGCCGGGGGAAGACACTAATGACGCGCGACTCTCCAGATACGACAAACCCAGAAACTGGCCAACATTTCTGTTTCGGTTTTCCACATCCCTAAAAAGCGTCTTCCCACCGAAGCAAATTTTTACCGGCATTTCAAAGAATAATCCGATAATTTTTCGCACCTTGGGATTCGAAAACTTTTCTCGCTGAAAAATTATTTCGTTGTGGTTGTCACGCATTTTATCCATTAATCGCGCGAATCGCATCTCGAGATCGTGATGGTGAAAATTGAGAGGGAAAAAATAGTGATACGTGGGGGTTCAGACGTGACGAGAGTAGGAATTATCAACGGGAAATCGGTGATCGGATTTCGTTGATATTTAGAGCTCGTTGATAATCAAGGTGACCGTGTTCCCCGTGAATTACTCAAGGGCGGCGGACATGAATATAGAATAGAATTCATGGGTCGAAGGGCGTCGTAGGACGTGAGCTGAGGGGGTATACGCTGGGTGGGTGGCAAGCTGCTGTAATAATATATCACCGTAATGAAACCACTAGACGACGAGACCATCTTCCTCCTCTTCTCCTCCTCTGCCACGTGACTATGCTATTTCGTCTCGTTTTCATCGCCGCACGCGCGCCCCCTCCTTTCGAACTTTCCTCCACTCGATATTTCCCACAATTTTCGATCGCACTCCAACTTCACCGGACGAGAAGAACAGCCAACCGCGAAAAAGATTTCCACGATTTTTGGATACCTCGCTATCAGCTTAATCGGAATTGGACCTCGAGGTCGTCGGTTTTTTTTCCGACTCGGGAGGAAATTTACCAGCAACCTTTCTTCCGTCTTGCCATTCCACGTCTAAAATATCGAGGCGTGACGCGCGATCCTGTGTAACCTTCGACGTTTGAGAAATGAACGATGCAGTAGCAAAGCTCGAAATGGAAAAATATGTATGTAACTTGTTGACACGGTGATCCCTTCGGGGATGGAATGCGATTATGCAGTCAAATGAGATTGTGGCATATGCATGAACTTCCACCTGCCACTACGCGTACGCACCAGACGACGCGGCCCCGCCGGTTCATTCCCTCGTCGGGAGTCCGGAAAATTCCGGGACTGCCTCGACCCTCAACCCTTTGGCCTTGCGCACAAATCATTGCAATTCGAAACGGGTCATCTTTTTTCTCCTCCCATCTCATTTGCTTCATCGACTCCCGATAACTTTTATTTTTATTATTATTATTATTATTATTATTATTATTATTATTATTATTATTATTATTATTTTATAGACAGATTTATCAGTTTTTCGCACCACGTATCTGCAACCAATTCGCCCGGGTTCTCATCACCGTTACGAAAAAACGACAAAGTTCGTTTTTTTCGAGCAGACGCGTTGAAAATATAGAAATGATAGATTTTCTTTTTGTCTTTCCAAAATTCCAATCACAGTAAAAGCTGCGCGCCGACTGATGCGTTCCGTGGACGTGATATTGCATGTCAGGCGTGCCTTTGTAGAATTGGATCGAGTAGACCGCGCTTCATTGAATTCCGATTGCTTTATCAACTGCCTGACAATGGTTCGCGAAAACGTGCGATAATTTGCAAAGAGAACGGAGGAGTAAAAAACGGGAGCGAGAGGAGAAATGCGAGGGAAGTGATCAATTATAGAACGAGATCGTTGTCTATAGTCGTAATGTCTTTATTCTCCCACGAAGCGAAACATACTAGGAGTAACGGAAGTAACGCGTCATTCGCGTTATCCGTCCTCGTTCGTTCGGGTGTACGGATATCATTCGTTCGTCTCTCATCGGCAGACTTGCCAACGGAGCTGAAGCTTTTGAGTGGTCGAACGCAGCTTTCGAGCTGACAAACGGGGTTCTCGAGTTGTCGAACGCTCAGCTATTGCTTGCTCGATCGTCGCGGTGTGGAACAGAGAACTGGCTGCCGAGTAATATCATTTACTCGCGAAAGCATCTCGATAGTTGGGAGGAGACGAGGGGTCGAGTTGGAATAATATATCAAGTGTAGGAGACAGCCGTGAAGCCTGTGCTTGAAATGCAATTGGAGAAATCGAGCGTACCTCTGGTCGCCTCCCCCCCTTTATTCTCTATTGAACTCGGTCCGCAAACCTGTCGGCATCTCGTTACAATTTCCCTCATTTTTATAGCTAATCGAAACTCCAGTCGTTCGTCGTGCGCGCAGGCGCTCTGCTCGCCCATCTTCCTCTAATAAGTAGAAACAAACGAACTTCTCCTGCAGCCTCTTCCTATTCCCACGTCCCGTACGACTTGTATTTCCTCGCGCTGGACCATCATCGATTTATTCTCCCTACGAATCCAATCTCCGCCCTGCTAAATCCGTCTTTTTATCATTTTTACCCAACTTATTCCGCGTTGAGCACTCTCGTTGCAAAATCCATGCCTCGTTGGCTCGCCGTACATTGGATGTACCGAATTATCTATGCATGTTCTCTCTTCTCTACGGATTGTCTCTGCCTCTGCTGCGAACCGATTCGCTGCAGAGCTACGATCTCGCCGCGTCCTACAAAGCATATATAGGTACAACAAACAGAATAGCAGAACATTGGTATGAATTATGTTCGCTGCTAATTGCTATTTTTATCGAGTTCCATGCTCTCCGCGTCATTTTCGGTGAGATACATTTTATTGTTTCGCAATAAATGATATGATGCGAAAAAAAATTGGCAAAAAGCGAATCGTGTGAAATCGTAATTTTTGTCGTTGATAATAGACGTGGTTTTGCGGAAACATAAATTGGCGGCGGTCGTGCACTAGCGGGGCGCAGCTACGGTCGATATTTGTCTAGCCGTTCCATTTCCTACTACGTACTGTTTTTATTTCTCATGCTCACAATTTGTCACTTTACTACTTTCAATTATTATTTCTAGTCTCGGGTGGAGTTACGCTCGCTTTTATCTCGCGTATATCTTCGCGGCCGTGCCATGAAACTAGCGAAGCCGTCGGTTCACCGTTACCGTGGAATATAATATGTATAAGAAAGGCGCGTTACTCGGTCGCTCGGTGTGCCGTCGTCTCTGTTCATAGCCTTCGGTAGCGGATATATATTTACGACAACGCTGGCAAAGCTCGCGAGAAGTTTCGCGAAAAAGGGTGCGCGCACGCAAATCGATGAGGAGACGCGAATCGATTTCGGAAACTTGCCATACACCCTCGAAAATTTGATACCTGGACGAAGCTCGTGAAATTACCGCTGTATTATCTCGCTCCGGCTGTTCCATCGTCGGAGTTGAATTCAGGTGGCTCGTTGATCCAACGTTCCGCGGGAAATTGCAATTACCGCGTAGAATAATGCGACTCGTTCTCAATTAATTGGGAATTTTCGAAAGTGAATTCGAATCGTTAGAGTAGAAATGCGATAACCGATCAACTCCATAAAAGTAGAAGTTGAGAAAAATGAGCTCAAGGTTAAAAAACCATCATTGTTCACTTAGTGAATTTTTATTTGATAATTCTACGTGTACTGTACGTTCTAACTTAAATTTTGGTACGTGCAAAGTTTTGTTTGCATGGAAATTTCTAATTTTCTTTTTTTTTTAACAAACTTAATTTTTTTGGAGCTGGTTGAACGTTGCGCCGAACTTTTTGGACATATTGGACGTGCAGCAACCAACCAATTAGAATAATGCAAAAATTGGAGCTGGTTGGTTGTTGCCTCCAGCCTTCTAAATGGCAAAAACGACGCCAAAAGCTCCAGCTGAACGGTGAGGGAAGATTCCTAGGTTTCGAGCCGATGAAGAGGTTCGGACGAAACGAAGACGCGTGGTAAAGAAAAAAAAAGGGCGAAGCGATGGGGGACGACGAGTCGGATAATTTGTAAATTCCACAACGCGATGTTTCCCGCGGTGAAATTTATTCCTCTCTTATTTGCGCGCGACCATTGTGTTATGACGTCGGGTTGGGTGGGTTCGATACAGAGTCGAGGCTACGCGGGCGCGTTCGCTGGTTCAGATTCCATTTGTTCCGCTTGTCACTCCATGACGTATGTCCCACCCCCCGGCGTCGGGATCCTGTCAACCCCCGACTCCTAGAGCGCGGTTGGTACGAGCGTATTGCCCGCTTGTTCGAAACATCTCACTGCTAGCCGAAACAACAAAGTGCAATCGCGCGCGAATACCGTGCCGCGATTGGCTGTTGAACGTGATTAAATGTTTAATTTAAATTCGAGCGAATCCCTGTCCCTTCGGCTTCGATTTATTTCGAGAAAAACTGATTTCCCATCCAATTTTTACCCCACAAGCAATTCGACGAATCAAACACAGTTGCTCGAATCTAGCATGGAATTTGGAAGAATTTTTTTTTTTTTGTTGTTGTAATTTTCGTCTCGCACAAATATTCCACGACGAAGTTTCTATGACAGTTCGCGAGCGTCGTGCTCTTCTTTTCGGGCGATTAATTTGCGATGGTGCCGTTTTGTTCTGTTTGACAATATTCGTTCGAAATGTTAGAAGTGAGCCGGTTGGCCAATTTAATATTCGTTATTGTAACGCGTGCGCGTATACTCGTATGTAGGCGTAGGTACGAAGTGTGTTATTTAAATAGGACGGCAGAGGGTTAGTTAACGATGTTTGAGAGGGGTTAGAGTGTCGCGTCCACTAAATATCTTTACCCCTAGCCGAGTCCCGCCTCCCAGGCAACGAGTCACCCTTGTTTATGTTATGAGGGATGCTCAGGAGGACCAACCCTTCGAGTTACTATCATGAATCCTCGATACGTTGTCGTTCGAAACCATCACGCGCGACATTTCTCGCATCGAATACGCATATTCGACAAACACCCCCAGGGTGAATTTCGCGCGCCACAAAAACGTGTCGAAATCGATCGACAAAAAAAAAATGCCTTCGACTTCCAATTTCGGAGATAATCGCCGATGAACATCCGACCAATACCGCTCGGCGATGTTACGTAACGCCTTCGCTCATTCGTCGTATCTTCGGAACTATTTATCCCCCGGCGACGGTTTTTCGACCATTGTTTGCGGTTTTTTCCGAGGAATCGGCAAGCTGCTCGGTCATTTCGTCGCGATGCCATGAATCGTGCGGTTTTATTCAGCTGACACCGGTGGCGCAGCACGGAATGGGAGTGGCGCTAAAAACGGACAGGTAAAGCTACCCGTTCCCTGATTACCCCCAAGAGCTTGAACAAGTGAAGCGATGATCTATTCGCGGGCGAGTATTCCGCCGAGTATAAAGAGGTGTGTGTGGGGGGGGGGGCGAGGAGGTGAAATGTGCAAGAGATAGCTACGACTGTGTATATATGTATTTATAAGTATATATATATGTGTGTATATATATATACATGTATGCACGTATATATATATATATATGTATTTATATACATATATACACGAGCGAGAGTTCTAGATCTCTGGGCTGGTTGGTCGGTGGTGGCGCGATAGCGAAGGGTAAAGCAGCTCGGGGTTGAGGAGCGAACGCCGTAACGTCGGAGGGTCATGGCGGGTGGAGAAACGGAAAGAAGAGGGGAAAGGAATGAGAGATGTAAGGTAATTAAAGTGAACGTGCGCCACCTTGTAGGAGATTTAAAAGCTCGTAACTTTTTATGATTTACATTCCTTTCATTTAGTCCCACCTTCGTCCGATAGCCTCGACATCGCTGAAAGCGAGAAGTCTTTGCATCGTCAAAGCTGCGCTTTTGTACCTTCGTTGAACGAATTTGAAGAAATTAGTTCGCCTCGAGTAGCTGACGGAAGGCTTCGAGTTGTAAATAATTGATCGGCTTGACTGATCGGTAGTCAGAGGCGTTGGTTGTCGTATCGCGGTGTCTCCAATTTGGGAATGGATTCCGACATAGTTTCATGAACGCGTGGCTGGAGAGGGGAACTGTTTTATCGCCGTGTACGGTTGACAGTCAGCGTATCGGTTCATTCCGCTAATAGGTTAGTCCCCGAGTATTCAGGACTGTTTCTCCGCAACTCCTTGCCAAGAAGTTACGCTCAATGCTATACAGAACGTACCGATTTCGCCGCGCGAGTTTGTTTCGAGTCCCGTGAGCGAAGCTAATATCCGTACGGATGTCTCGGGTCATCGAATCGTTATTACGTCACCGGTCGACGAATTTGTTATAAATAGAAATCTAAATATAACTCGTGATGCAATCCTGACGAGAATAACGCGACGATCCTGTATACATACCGCGTCAGAATAACTTCCCAGGCAGTCTGTTCAATCTTTTACACAAGGATATCGAAAACCTCGGTCGAAAATACCTTATCGCCCGAGGGATACTCGACGTTTCATTGGAATCGTCCAACGTCGATAAACGATGGACATTCTTGAGCTTAAATTTTGTAGTATTGCCGTGAAAGCAGGTCGAAAATTTTTTAAACAACTGACAGTTCCTACTCTCCAAAAAGTTGCAAATTTTTTACTTTTTCCCTTCAATCGGGTCGCCTAGTTGGCTACGATGGATATTTGTCCAAGGTGACTCCGGGAAAACAGGGAAAAAAATGGTGATGAAAAACAGGGAGGGAAGTACAATTAGAAAAGAGTGAAGAACCCCGCTAATGGATGTATTTTGCAACCATTAGCAGCGCCCTTTTGGGACGAGATAAAAGTTGCTTGTTCGCTCGTTCGTTGAGCCGAAGTTTTAGCCAATGTTGAAAGATGAAACTTCACGGAACGTCCACTCTCGACGATAAGCCTCCGAGAGTCACCGAATGAAAAAATCATTGCGAAATGTCGAAATTGGTTCCTACATTTTGGAATGGGAGAGAGAAGGTTTTCCCGGAAACGCGATCATACCGTTGCGCGAATTCAAATTTGCATCAGCGTGAAAAAAAAAGCTGTGGTAAAACGTTGCGAGACAACGACTCGATGAAACGACGTAGCTTTCCCCAACGTAAATATATAACTGCAAGCTTAAGAGAGACGTGGAAGCTGAAAAGTTATTGTTCCCTTAAGCTGAGGACGCGGGCGTTGAGCTTTCACGCTCCGCTACGACTACGCTACGTAAATAGTACGTACACGAACGATATTACCGCGCGCGGGGTTCAATCGAACAATAGAGCATGGCGCATAAATATTCCTTGGTACAAGACTATTTCGAGAGCATAAAATAGATATTCAGAAAATGTGAATTTCCCAGCGCAAACGAGGCTGTAAATCTGTACAAACGTACCCGCCCGTACTGCCCCGCAGGGGTAGTTCGCGCTATACGAAATCTATCGATGCGAACGCCGAGCAGAACGTCCAAAAACGAGCAAAAAGTAGAGAAATGAAAATATCCGTAAAGCGCTACAAATTCGTCGAGCGAAAATCTAATTGCGAATCGTGCGAAATAAAATACTTCTCAATGACACGGCTCTAAGAATACTTCGGGAACGAGCGTCGTGCCATCGTGTACAGGCGAACAGTAGTCCGTGCCTCGATTAAAATGACCGACTCAATCGAGTAAAGAGGAGCACGTGGCAGGTGATTTGGGAAATGAAACGGATACCTTTGAAAGGATTGGTCGATAAATAATCAAATCGGCCTGTTGCAATCTTTAGTACTTTATGGGTGATGCCATCGTTTCTCCGCGTGTATATATATATACGCAGGCATATATCTATAAACTAATTGGACCTCTCGACAAATTGGGAATCTCAAACGATAAGCGGAACAAACGGCCTTCGATCATTCCACTCCAATCGAATGGGTAGATAGATAGGACTTTCATTCGCCAAAGTTGTCCGAGATGTGCGTGCATCTGCCACGCATCCTCGTAGGCGGAAGGAGACGACGGAAAGTTGAGGGCGAGAATACGCCGAGGCTAACCGAACTCGAGACCCTCCTTTTACCCACTTCGAAACCTATAGATACACCCTCGCGTCGATATAATCCCTGGTGCTCTGCCTTACGGTTTAGCCAAGCGGCGAATTCATTAAACTTCTATTTACGATATCGCTGAATCAGCGGTATTGCTCCGGCAGCAATACGCACGTATTCGCGTGATAATAAATTTCCCCCCAGACTATTTGAGAAAAAAACGAAAACGCGGTCCCGAATCGGTTATCTGGCGCAGGAAGAAAAATTTCTTACTCCAGGTTAACAACGAATTCCACATCTCTTCATGACTAAAAAACGCGAGGAGGGCATTTCGGTTTATTTTTCGTCGACGTTTTGAAAAAAAAAATATATTCGCGTGATGCTTTTAGCGAAAGCTGGCGAGAAAAAAATTTGCGACCCTAGTTTTTGGAAAAACAAATTGTCGGTGTATAGAAATAACGGAGTCGGTTTTTTTTTGGTTTTTCTATTCTTGAAATACGAAGCTTTCGGAATTTGAGCGTGCTCGTCTATCGTATTCCGTGTGTAAAGCGTGTAAAACGATCTGAAAAGAATAGGTGTTTCGGTTGTAAAAATAAGGAGAGATTTATAGGGCAAACAAAGAGCTCGTCAAAACGACACGCAACTCAAACAGAAGTTTGAGGCACGGGTAACCTTCCTCGAATCGATTCGTTCCGAAGCACACCTCTTTCGAACCATTAGAGCGATCATATTAATGGCTTTGCGTTTTAAACGTAGCCAGCATTCGTGTTGACGCGAATTTATTAGAGGCGTGGAATGAATTCGTTGTCAGTCCAGCGGACAATTGAGAAGCGCCGCGAGCGACAACGATCTAAGTGTCCCGACGAGTCGAGGTGTGAAAGATGAGAATAAATAACAAATTTACGCGGTTCGGATGTGTTTATTATCGGCGCGGTATCGTTGACGATTCATGTTAGCAGGATGATAACGACGGGAGTGCGGAATAAAATTGTCCCCGAAATAACCGCGGGGGATGAAAGATGGCGGAACAAGTTAAGTAGGGAGTAAGTATTAAACGTTCTTGCGCTCCTCCGCGTCCGCTTAGAAACGTCTTACGAACGCTTCGCGAATTTCCGTGAATGCCCCGCGAATTATGCGACGTTTCCCCGAACACTCGGGAAAACAGAGCTGCTGGTTTCACTCCGACGATATAGAAAAATAAGATAAAAGAAAAATAAAAAGCAGGAATAATAATCCCCACCATCCGCTGCCATCTTCTACTGCGGTGGAACCAAAAAAAAAAACAAGAAAAAACAAACTTTTCCGTCGTTTCATTAGCTCTCCGAGTATTGCTTGGCTAGCTGCCTATGGAACGTCCCTTGGCTGGTACCCATTTCTACCGGCAGCCAAATTTCCACGACGCTCTCCACCTCTAGTTACACGTTGACAACGACGATCAGCTTTGCCAAAACTTCGACCCTCGTTTTTATCACTATCATCGTTGTTCTCCTTTACCGATTATTATAATATACAAATTGACGCGCCGACGACTGAATAATTCCCCACGTAATTCTCTCGTCCTTCGTCGCCATTCGCTTAAGCTCCCACGAAGAACAATGCACGTTATTGTTGTAAATTTTCACGGTGATTCGGCGGGATTACGCGACTCGTCGTCCCGTGGATACAACGGTTTCGCGTGCATTCACCACGCGCCGATACGAACGACGCGTTCGAACACGCGTCAATAGTCGTACAGCAGTCTAGTTCGTGTACATAAAATGCTTCGTGCCTCCGACCACACAATCCGATACACCTGGCACGCCGTTGCACGGCGTGGTCGAGCGGAGACCGCGAAACGGCCGACCGTACCCGAAGCTAATTTACCCACTTCTGTCCATTTTTTCCTCTCCTACTTTTCCTTCCTCTCTTTCTATCAAACGCAACCCTAGCTCCGTATCAAACGAAGGAAATTATTCGAACAACGATGCTTCGCGTTAAACTTCGCTTACGAAAGATGTTGCGAGGCAATCCAATTGATACGGCGATGAAGAGTTCATCTCTGTCAAGGTCACAGTTTTTGCGTTCTCCACGTCATCGATGGTTTTTCGAATGGGAATATGTATTTCTTGGAATGATTTTTGATGACTGCGTTCTTTGAGCTGTTCCAGAGGCGAGGTTTCGGTGGGAGGTTGGAAAGTGTTCGAATTAGCTTTGGATTTATTCGGTTGGCTGGTTATAAAGCGGATCGTACGAGCCGGTTGGTTGGCGTTGATCGAACCGTATATCGGTCGCGTTGTAAAATGCTAAACAAACGGAGGGCAGCCATTCGAATAATGGCCACTCCATGCTTGGCTAGATAAACACGGAGTGTCCACCGCATCCGAGTGAACAGTCGACAGTTAGGATCGGTCGATGCGTCCTTTCGCGGCTCCAAAGTCCCTATTTTCGCCCGCGCTAGCTAAAATATCGCTCGTTAGCCGCGAAAGCTCGACCAGGAGCGTCGCGTCCGCGAAAAGCATTTCCTCCCGACGATTCGTGCTCGCGAAAAATTCGACCGAGACGAGCGACTCGAAAGAGATTCGATATTCGGCGCGGGAGGAGGGAGAATAAAGTAATCTTTTTCCATAAAACTTTTCGAAGGTCGTTTCGAGGGTGAAAATTCGTTCATTGTTTTCCGGTAAAATCGGAGTAAAATCGTGGAGATTTACGCAACCTCGCCAGTACGTAATTCGGAGTTTGAATAAGCATTTCGATATTCGTCGGGAGTGTTTCGGGGCGACGAAACTCGAAGCTTCCGGATAGAAACTCATCACTTTGTCGCATTGTCGCGGGGAAATGTATTGTTCGACGTTCAACAGCCCCGAGGGGAGACGAAGCCTGTTGGTGAAAAATCGAAAGATTACGGAGAGACGTTTGAAGGAAAGACGACGCGAATTCACGTCAAACAAAATACAATCAATGATCCGTCTCTTCGAGCCGATCACCGCCAACTTTGGCCCCCTTTTTTTCTCCCCCACGAATAAATATTTATATTACCCGCGAGTCGTCGAAAATTTCGCGGAAACGCCAAGATTTTCCACTTTTTTTCGTATCAAAAGGGGCGAGAAATCACTTGTCGGAATTTCGTGGGAAAAAAGTACCATTCTCGCTGGTGCTCGGAATTATTTTCACCTGGCGGAAGCGACATTAGGGCCGAGCGCGATGGAACCGGTACGAAATTCGTGCGTAGATAACGATGATTATTCGTACAACGTTTGACGAGGAAATAGATACTCTTGGCAAATCAGCCACGCTGTGCGGAACGAGGCAAATGTCGACGTGTCGCCCCCCGAGGGGAGGAAAAACACCTCGGAAAATCAACTTCGACGTCGTGCTAATCCGTTCCGTTGGTCGTTTGTTCGCCGCTCCCGAACGAGCGATCGAAAAACAAAATTGACAAACCACGACTTGTTCTCTCCAACCCCTCGACGAGATTTGTTATCCCGTTATTCATCTTCCCATCGATTATCAGTCCCTCGAAACCTGATTATCCACCAGAGCTTTCGAATAATCGCGTCAATTGGTAATTTATTGTCGAGACGCGATTCGCGTAACGAATTTTCCAACTATTATCAACTGTACATGAATAATTTCCACTCGACTCCAACAATTATCTCCATCCCAGCAATTCCTCCTTCTACTATCAATAACTTCATCGATTCTTACATCTATAATGCTAATTATCGTAATTCTCCCCCGAATTACCATTTTTCTCTCTCGTGTCCAATTATCATTCGTCGTTCGTTCCACCGATCATATATTCATTATTTCACGTTGAATTTTTTATGTTCCCGCGACAAAGGCGAGCTACTTTCATAATCTCCTCTCACCTGACCACTTTTCGTCCCGGTTTCCAACGAATTTTTACTCGCCACTGGCCACTGTTCCGATCAAGTGCCTCGTTCTACTTTGTCCGTATGAAGAATCTCGTTACACAGGATCTCATTTTACCGATTTCAATTCGCACCGTTATCATCGATTTTATCCAAATTACACGTACGATATAAAAATCTGTGGTTATATTCGGCATGATCTTTCATACTTTGGACGAATAGTAGCGTTTTTTTTTGTCTTTCTATTATCAGTCGTGTTTCTCCGTTTCGCAGTCGTCGTCGGTACAATTAGTTTCCGGCGAATCGTCGGCGATTATCTCTTTCGTTTCGATTTCGTCGCTATTCGATGAGATATAGCTAACGGGTGTCCCGATACGATTGGGGATGCGGGGGCGCGATGAAGAGCGTTGGGTACATAAATCAAGGTAATTCGGAGAGAACAGTCGATACGGGGCAATAAGGCATGCCGGGGTAACCGCGTAGTCACCTTCCGTCCTCGCCCTATCCCTGTGACTGCTCGGTGCACCGACGTCCATTCCGCGGAGGGTGAGTCGCGCGTTAATTGGAATTAACGCGAGCGTGATCTCGAATAATTTAGATCGAGATTAGTTTCGTCTGTCGCTTCCCCAAAATTTCCTTCCCCCCTCCACCGAAGTGCCAAATCAATCGCGAGTTTCTTTCCTTCGTCGATTGTTGGCAATTTCGCGACGTAAAATATCGGCATCGATGGACGCCCATTTGATTTGGAATATTTCGAAATCGTATCGAGCGAGTGGAAAATCAAAAATGGAACGTTTTTTTGGGCGGATCAGGAACGTCGCGAGTTTCGGGGCAGGTGATGGGTGGAGGGGAAACGAGGGGTCGCATACGAATGAACGTCGGGGGCAAAAGTCGTGGTTCGATTTCGAAACACATCGAGCCTAAAAGCAGCCGATTTATCCCCTTCGAAAGCTCCTACGTTCGAATCACCTTGTCCTTTGCTCTCGGAGTCTGCGACTACGACGTTAAACTTCTTCGCTCGCTCCCTTCGCGAAACTCGAACGCGCGAGACGCGAGCAACACCTCTTCGCCCTCGATCCACCCCGAATCCTATTCTTATTTAAATCGATTTCCAAATGTGATCAAAGCACATCGACTTTACCGCCGTAACGATCCCTCCCATCTTTCATCTTGTTATCCCGTTTTTCTTTGTCTCGCGAATTCTCTTGTTTTTCTCCCGAGCCGACTAAAAATGAAAAAGCCGTCCAGCCGAGAGCGAAAAAAGTCGAAATACGACGAGCATACGTAGGTAAAAGAGTTGCTAGTTTTTCTCCTCCCGCGCGAGTATAGGAGCGTGAAAGTATGAAAAAAGGTGAGCTGGAAAGTCGGAAAAGTGGGTTGGGGTAAAAAAAGGAGAAAGTTTGGAACGTCTGGAATAAATTTCGATTTATTTACGAGCGTCCCAGGAGTCGAGGCGAGGGACGGAGATGGGCAGCTGCGATGAGGCGGTCGAAAGATCTTGCTTTTCGGCTTCCAGGGAATTTCAATATATACGTCGAGATAGCCGTTGTCGAAACCCTCGGACGAGGAGCGTCGAGTTGGCCGTTGGAAACTCGGCTCAACAGCTTTTGAATGCTAATTCGAATAGCCGTTGGCCATTTCGCTGCCCTCGTGTGATATTTTGACGTATTGGTCTCCCGAACTTTGGTCGTTCCTTTGAATTATTGAAAGGGTAGCTTGAAAATCTGGATGGAACTATTTTTTTTCCTTCCCCTTATCTCGAGCTTTTTCATTTTTTATCTCGTCCAACCATCGCGATAGCCGTCGAGTGTCCCTCGAAGAACTGTCAAAAACTTGCTCTCGCCATTTTTCCCACCAGCTTCGCAAAATCACACCCGCGAGGATTATTAATTTGAGGGGCTTTACCAGCGTGACACTTTCAAAAAATCGATTCTCCCACCTCTCAGCAGGCATTATTCGAGGAAGAGGAGGTTTCGTTACCTGATTAGCACTTTTTATGGTAAACATCATTCGATCTCGCAAAAATCAATAGTCAAATCCTTAAACGCGTTTGTCTGGAAAGGACATTTTTCAAATTTGCTGAGATCGTAAATCGCATGAGCAATTTTGCGATTGACTCGAAATTTCAATCGAGTACTCTCGAATATATTTACTCTGCAACGACGAAGGATATTTGACGAATGGATTGTAAATCCCACATTCGATTATTTCCAACTTCCCCAATTTCATTATCCACGACGCAAGATTTTACCCTCGTCGATTCACATCGTTCCGCACGGTAGAAGTGAATTATCGAGGCGTAATCATCACACGAGGTCAGAATTAATGATCGTAATGATGCGCCGAAGTAGAAAATTCGGAGCGAATAACGATCGTCAAATCTCATTAGAATGCGAAATAAGAGGTGGAATTGACAATACAGCACCCGCATCACAACGGAATAATATCGTTAGCGCAACGTCATCGCTGTAATTTATCGCCAACGCAACGTCCCGCATGAAACGATCGTTCGGCGAATGTATTCTAAACGCGGCCGGCGAAACGTTTCGATCGATATCATGATTTTAATTCGGCATGATCGAGTTTCCCGGGCTAATAAATTCGTAGATTCGCGACTAAATATTTCATCATCGTAGCTATTCGAGGTACTCGGAAGAGCAATCGTGACGCTTCGTGGAAATGAAAATACTGCGAGCGAGTATCGGACGACGAATGCCGACGAGTCGTACCCGACTCGCTCCTCGACATTTTTCTTCTCGTTTACTTCGAGCGACCAACTTTTGTCGAGCATCGTTAACGGTGAGCTGTGACCCTGTACACCGAACGATAACGATCGCTGCCATTTTTCTTGTCCCGCGAAATCAGCTTCTTCGCAGAAGTACCGACAAAACTCGGGAATCAAACGCGATGCTGAAGCGTCGCGCTATAGATTTTTCCAATACGAGAGTTGTGAGAGAAATGAATGAATAAATACATAAATGAAAGAGCGAATAAATAGATAAGTGAATAAATAAATAAATAGTAGTATGACGAGTGAAAAATGCGAGGAAAAAATCGATGGCGTATGAAATATTTGTCGACGAATTATCCAGCCAACTTGCGTAACGAAGGACTCGAGACTTATCGGTCAGGGATGTGAAAAAGTGGCCGCGACGGTCGTAGGAAC
This sequence comes from Arge pagana, assembly GCA_963969455.1. Classification (NCBI taxonomy): domain Eukaryota; kingdom Metazoa; phylum Arthropoda; class Insecta; order Hymenoptera; family Argidae; genus Arge; species Arge pagana. The sequence continues at coordinate 15,347,586 of OZ018315.1, read as the reverse complement.
GTTTTTCAGAAAGTGTCAACCTCGTGAAAAATAATCGTCGCGTTGTGTGCGACGGTAATTACGCTGTTTGCAGGTATAAAACGATCGAAGACCTTTTACGATGGCAAAAAAGTGCGAGGGGTGCGAAGGAGAAGGAAAAAAAAGTTAGTTTTCGAGCAGCACGGGGATAAAATGTAGAATGAGGATTAATAATAAAAGGAAAATCGAGGAAATGGCGGAGGCGGGAAATCGTTGGAAAAATATTCTGACAAATTGGGGATGAAATTGAAATTTCATTTTATCGCCGCATAAATCTAACGGCGAAGGTAGCCTCTATCGGCTACCGGGTCCCACGGAAGTGTCTCCGTACGCGTCACAAATCCATACACTCGTAACTGTAACGGGGTCGAACGGGGGGCAGGAGGAGAGGGACGAGGATCACTATGGGACGGGGATGGAGGATACAGACGGCACGGACGTGTTGTCCTGGGCGAGTAAGCCGCCTGCACGCGACTGATTTACGCCCTCGACGAACGAGCACGCACACGATTAAGCAAGCTACGCGCAACGACCGATCGAAATAAGGTTTTTTTCACGATCGTTTGCTTTTTTCCCTCCCCTTTTCTCTCTCTTTCTCGTTCTCGCCGCGACTCTTTGGCGCGGTGGGGAGTTAATTGGTAACGCGATCGACGATGCATTATTTGCTGAAAAATGGGTCGTTTCTCGGGGCTGTATGGCACGTTGGGAGAGTTGGGAATAATTTAGTCGAGCACCGAATAATACCCGAGCTAATGCATCGGGTATTTCCGGTTCCGAATGAAATAATGAAAAATTACCGACGAAGCCGATTAAGGTGGTTCTTCGGCTAAGGAGCGTGCTACGCGGGTGCCAAACATGGGCGCGGTGTAAGATTGCGAATACACGTATAATTATCACCAAACCGATACGAATACTAACTATAAACGTGCTACGAATATTATCGTACTCGGTAATTATGAATTAGAGAAACCAACGACGCTGCCGGATATTCACGCGTTCGGTGTACCTTCTCGTTACTTTATCGTGGAATGTATCTTCAGAATTTGCGATAACCCGAGTTTTGTTTGTCATCCACGGAATCCCGATATTTCAAACTACGCATACGTCGTTTTTTGTGCGAATCGTAAAACGAGAAACATTCGATTCCAATTGTGCCGTAATACTCTACTTAAAGAGTACATTTTCATCGAATTTCAGCATCATTCGTTTCTCTGATTCGTTTCTCTGATTCGTCCGAAAATCGACTCTGGAATTTCGTACACGTGAACTACTTTACTTGTTAAACGATAACTCGAAATTTCGAAATTGTCGTAAGTCTGTAGATTGCCGGAAGAGGCACCTTAATTCCGGGGAAAGGCTGGACCAAATCGTATTTCGAGGATGAAATTGTAACGCGGATTAATCGGTATCAAAGATTGGCTCGCGTCGAATATTGGTAATTGTCTGAGACGCGATGGGGCGGATATCGGAGTATGGACGTCAATTCCGCGTCAATTACTGGCCGTAGCGGCAAAGTGGTTTATCGTTCGGTCATCAAGGCGTCAAACCATTCGGAAATCTATGAAATTTCAAATCTCCACGCGTCGCTTGCAAATTCGTCAGGACAGGGTTTCCAATTTTTCTTTCCATCGATCGTCCATCTCCTTCGATGGACATCGCCTTCGGTGCAGACTTCGTTATCCTACATCGATGGATTATATATTTGCGGATGGAGATATCTTCCTCGCCGCGGTGCGGCTCAAAAAAGTCACACGTCAACTTCGAGAACTCCAAATTTATGAATTAAACATGATTCTACGTGATTTTAGTAATCAATAATTGATTATTTACCATTATTATTATCGTTTTAATTATTATTAATTATTAATGATGAAATCAGTATATTTTTGACACTCGAAAAAACAATTGTCAAATCCAAGAATGATGTTTATATATTGGGCACGTGATATAACGTCTGCTCTCTGTACACGTACTAAAAATTAATATTATACGAAGTCTATTGCACGGTTATATCGAATGCATAATATATAAACATCATTTTTCAATTTAAAGAGCGTTTTTCTAGGTGAAAAAAAAAATCTGCCGAAGGAAATATATTTATTTTATGAGTAATTCACTACTCAAAGTGTGTAGAATCATGTCCAAATGATAACTTCGTGGTTCTCGAAGTTGACGCGTGACTTTTTTGAACTGCACCGTGTCGCGTATTGAATTCAATGGAATCATCGAATAATTTTAATTCCTTGCAGCTTGTAGCCTACGTTTCGCATTGAATAGTTGTGTTTTTTTTATTCGAAACGAGCTCACGCCAAACAATGTGGATGATTTTTTGTTCTCCTTTTTTCTCCGACGTTCCCGACAACTCGTTTGCAATTACCGGCGCTCATTAGCGACAGAAGGTGACGTATCTCGAAAGTATTATAATTATTTCGAAATCACTTAACCCGATCGGCGAAGGAGGCTTAATGCTCGAGGTTCGTGCCGGCCATCATCTGTTAGAGAGTTTCGAGCCCGAGAAGTCACGGGGTATATCAGCCATCTATATACTCGGCGTCCACCAAACAATAGCATTATTTCAAGCTACTCGGTGTAGTTAAAAAGGTTAAATTATACGCTATAATAAGCACCTGGTACTCGTGTAATTTCATCGACAAAACAGGAATTCGCCCTGGCGAAAGGGCGCCGGCGATAGCGTAGGAATTTACGACAAAGATACGAACGAGTTAAGTACGCGCGTGAGATGCAGCGGGAAAAAAGCTCACGTTTCTTCTACATTTTCTCATACGTTTGTTCCCTCCCCGTTTCTTTAGCCATAGGCGTTTATTTCACTTCGCCTTCTTCCCCCCGATTTCATCAGCCTGCTTTTCCATTTGTTCGTTTGTCTTGCAAAAAACGCGGTGACAGGAGTCGGCAACGAGAGACAAGATTGTTGTAGGAGGAAATATTGGAACGATACGATCGAAAATAGTTTCGGAAGTAGATCGCGCTCGGTAAGCCGACAAAGGCTAAGCCCCTGCCAAATAAGCCAGGAAGCAGACCGAAACGAAACCCCTTTTCTCTCGCCGACTCCGTTTCCTTGCCGGAACGCTACAACGGCGGTAGCGAGAGGCAAGGGTGAAATCGAGAGTTGGGATAGGTCTGCCCTTGTCGCCGGCTGCCTAGTAATTACAGATCCCCCAACCATCGTCGTCTCATTTAATTTCATCTCTCGTTGCCGAAAAAGTTATCATCGGCATTAGCGAACAGAATCCGAAAATCTGAATCTATTGATAGCGCCGCGAAAGCTCCGAGCAATTTTTATGGACAAGATACAGCAGAACAATAATTATCATTATAATTACAATATCACAGTACCATAAGCAATTATTGCTGATTCGAAGTGTCCGAGAGTGGGCAACAATGAACACAATTTTCACCGTGAGTTTTTGTTTTTTAATCTCCTTAAAACGTCATACATTTTGCGGAAATCGATAAATTTGTCGAGGGTATTTTTTCGAACCAGACAGATGACCTTGACCTCGACAAACCAATTGACCTCAAAGACCAATGAAAATATAATTCTTTCTCGTTTGGTTTTATCAGATCCAGCCGTTAGGAGCTTGCGAGACGTTGAAGAGAAATAACGTAAAGAATTTACATCCGGAGCTGGAAGATTTTTGAAAGAATCGTAATAACTCTATTAACTCGTTAATATTCCTAGCGGGGAGAAACGCGATTTCCGTTCACGATTGATCAGAAGATAGTTGTTAGACTTGCTTTTGCGAATGGTTTGGTGATTTGCCAATTTGCTAATTCTTATCCCCACATGCTACATGCTCCAGTCTCGTACTCGTTCTTCGTCAATTTCTGGTATTTATTCATCTTCTCTCGTCGTCTCTTATTGGTCGCTCGGTATTAAATGGCCGACAGTTTTTGTCGGCGCTAAACCTTCGCCCCTCGCCTCTCGCCCGCGCTACGAAGCCGCGGTTTCTTCGTTTTTCACTGCTTTATCGCTGCAATATCTGGAAGTGCATTTTTCCGGATATCGAACCTACGACGACATGCCAAAGAAAAAGCACAGCCGCTTCCAATATTCCCTCCATTGTATCCGGCCCGCCGCTCGCGACGATCCCTTCGATTCTCATATTGAGAGCTCTCCATTTTTCCTCGCCGTCATTTCGGACAATTTCCGAATCTGTCCCCGTCTTCTTTTTTCCCCTCCTCCGCTCGCCAAGTAGCTATTAAAATAGAGAGATTGTATCGCGCGGAATTACAACTGCGATCGGAAAGATTTCACCGTGAAATCGAACCGCGAGTAAAATTCGCAGGTTCAACGAACTTCTCCCTGTTTTTTTTTCCTCCCCTTTTCTCCATCAATACTCTTATCAGTCTGGCGAAATCCTCGCGGATACACGCGGAGAAACCGAAGGCGAGCTGAAAAATTGAATTCTCACGAGAAAATTGCGGGTGTCCTATAAAATATTGACGAACTCGTGCGAAAGCTCTGGAATTCCGACTCGTCGGGAAATCTCATAGTGTCGGACTTATTTGTGGCGAGTGTGTTTTTTTTTTTTTTAATCTTAGATCTACAAAGCTGCGCGATACCATCGATAGATCGATCGGGGTGTATATGTACAGCGAGCGAACTTATTTCATGGTTTTTTTCCACGTGTATTTTTATCTTCATCTCGTACTTCGTTACTATCGATTGCGGTGGTAACATCCGAGTATCATCGTACGATTCCATCAAACGGTATGACGATCATTAATAAATCACTTCGCGGTGCGCGGTGCAGTTAATCTCGCTTTGGGTTGTAAAATGTGGAATTAATTTCAAATACAGTCGTTTCTACGTCCCCGTTGTGTGCGTGAACGATGCTCCCCTACGCGCGTCGCTTACTCGAACACGAAGGAACGACGCGTTCACACGTAACAATAACATTGTTACCACGCGAAATCAATCATTATCAGAATATTATTCGACTCGCTTCTATCATCTATTGCGCGCGGAATCTCGTTGAATATTTTACAACCCATTCGAGCGGCACGATACGATACGACGAGGATGTCAGAGAAATTGACGTATCAAATACGTTCGACTTCTCGATCGAACATAAGAAATATATTATCAATTTTCTACCGCCAGGCGGTCGATGCTCAACGTTTCGAGTCAGCAAACCCTGCCGAAAAAAAACGAACAGTTTCAAATAACTCGCCTCGACAAAAATTACAAACGCTGTCGCGCAATTGTGCGTCTATTAATTTTCAAAATTTGCAATTATGGAGTGATCATTTTTTTCCATTTCTTTTTTTGATCTGGTTAGATTGTTTTTCGCGGATGAGCATCATCGTGGACAGCGGGATACTGCACTATGATAAAAAATACGAACACTCTTTTCCATATTATTTATTCATTTATTCATTTATTAGAGTATTAAAAAAATAGTAATATAATATAACTTGATGCCAGGTAGAAAAATTAAATACTGTTATCTCCATTTTGCAATAATTAAAGGGAAGAAGACAATTCAAAAATAACAACCGTAATCGAAGTAGAATAATTCATCTCGAAGATTAATTAACGATTCTTTTTTTCCTTTTTTGTACGTAACAATAATTAAAATGATAATTACAACAAATTGCATGGCGTGCGCAGAGAAATGTTTTGCTCTATGTCGTGACCCTATTAGTTCGTACATTTTCGGTTGCTGGATACAAAACTTCAGCTTGGGGGTCGAATCATCGGTTGATTTTGGCCGTGGCCGAAGGTGTGCTTTTTACGGCCGAAGGTAGCCACAGCTGACCTTACGCGGAGTCCGGCGTCCCATGTTCGGCATCGACACGCGTGAAAGTCGGTATCGCGGCAATCTTCAAAAGTTATTCGAGTGATTATAGACAACTCGTTTGCTACAGTTCAAAGGACCAATTTCCATTTTCAATCTGCGAACCGCCCCACGAAAGCTTTGTTTGCTCGCGCATGATGTAGACGTGCGCGAGGCACGTTCCCGGAATTTCTCGACAAAGCTTAACAAAGTTTAAGCTTCTCCGTGTCATCTCACCCCTCGGAGATCTTTATAATACGAACCGATACGATTCGTCTTCTTTGCGTTCGTAACTCGATTTCATAGCGATCGGTGCGAACATCCGCATCGATTCGACTCGTTGATTTCTCATTCGAGGAAAACCAAGATCGTAAATAACCACGAAGGAGCCGAGACAAAATCGTCGAATATAACGCGATAGCGTTCTTCGGATTTGAACAAAAAATCATTTTCAAAAAAAGGTTCCCCGCGTAGACATTTAATTTTAACAATCTGAAAATTAGCGTCGACAACGGAGAAATAGAGATAACGATAGAACAAAATATTCTGCCAAAAACATTTAACGATTGAAATTTTAAAAACTGGTGGAAACTTAGTTGTTCAAAAATGACCCGAGGAAAGTGTCTTCCAACAGCTAGACCGATTTGAGCGTGTTAACGTGCGAGGAACGTGTTAAAAAAAATTGTACGTCTAATTTCTTGTACTTTCGCGAACAATCGACTGAGCGATTCGTCGATCGTTGGGAGTTTTTTATTTATTTTGGGGGATCCATCGTTATTGTATTATGCATCTTCGTGATCGTGGGACGATTCCCGACGGATCGACCGCATTATATCCGCGGATCCGCGGGTGGATTCTTTTTAATTCGTTGATCAATGAACGTCGATCGACGTCGATGTTCGACGTCGCGTCGTTGTCCAGCTCCCGAGCTGTCAGAGGCGCGTCGAACGTTCCCATTCGAATCAGTTGGACTCGACACGCGTGCTCGCGATATTAAAATTTCGCCGCAACGCTCGTGCCCGTTTTTTTGTCTATTTCTCCCATTTTTTCTACGTCGCGTTACGATTTTTCCTCTCTTTTTCCCTCCCGCATCGCGACTGGTTCGCGTAATGACGCGCTCGGCGGAGCAGGAACGAATCGATCGACCGCGAAATACAATAATTGTATTTTATTGAGAGAAAGAGAGGGAAATCATAAATTTTCATTTACCCTCGCGTCCGTATTACGTACGTACCGAACACCTGGGCATGCACGCGTTTATCCATGCATTTTACAGCCCACGGCACTAGCGCAGCTTCGACGAAAAGGCCGAATATTTATCGGGCGAATTTTCGTACTACGCCGCGTTCTCCTATATCCGACCGTTCTTTTTAACCGCGACGTTTATTTATTCATTCATTTCGCCGAGCCGCGTCTACACATTTTCCCAAAGAATACCTTTCGCTCGCGGAGACTGACAATGAGCGAAACCAGCGAAGTAACGCGACAAAAGTGAAGAAATAGAAAATGCTCCGAGAACTGAGCACAAACATGCCTTTCAAATCCCCAAAAATTATAATCGCGATCGTAACGATGTGCCGTAATTTGAATCGGCAGCGTACATTCAGACGCGGCTGACCAAACGCGCGTCGTACTACTTGATTTCTTTACCGCGCGTCGCCGCGCTAATTTCCGTCCTTTCACAAAAATCCCGTTCTAAAAAAAAAGCTAGAAAATTCTGAATCTTCTGGCAAACCAACAATTCACCAAAAAAGATGTCTGCCTATTTTCGCAAATCTTTTTATCGTTCTCCACTGTCCTGTTAATTCTCAACATAAGTTACATTGCTTCTTGCATTTTTATGAAATTGTGGATGGGTGATCAGTGCCTCGCGTGTCGAAGGTTGAAAATTTGAGATGACGAAAATCTGAAAATTTTCGAAATACCATGGAAAATTTCGAATTTGTGGGGAAAAAAATTTATCGCATATTTTTGTTGTTGTTGTTGGTGTACGTGAACGTTGGATTCGACGCTGATGGTACAGTTTGCCATTTGTCTATTTGTCGACAAAGAATTAGCGACGGTTCTCTATCGCTAGTTTGCTGCGAGGCGTGGGCAAGTATCGCTAATAACGACACGGAGCTGATAAAGTGTAGAGAGGGGTGGGAGGGAGCTCGGATGGAGACGCGAGACGCGAGACAAGAGTACTGAATTAGTAGTGCAATTCAGACGAGCGGAGATTGGAGATTGATCGTCTCACGTACGTCTCTCGTTCCTATTATTGGTACAGCCAATAAATTCGGCAATAGTTCTGAGAATCGATCGAGAACTCGACTATTGATTCAATTCTCCTCGCACTACGAACCCGAGAAATTTCCAAACATCAAAAACGGAAAACCTTCCAAATTGTATACCTATCGAAACTGTTTGTCGGATTTAGTGGTGAAAAATAAATCTATAAAATTTCGTGGTGAAAAATAAATCTATAAAATTTCGTGGTGAAAAATAAATCTATGAAATTTCGGGGTGAAAAATAAATCTATAAAATTTCGTGGTGAAGGAAAAAATCACACGTTTTTGAGAAATTTCTCCAATTTTTCTCACTTATTCTCATTTTACCATGCTCCTCCGAGGTTTTATTTCCAACTGACAATACAGTCGATGTTCGATGAAATAGGAGGGGCGACAGGGAAATTCGAAGCTGAGCTTTAATTTTTTTTTTTTCATCTTTGATTTTCCATTTTTCTTTCCCTCGATCGGGCGCCGGAGGAGTCGAGGGCGGAAAAGTCTGGTCGAAAAACGGGAGCAAAATCGGGGGGGAAATGTCGGGGCGAGTCTGATTTACAGCGGAGGGAAATCGAGGCGAGGAGTTATGTCGAGTCCTCGAGATGTCATCCGGTACGTACGAACCGTCGCGACACCGCATCCGCCGACCCGACCCGACGCAACGCGTCGTCCTCGATCTTTTTCCCTGAAATACTACGATTTATTCTCAACTTTTATTTATCGAAAACCGCGGAACGACTCTGACAAAATAGCATCGCGGCTCAGCGAACCTCGATTCGATCGTAGAGCCTCTTATTCGCCTCGTCGTTTTTATCTCATCGATATTTTTTCGAGATAAATTGATTTTCATCGATACGAATTCTCTCGACGTTTCTCCGAGTAAGGAGTCAGAAATTGCACATGGGAAATTGAATATCGCGTCGATTCCGATTTTTCTCGCAAACTCACGCGAACCTTTCGTTATTCCTCCCTGCTATTGCGAATTAGCAAACTAATTAGCAATTTCCAAAAGCAAACATTCGCACCACGCTCAGACTTTCCCCCGAAACACGACGAAACCTCGGAAAGCTCTCTGTCTCTTATCTCTCAGATTATCAATATTTATCTTTGATCACCCTCGCGATACTCGCATTCTCCGAACAACGAGGGAAATAAATATCTCCTCGGGTAACCGTAGGGATTCGATACATTTCGAGGCCTCAGAAACGCGAGAGAACAAATAAAACGAACATGGGCGCGCTTTCCACCATGATCATTTTTACTCCACATGCATTGAGCGCAATCTCTATTTTCCCCGAACCCAACAAATGAGACACCAACATTGTTGTCATGTTTAACAAACGTTTTAAAATTTAGTAACGGTTACAAGAAATTTCGATAGCCGTAACGATATCAGAAAACTATTCGATCAGAGTAATCGTGACTAAACCCTCGTGACTACAGGAACATTGATTTGAGTGGCCTTGCATTCGGCTTGAAGTAACAAGTAATAGTATATGCGGATCGCTAAAAATTATAGCGATTATATGAATAAAACAGCAGACTAAATAATTACGGTGAATATTCGAGAAAAGTTGAATACACCGCTGGAAAGACTGTGGATATTATTAAATTCCAGGCGTAGTTACTGTTACTAAATTACAAAAGCTCGCTGTACCTCAATTATGCTTACCTCGACGAAAAAAATGTTACGACTACTGTAAAAATTTTATTGTATTAAAAATATTGTTTTGACACGTTGAATTTCTCTCAGTGTGCTGCTCTCGGGAATTAGAAAGTTTCTCGGTTGAATCTAACGATGAGAAAAAAATGAATGGCACTTGCAACCACGAATTCAGGTTCGCGTATATCGTGATCAAAATAGCAAGTATGAATTGATGTTCATTCGATACATACAGCTTATCCTTGTGCTATTCGCAGACAGGGTTTGATACGCGAGTTGAGATCTCTAATCCTTCGAATCGACTCGTTCAAGTTTCGTAGGATTATGGTAGAACGCACCAGCCGAAACTCCAACGAAATTTTTGTAACCATTGCCATTCTAGTGACGAACCTGAATCACAATTATCGTCGGCGTCTATGATTTGTGGAATTTGTTGGATATTTTCCCAAAGTCGTGGGGGAATTTAGACTCGAAAATGAAATACAGCTCGTCGGATGATTTTTTGTGAATCGGAATCCATAACAAAATTCGATGTCGTGATGAGAAAAACCATCGACTAACGTTGGTAGACAATGGACGGGGGTGATGGAATGTTATCATCATCGTCGGTGTTGTTTGCAGCGTGATAATGCGGGTGTTATGATTAATCCTGGCGTGAGTTAGCGAGTCGGATTTCCAGCCGTCAGGCTCGAATAAAATATTCGGGGAGGGGGGGTCGAACCTTGGTAATGACACTTGTTACCAAAAGGAAATGAAATCTTACAGCCTAGAAATACTAAACTTAGGTATTCTACTGAACGAGTACGAAGCCGAAACACGCGTTGCCTATGTACGAGTATATACTGGGCATTCCACGCCAAATCGATGGGTTCGAATAATTTTTGATCTCCTTCATTTGTTGATATTTGCAAGTGATAAAAAATCATCGAGGAAAGCAAACTTACTAACTCAAAAATCGCATATGAAAATACTTTGAATATTTTTTTTGTATTTTTTTCTAAATAGTGTGTAAGAAAAGGAATATTTCAATAGAAAGTAATTTCAATTTGGACCATTTTTGATGGAGCTATGAGCGAAAAACGGTCTTTTGGAAATATCGAAGAACGAAGGGAATCAAAAATTCGAACTATTCAAACCGTCCGATTTGGCGTGGAATGCTCTATATGTGGATACATACGTGGATACGGGCTATCTCGTATCGCGTGTCGTAATCAAAAATTACGAATTATGGGAGGATCGCTCCTCGGATATCTTCTGCTGAAACATCTTCGTAACCTTTTTTCTCTCCGTCGATAGCGAATCGAGCGAATCCGATACTTCCTACCACGTTATCGGATCAACTCGTCCATAATTATCCTTAACGTCACGTCGAAAACGGTAGGCGGAAATAGTAGCTGCTACAATTCTAACGGGAATCACAGAAACGTCCATTCGAATTTATCGAATTCGACCGATTCGAAGTTCGAGGAGCGAATCGATACTAAAAATAGTATTTCGTGGAAATGAAGACGTCACTGCAGGTGTAACGATCGCGAAAATCTTTTTATGCTTATCGGTTTTTCTCCATCACCGAAAAAAAATGTCAAAATTACTAAAATCACATTTTTCCACCGGTAAAAAAATCATCCTTGAGAACAACGATTTGATTATTAATATTCCCAGGATGGCTTTGCATCTTTATTCGATACTATCGCTCCTCTGATTGTCAGAATACGGAGGTATCATTTTTACACGTTTCTTTAGCTACGAATTTCGATAATGATTATCGAATTATTCCGACAATTAATCGACGAATAACGATAATTCTGTTTGATATTTTTTTTTTTTTTTTGAAGAGAAGGAACAGGAAAATTGCAAAATTTGTGCAGCGATTTGTGAAAAAGCTCGAAGAGGCCAGTTCTTGAGCGTTAAACTGCGAACGATCGTGACTCGCCGGTTCCTCGCCGTTGTTACACAACGCCACGCGTTATTCCAATTACAACGACTTTAATAGCGGATGCCTACGGTCGTTGCGCGTGTGTGGCAAAACGTCGTTCTCGGAGATTTAGATGCGTGTGAAATTTTACGGCTATTCGTTTAAAAGCTCCCTGCGCGACTTTCGTTTCTTCTTTTTCACCGTCTCTCTTCGCCCAGCATTCGGTTCTTTCACTCCGATTCGATAAACGTATATCTGTAGCAGGAATTCGCGCGTACGTTGCATTCAGGTGGAGGCTGGTGATTAGCTAGTATCATTGCAAGCTCGCGCCATGTACAAAACTCCAGTTACGCGAGCTGAAAATGGAATTTTTTCATCGGAAAACCAAACCTCGTCGAACATTCTCGACAAGTCTGCTCGAATATAGCATATTTCTCTGTGTTCGCGTGCTTTCTCCCGGTTTTATTCGAGCATTTCCCGAGGATAATTTTTCAACATTTTTTTAGAGTAGACCAACAAAGTTGAGAATCCAACTCGTTGTTTCTGACATTTTTGAATGATTTATCACCTCACCGCGTAGCCGGAAGCTCGTATTGACGCGTCACCGATCAAAATCACGATATCAACGGTGACGAGATAGTTCACTGACAAATTACCGGTGTACCGACTCATTGGCTAACAATGTTCATCCGATCATTAATAACAATTAACATTTTGCTCGCGTCACGCGACGACGTTTGATAACAATTATTTATCGTACATTTCCTACCCGCGACGATTATTTACGCCACGTTCTCGCCGCCTAAATCACTGCTTCCCAAAAATACTATTTTCTTCTGCTCCACCTTCGTGAAAATGAACAATCGTCGATGCGCACATTTTCCGAAACAATCTACGACAATCATTCGCACATCTTACCATCAACATCAAAATTGCATACACAATAAATTTCTCCTTTCAGCGTTTTCCTTCAAATTCTTTCTCAGTCATCTTTTTTCTATTATCGTTCCTACTTTGCGTGGTCGTTTCTTATCTGTTCAAATTTGAATTTTATTTCTCGCCTACCTGCTACTTCGATGTCAACTCCCATTTTTCTCTCCGCTTCGCGTTCTATTATTTCTGTTTGTCCCTGAATTTTCGAATTTTCTACCAAGAGTCTGTTTCGAGTTTCCAATGGTTTAAACGCTACGTGTTTGTTGTACCTTTTTCTTGTTTATTTTTCGATACAATACGGCGACATCTTTTCTCAAATCGCAAATTTTTTGATAAAATCCACTCACCACGTGCGGAGACCAGTGATGCGGCCAGGTTCGAGTCTCGTGATTCGCGGTGTTAGGCTGACTTGCTAAAAAGACGACTCGCCTGTCGGCACTTCCGGTTCCGGTGCCCGTTGTCGCCAGAAGGGCTGTTCTCGCACGCGACCCGCCGAGACTGAGGGTTGGCGACGTGTCCATCTTCTATCTGAGACAACGTTACACGTCACGATTATTCACCCTCGTCGCATGCATATGCACACGTAGCGATAGTGTGTTTCTTCTTTTTTTCCACTTTCCATCGATGAAACGAGAAATCGAGGGAAATTGAAATTACCAGCGAAGTTTATCGACACGTTCATGAAACTGCCACGTGACAGAGTGAAACGTGAGGTGGAATATTTATTTATTCGCTGAGAAACGAGCAGAATCTGTTTTTCCAATTTCTTTCGAATAGTCGATTCTTCTCTCCTCGAAGTGCTTGAAAATCGTGGCTTTCAGCTATTCGAGAAAAATTCAGGAATTTGAGTATGTTTGACATTACTTACATTTTTGATAGTCTTCTATACATCCGGAGAACTATGTTACAAATCCACTGTTATTCGATAGCCACGACAATTATATTATCCTCTCGCCTATTAATTTTCACTCCTTCTACTAGGTATATTTAAATTCTCTATGGGAAAACTTCATTGATATGTTTCGGATAATTTAACATTTTCCATTGCAACTCGCGATTTACCCTTCGGATTACGGTTTCACTTTATTAAACTCGATAATCGCGGCTTTTTTCACTCTTCGACTCACTGATTTCTCGTCTCGTCGGCGAATCGCGAATATTTACAAATCATATTATTTCTCGCCGTCGCACACATTTTTTCCCCTCGATCAGCTGCGAATCAGATTTCGAAATTCCATTTCTCTCCGAAAAATTACCGCTTCCATTTTTCTATCAGCGGATTCAGGCTCGAAATAATTTCGAACGAATTCGTTTCGAATTTTCGCGCGATAGAATTTGTTTTTTCATGCTTTCGCTTTAGGAATACTTTTTACCGACATTTTTATTTTCTCATATATCTTCGTTGCAGCGTCATTCGAATGGCGAGTAACGAACACAACGATTCCTACGATTCAAACACATTTTTGTATTCACGCTCATAATTTCTATTCGCTGGCTCGTTTTTTATGGATATATTTCTCTTGCTACGTGCGATTGAACACTGAAGGCCTTAATTACGTCTTCCCACTATTTTCTACCGCGAAAATTTTACGTATAAAATTGACGGACTGATTTCAGCTGCTCCATTAAATTTTTTGACAATTGACGATCGTAGAACTTTTCACCCCTCTTTCGCGGGGACGTTACGGGAAAAAACGCAGCGGATCCGCGAAAGTGCGAGGATCGGTCACCACGACTCGGCTCATCGTCGTCAGCAGAATCCGCGCACCGATGACGAGCTCGCTCGATTTCCAGACGCGATTCCCGAGATCAAGCCTGGTCGCCGGAGATGACGACTTGCGTCGCGTCGTGAGTCGCGCGCGGCACTGAGCGAACCGCGGCACCCTCCGGGGCACTCCACTTCGGCGTCGCTTTCGCGAACTCACGTGGCTGCTCGATCCGCCTGCGCCGAATTTCGCGCTCCGCTTTTCTCTCCCCCCGTTCTCCACCTCGAAATTCGACTCGATTCGCCTCCTCTTTGGGCGTTAGTCCACTGCTTTAGACACAAGACGAAGGGTAAGTTGCAAAATTTATCGTCGAACAATTTGTTTCGCGAGGCTTTCGTTCTTGTTTCTTCTCGTTTTTTTTTTTTCATTCAGTTGCGAGGCATAGAATTCATTTCTGCAACTTTCCACAACGCGATAAGCTCTGAATATTTTGGATATTCGTAATTCCGGTTCCGTTTTGATTCAAGCCGTTCGCCGTGATCGGTTCTGGATTAAAATGAAAAACATAAATGGTAACGCGAGATGCTAGAGTTTTTTTTTTCTGGAATTCCTATAATTTCCACGAAGTTCGATTTTGGCTGGAAAGTTTTCGCGAGGCTGTGGAAAAACGACGATGGGATCGGGCGAATGAACGGAAAATGGTGGTAGTTTTGAGAAAATGAATAGAGGGAGCGAGAGGAGTTTCGCGTCGTTTACGTGGGATGAAGATGTTGCTGCTTCTTCGAGGGAAGAGGTTCCGTCAGTTGAGACCGAAGCTTCTTAAAGGTGATGAATATTTGAAGACGTCTCGAGACGCGACAGGGCAACCCTATCCTAGCCCTAAACCCATCTCCGCTCGTGGATGCTCATCCTTGCCCTTTACTCCCGGTCGAGTCCGTTCTCGTACCTTCATAATTCCAGCTCGGGTGAAGACCTCGGACACGGGATTTGGCAGCGCTAACTTCTTGCGACTGTAATTGATAGGGGGCATCATTCGTGGACGTACGAGTGTCCATCTTAGCTCGCGAAATCGTTAAGTAACGACCGCCGATTCGTCGCTGCGGCCGAAACAACCCGCCGAGCGATCTACAGCCGCAACAACCCTGCGACCACCTCGTTAACAATTCACATCACCTTGGTGACTTCGGATCTTATATTTTCGATTATCATCCATCGCCGTCCGTTTGTCCATGCCATTTTTTCTCACCCCTTCTTTTCCCCGACTGAGAAAAATGCCGCCGCCTATCCGGCATCGCATCGTCGCGCGAAACAGGGATATATTCCGAGGAGGGAGGAAAAAACGGGGAAAGGGAACGAGGTAATACAGATTTATCGGCGTTTTATGCGGCGTTTCGCTCGAGGGCGGGTATTCTTCGGCGAAAATCAGTTCTCGCACCTCTAGTCGTATAATGAACGTACGAACGAGACTCGTAGTCGTCAAATGAGCGTATCGATAAATCGTAAACGAGCTTTTACCACGATCGAGACAAATTGAAATGTAACTCGCCGTCCCTGAGTCATGCCTCGACTTATTGTCGCGAGGTGCTCCAATAAACGTGGAAGTAAGAAATGCCTGAGAAATGAAAATTGGCTAGTTCATTGCGATGGTCAATAACCATCAATCGTCACTCGTTCCTTTCGAATTTCGTCTCTTTATTCTTGGTTCTCTCTATTTCGCGATATTTTCACGTAGAAAATGTTTCTCGTGGAAAAGTCCGTCGCCCTGTACGTAGAAGACAGCGTCTTTTTGGGAAAAAAAACGCGCGACCATTCGAGAGATTGACCTGGCAGCGTGATTGAAAAATCGAGCGATCGGTCATAATTAGCTGGAAATCCACTCGCGTCATTCGTCTCGGTATCATCGCGTGTCAATCGAGAAAACACGCGAGGTGTCCCGCAGTGAAATGACCCGATTTTCTTCGACACCTCGGATCGCTTTACCTGCGAGTTTAATTAATGTACCAAGCCCTTCTATCGTTCTCACTGACAGCCCTCGGACGTTGACGAGCATCGCGTTAAATCGCTGCGACGTGATCCTCGATACACGCTCGCACCTTCTCTCCACCCGCTTGAATTCGTCACGTGGAATTTCAACTCTATTCGCGATCTTCACGTTCGTCCGTTTCTTCCACCATCAAAGAACTCGCAATTTTCTCGGATCCAAAAAATCCACTGGGGAAATGATAACATTTCTAATTTCTTACGTCCGGATCGGATATTCGCCATTTTTTATCTTCTACGAGAAGCAAACGTTGGTCGAATAATTTCCAAGAGAGAACAATCAAGATTTTCTCTCCGTTCTCTTCGCACGCGAATAATCATTAGACATTCGAAGAATGAAAACTTCTCATTCGGACAGTTTGAACATTTTTTATCGGTGATTAGCTCAATTTTTTGATTTTTTCTTCTGCCCTTTGTTTTTTACCAATACAATTCGATCGGCACATAAGAAGCTAAATTTTCGTGGACAATAGTCGATGGAATTTCCCCAAAATTTCCAAGATGGAAACATCGTTATTCCTCGCTCGTAACCGATGGATTTTCAAGACATCTCGTCCTGTTTGATCTATCTTCGGGGAAAAATTCGACGGGTTAAAAATCACTTCCAACTTCATCCCACTCGTCGTTTTCTCCTCTCTCGTCCAGCAGACTCGAATTTTCGAATCCGCGTTCCATTTTATAAAAAAAGTACGCAGATGGATTCCTTGTTTCGCGGGATCGCATCGAATCGCCGAAGAAAAGCTGTCCGTTTTTTTCCCACCGACGAATGATTTTTCCGAAACGTATTTCGGCAGCGAATTCTTGTTTCCCTTGGTATCAAAGGCTCGTTTTCGAGTCGGGAAATATCGATTCGTTGCCGAGGCCGCTGGCGAGAAAAATCGTTGTGATCTTATTTCAAATTCGAATCAGATGGATGAAATTAGAGCAATGCGAGTCGATTCCGGAAAAAGCTATGCCTCTGTAAAATGTCGACGACGAAGGACGAGGAAAAACGAAAGTTGAAACGAGGGTAATGGAGTATCTTCAACCTCCGTCGAAGTTCTAGCCACGTTTAATAAAATATCATTCGTTATGGAATTAGAGAGAAGTTTATCGGAATTTGAAAGTTAGCCGGGCAGAGAGAAAAAGAGGAGACTGCGATGTACATAGCACACATCTATATAGACACATACAGATGTGTGCGCGTGTGTGTCAGACGTCGAGAAGTAATTTAATTAGATTCGACAACGATGAGTTTTTCAGAGAAAAGACATTCTGATATTCGAACGTCAGACATCGCTCGCGACTAACGGGTATCTCATTTCGTATTCCCAACTTGTTTCGTCATTTTATTGTACGTGACGTTATCGCGCCATTCGGCTTTCGATGAACGTGTTCGACGGAGCTTCACTTGCTAGACGAGGATCATTGAAAGAACAGTTTGGAAATTGCGACAGAACATTTTTGGATGACGATGGCATTTCGTTGGCGTCGAGTATCTTTCAAGATTTTCCCCGCGCCGTTTTCAACGACCGGCGAAACAATTTGAACACATTTGGAACACGGCTATCGCCGGTTGTACACTCCCTCGTATTTTAAGCTGACCATTTTTCAGCATTTGCCCTATGCATCAACGCTACCACTTCGAATCTGCATAAGCCACGAATACACTCCTCTCTTGTTCCCTCAAATTTCGACTCTACCTCGTTCAACGCCAATTCCTCACGTGATTAGGATCCTTCCGCAACGCCAGTCTCGCGTCCCGGACGATTTTATCTGTCGTTTAACGACGTCGAGCCGAACAGCGTCAACGAGGAGCGATAAAAGCGCGACAAATAAGATGTTCCGTTAAGGGTGTATCGTTAAGACACCTCAAGATCCTGCGGCGATAAACTTCCACGCGACTTCGGGCGAGTCCTATTTTTTCGCAGATCCCGAGATCAATTCGTTCGTCGTACGCGAGTTTTGTTTCCGGGTTAAGCGGGGGAAAAAATGGTGAGCGAGTCGATATGAGTGGGAGGATGAAGGATTTACAGCGCGAACATGTGCAACGATAGGCGGCGACAGGATATTTGGGAACGCGGTCCAATGAAACAATTCGGACGGAAATTTACGAGGATTTTACTCGACCGATCGACTCGAGTGCAGAGGGACGTCTTATTTATGCAACGCCGCGCATACCGCATTCCCAAAGATCTTAACGGGTTTCAATTTCCGTTGGCCATCAATATTATTTAGTTTAGTTCGGACCGCGGCGCATCTCACGATTCTCGTCCTCATCCGAACCTTCGAGGATGCTGCGGACCTCTTCGACTCCCCGGTACCCCGTCACATCCTGTCGCCGAGCTTTCCGCATGCGGCTCACGCCTGTCCCGAGGAAATTACTTGTCGCCTCTTCTGTCTCTCGACTATGTCCTTCCGAAAGGATCCCACTTCTGCCACCAGATATTCGCT
This sequence comes from Arge pagana, assembly GCA_963969455.1. Lineage (NCBI taxonomy): Eukaryota > Metazoa > Arthropoda > Insecta > Hymenoptera > Argidae > Arge > Arge pagana. The sequence continues at coordinate 15,328,812 of OZ018315.1, read as the reverse complement.
CGATTCTCTCGTCGGGATCCGCTGCATCTCTCTCTCTCTCTCCGTCACCCTCTCTCTTCCGACTCTCGTATAAAATTCCACTCATCTTTCTCGTTCCCACTATCAATTTTGGAAAAAACCAAAATCCCTCCTCGAATACGGACAGCAGCGCGACAAACGTGCGTTTGACAGAGCTTGCGATGCGGACAAACCGCACAAAGTTTGATTCACCACCGAGCGCTCGAGACAGAAGGCTGTTTCGATTATTTTACGAAAAGTAGAAGGCTCGTTTATTTCATTTTATTCCACAAAGATTACAAAGCAAAGTCGTAGGAATGGAAATGAAATCGCAAACAGAAATTATCTGTCGTTAAACTTGTCATTCGCGTTCTCAACGAGCCTCGAAATGTCAGGGCAATCCGATAAATCCTTGACATTTCCTACTAAACTAATGAAAAGGTCGACCGTTTCTACGTGCAACTCTATCACTGCAAAGCTTAGCGACCTATTTCTTTTCGTTTTAGCACTCGCGTCAATCGACGCGGCTCGCTGTTAACGCGTGTTAATCGCACCCGTAGAAACGTGCGTATCCAACGTGTGCAGAAGTCCGATCAAAATCGCGGCGTTTACCCGAGGGAATAGAATTATAAAGCAATTCGAGCGATTCTCGCCTGCTTTATGATCTTCGGACCTCCGAGTATGGACGCGAATATGGCGCCGGTACGAAACCGCCTTTACAAACTACTGAAATCTAATCGCGCATCTGCATCGACAGATTTACGATTATCGCATTATCGAGAGATATTCACGGACCACGTTTCCTCGTATTTTCAGCTGATCAAACCCGCGAAACGTTTCCGCCCCTTATTTTTCTCCGGCTTCAACGGAGGTCGGATAACAGCAGATGTAAGCGTGTCAGATAAAAATTGAACGCTGCTCTGCCGTTTCAAGATAAATATTCGAAAAATAGACGCGTAATACGTCGCGCTGCTTACACGTATCCTGAATAAAATCTGCAAGCCTTCGTATACGCGAATATACTTCGACATCCATCCAAACTTCGCGGATTGTACTTATTTCTAATGCCAATATTTTCCTTCGCGTCATTTCGTACCATTTTTTTTTTTTGTATAATCTCATTTTTCTTCTCAATGCGATGTAAAAGAATTTGTTTCTCAAAAAGACAGCCTACTATTCTCGTCGATAATCACTATAAATCATTATAAATAGATGTCGAATGTGAAAACTTTCAGCATTTTCTACGTACGACAAGATGCATATGGGTAGGGGTTCGAAATTTTGATTTTTGCTGCGAAACTTGTATTTTCACAGTCAATAATCCTGCGAATTTCAATAGAAGACGTAGCCACGCATGTTGAAAATAAAGGGGTCGTCATATTCTGGGCATTATAACGGTTATCTGTGGATAATCCACGCTTATTGCTCTCCAGATTAAAATCTCACCGCGTCGCAATAACATTCAAATATCAACGTTTAATATTTTCCTAGTTCCCCGTCACGCGGCGTCCCGTAAATGAACGTATATTTCTCCGTTTTTTTGAAGCTCGTATGACACCCAGTATCAAGCAAGCGAAGGTTCTTCGGAAAAACACGACGATGAACATGATTTTAAAGATGATTTCAAAGTTTTCGATCTACTGTCGCGCGAACAGAGCAACACGCTTGATAACAGATTTTTTGCCGTCACCTCGTTTGGTGGAAAATATCTCAAAAACGAAGTAACGCGCGAGTACGAGTGTGTTTTGGTGAAAGTTTACACATGTAGGGCTCCTGCGATGGGATGGGAGGAGAACAAAGGACGGTGGAACAAAAAGATAAAGGTTTTCTTTTCATGCGAACCTCGTCGCGGCAAGATAAGCGCAAAGGGTCGTGCTTTCACGGTCGTCGACGATTCGAAATAAAAATTACAATCGTTAACGAGCCTTCGAAAAATGGATCCTCGTAAACAAGAGTTCCTTATCGATATATGATTTTGCGAATTTGGTTTCGGGATTTTGTTCGCATTTTGAAGTTGTTCGATTGTTTTTCTCTCGAGAATGCTCTTCTCATACCGATTCTCGAAGTAGGCACGATGCGGTGTACTTTGTAGCGCCATGATTAAAACGCTAGGGGTTGAGGTTGAGAATGAAGCTGGCCGAAAACTCGCGGCATCGTTGTCTCTCTGTTCCAAAAGTGAAGGTGGTTTGGCGCTGTGTCGTTCCACGAGCTCGGGGTTGAGCTCTACGCAACAAGGGCGACGCGGAGGAACGGAGAGAGGAAAGCTCGCAAGCTCCGCGCGCGAAGCGAGACGGAGAGAACGAGGGAGTTTGGGGTTCTTTTCATTATTTGGGAGCTCAGTGCTCGCCGCGTTAACAATACGACGGATCCCACCCCACTAATAGCTCTCATAACCGGGCGCGAGGCGACGCTATTTTCGCGGAAAGGGAAGACTGAAGCCGAAGCAAAAGCTTCCGAAGTTAATTTTTTAATCCTTGCCGTTCCTCTTATTACGTTTCAACTCCGATTAGTCGCGCTTCGTCGCACGTCTTCTCTTCTCCGCTCGCAACGGCGAATCAAACTCGCGCGAGATTTCTTCTTTCGCGCTCGTACACCCACCAGTATCGTCGAATCGACGAGTTGATCCCGCGGAGAGAGGGGGCTGGGCGTAATCCTCCCGTTTTCATCATTATTTCCGTTCTCTTTTTTTGTCCCGCCGTTTTTTTCTTCGCCTCCCATCCCTGATTTCACCTTCCTTGCCGGTCGCCTTTTTTCGCTAATGTTTTGCCGCTCCTACCCCCTTAATGAAACTGGCATCGCGGAGGTGCGAGATGAGGGCTTAGCCGACGTACATTTCAACCCCTTATTCCTTGTCCTCGCCTTTTACTTCACGTTTGCCTTTTTACAAGGCGACGGTGAACCTCGAAGCTTTCGGATATTTTCTCTCAAAGGATCGTTTTCATTATGCGAAGAACAACCTCCCTCCGATCCCAGCTACGCTTCCGCTTTACCGCACAACGAGACAAATCAACAAGCGTCGATAACATTTTCGAAGATTTTTCAACGACTCGTCTTACAAATTTCGCCGTCGTCAATTTTTCCTTCCCCAATTTCGTTGCCCCTGCCAGCGCTCATTCGATTCGTCTTTGTTAAATTTTAGCTTGTTTGTTAGCTTCAAATTATTAGTTTCAGATCTCACTCAATACATACATAATTGGAAGCATGTAGAAAACCTGCTGTCTCATTTATTCGCTATCGAAACAAATATTCAACAATTCCCCTCGATGCTCCGTGCTGGAAGAAAAACAAGCAATAAAATTCCAGGTGATGAACTGCGAAACGCGTAAAGTCGTAGAATACGAGTGAAAAGTGGTTGTCATAGGAAAAATGTATCGTATCGATTCGACGAATTTTCTATTCGCAAGATTTTTGATAGATTGGCAGGGAAATTATGCCGGAGGTTGTCGCAGCGAGATGCACCTTGGGGTGTTGGGAAAAAAGAAAAACAACGTTTTTCGCGAGCTGGAAAAATGTGAGCAAGGGTGGCTCATTTTTACCCTATTCTCTCTCCTCCTCTCTCCTCGTCGTCGTTGTCGAGGTCGTCAAGGTCGTGTTCAGCGACCACTTTTTTAATTCCACAGCTTTTTTGGGGTGGCTTGGTCGAGGATAAAGAGAAAGAAGAGGGGAAAATATCTCGAATAAAACAGCGTTCTCCAGGGATGAGGGGAATAAACGCGAGAGCAACGATCCCGCTTTTTAAATCGGTGAGCTTCGCGATAAAAAAGGAATTTGTTAGCCGATAAATTCTGTAATACAAACGATTATACGGCTCGAGTGTTGTCGCCGTTATTGGCATTCCGAATTACAGACATGGAAGTTGATAAGGAGACAAATTGTTACGATTTGTTCTAATGATTGAGGCGGCGTTTCGAGTTGAAAAAAAAGTGTATTGTTCACCTCTTTGAAATTGTATTTTACAACGTTTCTGAAATTATCAGGTTTGGTGGTTCGAGCGTTCTCCGTTGAAGCGTGTCGACTAAAATTTTTTAAAAAATTTGATCGGTAAAAAAAAATGTCCGAATTAATCGCTGACTGTCGAGGTTGCCGCGTCTTTGAAATGACGAGGCACGTTTTTACCTAGGCACGTCGAGGCGAGCTGGCAGAGGCTTAGCTATAATTTATAAAAATACAGGCACATGTAGCTGGTGCTCATTAGTAAGTCGTTACCAGACGAGAACGCGGCTCGTCCAGGTGTGTAAAAACTGGAGAGGTCGAGTAAAAATGTTGGTTGAATGAGAAAAATGTGGAAAAAAGATCCTCTCGCGTATTAATAGCCTGTAGGCATTTTATTTACCGTTTCACTCCCTACTCTTTCGTACGGTTTGGGATAATATTCGTGGGATAATATTCGCACCTTACAAATTACCCTTCGATTTGTAACTACAGATTTCTGATTACAGATCTCCACTTTGCGCGTTTTCAACACGAACGTAAGAATTTCGTTTTATCTCGAATCATACAAATAAAGTGCATCATGCCATGACGCACACAGCGTTGTATTTGTCATCACAGGAATAAAGTTTGTGGGGAATTAAGCAGACAAATGCGAAGCTGTGAGGATGTCAAATAAATTGAAGTTACTTACAAGGAAACCTTGCGAACCCGAACTCACCGATTTCAATGATTTTGATATATGTTGTAGAACATCGAAAAATAAGAGACACGTATTTTTTTATACGTGCTCTTAAGCCCATTTAGGGGTGAAATCTACCCTCAAAGCTCACCCTCAAAAAGTCTTTTTTCGAAATATCTCTGCTTCTAATTGGTATTTCGCGACGGAACAAAATGGAAAATGCTCTTTGCGGCAAGGCGGAGCTACTAGACATTGTTATGCCCACGAGGGTTGCAACCCCTATTTTTTATACCGGAAAAACCACATTTTTCGAAGATATTTTCGTTGTACTGATTCTAATATTGACTTGAAAATTGAAAAATAAATATTCTGAGTTGTGAAATAAAGTAAATAAGTTTACGTGTTCGAGGATTTCGCGTTAACTACCCCCAAACACGGTTACTACCCCTTCAAACATTGGTCATCTGCAATAATGAAAAAAATGTTTTTCTCAAGAGAAATACGAATGAGATATGTTTTGAGAGACACGTATTTTGTTATACGTGCTCTTAAGCCCGTTTAGGGGGTGAAATCTACCCTCAAAGTTCACTCTTAAAGTCTTTTTTCGAAATATCTCTGCTTCTAATTGGTATTCCGCGACGGAACAAAATGAAAAATGCTCTTTGCGGCAAGGCGGAGCTACTAGACATTGTTATGCCCACGAGGGTTGCAACCCCTATTTTTTATACCAGAAAAACCACATTTTTCGAAGATATTTTCGTTGTACTGATTCGAATATTGACTTGAAAATTGAAAAGTAAATATTCTGAGTTGTGAAATGAAGTAAATAAGTTGACGTGTTCGAGGATTTCGCGTTAACCCTCCCCAAACACGGTTACTACCCCTTCAGACATTGGTCATCTGCAATAATGAAGAAAATGTTTTTCTCAAGAGAAATACGAATAAGATATGAATTGAGATATCGAATATCTTATATTTAAAGTCATTTATCACGAGGCAATAATTTCTTCATAAAATGAATCATCTTGGTCAAGATAAACTATGATTCGCGAGTGATTTTTTATTCCATCAATTCGTCTTTTCGTCCGATAATTTTTTACGATACTGCTTATCAGTTTCGATTATTCGTTTCGTTACTCATCGGTCGGGTATATATGTCGTAAAACTCCATGCTCGGGAATAAGTGTAGTCTTTTAGAAGCATTGAGTAGGTTTGTTCCTCCATCCGGACTCAACAATGAGAATCAATCCTTTGACTGTTATACATTTATTATCCGCGTTTTTTCAAAATATTCAAATACAAGATGGAACGGCCAATCATAGAGAAATGGAGTTAGCAGAATCGATTAAAGATATACTGTTAAGTGCCACAAATGATTTCAATGACGTAGATATGATTATCGAAGAGACATTACATTTTCAAGAACAGTACAAAGATCACGCAGCAAAAATAGTTGAAGATACAATACAGCATCATTTTCCTGATTCTGTTGAAGCACCAACGAATCATTGTACAGAATGCTGTTCGTGGTAATCAGAAGTTATCAACTTCGGAAAATCGTATTCATATTATGTACATATAAAAATACTCAAATATTCGAAATCAATTTGGTTTTTTCAAAGTAAAGTGCTCACAGGTCTCATTTTTGATTTTTTATTTCAACAATTATGGAAATCAGGTTCAGCTGCACATGTACTGACCCAGAAAACTTCAATACAAAAAACTAGAACTAATTCTATTGCGAATGAATATTTTTCAAATTCTTAATTGAAAGTGTATTATTCTATAAATTCATGACAATAATGGTAATCTTCATAGAAATGTTTGAAACATAATGATTTCTTACACCAGCCGCATCGTATCATAGCAATATTCTCACATCCGCTTATTCCGCATCGTATGTCGCACGAATCCCCGAAACTAAAATCTACGGGATTAACGAATTCCTGTGGTTTTTCATCAATATAACCACTTTTGTACCAGGAATATTTAAAAAGATTTTCATATCGTGGTGAAGATAGCTGATTGTGGGCTAAAGATTGGAGTTTGATAATGTTATTCCTCAAATGCAGATTTAAATCGTAATTCATTAAAATTACATTATCAGAAATACGTCGAACATAATTTTTCCATATGCGAAACCCAAACACATCAAGTGGTTGTATTTTTCCTGTTGTACCGGTTGGTATTTTTTTTATAGTTATTATTTTGTTTTCCGGCATTGTTTCCTGTATTACTGCATCGCAGTGTCCACTCCATGAATCAAGTAACAATACAGAGTGATGACCCACATTCGGATAAAATACTTGTTCTAACCAAATCTTAAAAAGGTCTGAAATTACAAGATATTCTTATAAAATCATTCAATTAATCATAGTTTGGTGATAATAATTATTGTGAGTGTGCTTACTTGTAGTTAACTTTCCAGATGTAGATGCCTCCGCATGTACATTATCTGCACGGAATAATGTTGTTTGTACGATAGGGCCGAATCGACCACTTGGCTCCTTTAACACCAGAAAAAGAGGTGATAGGAGTTTTCCTGTAGCTGATATAAGTGGTTGAATGGTATAACTGTGAGTTGTCGACGAAACTGACTGTACTAAACATTGCACTTGCTTCTCTCCTTCAACAGCTAACGTTCTTCCAGAGTGCATTTCCAATTGGAATCCACTTTGATCTGAATTATATAAATTCTCAACTCCAATTATAGGTATAGTTGTTTTAATGTCAGTTACAAACTGATTTGCTTTACTTTTGAGTTCTGACTCACTGTCCAAAGTTTTTCTAGTGACAAATTTATTTATTTTTCTTGATACTATTCGATGGGCTTTTTTAAACTTCAAAAGCCAACTTTCAGAAGCCTTGAATCTGAAATCTTCAGAGCCAATTTCTTTTTGAGCGTGCAAAGCCCATCGCCGTAAATCTCGATCATGAATAATTGAACCACCTTCAAGAGCAGCATTGAAATTATCTAATACATGTTGACAAATTCGTGCAATTTTTTCCCTGTAGGTACCACCCTTATTTATCTTGTTAGCCCAACGATGTAGTTGAGTTTTAGATTTGACTTTTCTGAATCTTCTTTGTACAGTTTCGATTTTCAAGTTTTTATTTTTCCCACTTCTCCAATAATCCAGTGCTCTCTGTTTATAGTCAAAACTCACTTCTTCTTCATCATCTGTACAATGATTTGTTGGTGCTTCAACAGGATCAGGAAAATGATGCTGTATTGTATCTTCAACTATTTTTGCTGCGTGATCTTTGTACTGTTCTTGAAAATGTAATGTCTCTTCGATAATCATATCTACGTCATTAAAATCATTTGTGGCACTTAACAGTATATCTTTAATCGATTCTGCTAACTCCATTTCTCTATGATTGGCCGTTCCATCTTGTATTTGAATATTTTGAAAAACGCGGATAATAAATGTATAACAGTCAAAGGATTGATTCTCATTGTTGAGTCCGATGGAGGAACAAACCTACTCAATGCTTCTAAAAGACTACACTTATTCCCGAGCATGGAGTTTTACGACATATATACCCGACCGATGAGTA